>JAYKKI010000078.1:5190000-5790000 GCA_039881145.1 Druceiella hillmani | reverse complement strand
TATTTTTTCCTATTTTAGTTATGAAATGTATGAAATTAAGGAAACGATACGGCTAACATTACGAAAAAATGCCAAGAAAACATTATTTGCATGATTAGTTTTCAATGCTTAATTAATTTTTTATTTGTAAATTATTTCATGTCAAACATTAAACCTTTTATTTAGTATGTCTTTGACCTCTTTTTATTTCTCTATTTTATGGAAATTTTAATTTGACGGATGTTTTGCGTAAGGGATTTTCCATTAGATCCCCTTTTATTGTTTGTTATGTGTTGTTATTATGATGACGTATTATATGATGACGTGTCCATTAAAACTTGAACTGTAACCTTTAAAATTAGATTTTAGACGAATGTTTGCAACAATGATTGTCAATTTAGAAATTAGTGCAGGTACCGGGGCACGCAGGTAGGGTGGATCAACTGTCGTTAAATTGTGTCGTCATCAAGTGTTATTAAGTTAATGGTTAATTCAAATTCGTACAATTTGTGCCGCGGGCGCAAACACGCGCGTCGCCAATCGAGTTAGCCGTCATCTCCCGCCTTACATTAATGTGGAATTGAATCAAGGCGCCCACGAGGTGTGGCGGTGTTAGGGCGGGCGGGATAAGGGCGAATTTTGGGCGTCGATGTGTAGTAATTATAAAGCTGAGCATGCATTAGATGAGGCAAATTTTTTTCATATTTGAGAATGAGAAGTGAAGTTATCCGCCCCAAAATAGTAAAGCTGAGCATGCATTAAAATTTTGTCAAATTTGAGAATGAGAAGTGAAGTTATCCGCCCCAAGAGTACCAACACGAAGAATATCCTCAACATGCGTGTCTTTTTTATACAACCGCCTTCCACGAAAAGTCCTTTTCTGTCAGAGCTACAAAACTTTGAAATCAACTGGTAATCTGACAGCAGACCAGACATCTCTCTATAAATGTTTTAAAAGCAGTCTGGAAAAGGTCCTTCCTCTCATTAAACCTTAGTCTTAATCTTCTTTAATCCGCTCTTGCTCTCCTTTTTTAACTTTGTCACGTAAAGGTTTGTTTTTTTTTTCAATTAACGTAAACTAACTAGATGGCGTTAGTTTTTTAAGTAGACGGCGTAGACAAAACCAGGAGAGATTTCAACATAATATCAACATATCTTCCTGCACCTGTAACAATCACCTCTGAAGTTCCACAAGCTCGCATTTGGGACCCCTTCCCTTTGTAATATTCATTAACAATCTGGTAGAAGTACCTACGTGTCCCTGTTTATTCTATGCAAATGACCTTAAGATCTACATCACTGTCAATGACGTTAAAGATTGTCTAAATTTACAACAAAACCTATTTTCAACAGCCGACTTGTGTGCCCCTGACAGGATGTTTCTGAATGTCGACAAGTACTTTATTATCTCCTTCATCACTTTAAAAAATTAATTTTTATTTAAGTACGTGTTGGGCGGCTCGACTCTATAATGTAAGTCTGTTGTTAGAGATGTCGGAGTTTTTACTACGATCATATTTTTCATAAATGTACCCAACGTTTAGGATTTATCTATCGTGCCACTAAAGAATTTAAAAACTATCACACTTTTAAATATTTATATTGTTCAATGATTAGAAGTGTCCTTTCATATGGGTCAGTTATTTGGTCTCCATACTATAAATCGCACAGAGAGAGAAGTAAAAAATTACAAAAGAGGTTCTTGAATATTGTTTGCTACGGACATCTTGGACGGGAGGCTACATCTTGGACGAGAGTATAGATCCTACGAAATCCAACAATGGTTATTAGTTTGTCATCACTAGCTGCACGGAGAAAAAGCCCCGATCTATTAAGTTTACATAAAATCATACATTCGCATCTTGATTGTCCCTACGTCCTCTCTCTACTCAACTTCAACATTTGACTCAGACCCCGTATACCATTACAGAGAATATTCATACTATAAGTTTATAACAATAATACCTCTTTTGATAACCCCATAATTCAAATGTGCCGATTGCATAACGATATTCTTTCTCAACATATTTCCTAGGACATTTTTGATCCGAAAGGAAATACAAAACATGTTATTTATAATTTAAAACTAGCTACGATAGAATTAATGTTTTGTTCAGTATGTAGAAAATAATATAATTCTTAGTTAATAATAACTTTAATAATTGATCAATACATTTTGTAATATATTTAATAACACAAGAAACCCTTGAAAATGTGTATATAAATACTCTAACCATTTTGTGCACACATAATTAGAGTTGCAGTCTAATTTTTTACTCTGTTCTTTTTATTATACATCTACGTGACTGTAACTTGTTTCGTAAGCCTTTCAATAAATAAATAAATACCCGTGGTCGGATCGATGACACAGCGAAACTTTTTTTCGTTATCCTTATTACAATGTTACATATGAATTAATGGGATCTTACGTCAAGGGAGACTTCGAACGGTGGTAGAATTTGTATTCTAACTGTGTGCAGATTAAAATTCCTTATTTTAATATTAAATTAATTTGAGAAATGACTAAAATACAAATTTTTTTATTTTATTGTATTTTGTAGTAGCGTCGTCTTGTTGACTTTTCGACTATTTTTTTAACTCCGCTTTATATGTTCGGAAGCATGCTCAAATTATTGCTTTGAGTAATTTTCTAGTTTTAGGCAAAAGTACTATATATTATACGCAAAGATTAACTTTTTATCTCGTTTAGTTTAGAAATTAAAAGCCTCTGAATGATAGATCGACAGTCAGATGAATAATAGTCCATGAGGGACACTATCCCTCATGGATTATTATTCAATCCCCGAGGGACACTATCCCTCAAGGACACTGTATTATTATTCAGTGTACCTTGGATACAGAATCTTAAAACGTAATAGAGGGCTTTGAAACCGAGGCCAGCATTGTTCCAGTTCGACTCGCCACCATTTATATGCGTAGTCGCTTGACTGTAGTTGAAAATATTTATTATACGTACTTCTAAGAAAAATTTGTAAGTCACTTTTGTGATATTAACTGAGTGGTTCCTAACATTTCCAGACCGTGCTCTCACCATGTCAGGTGGTCCGGGCATATGAATATTTTATCATATTAAACATAGAGTAGATACTTTACAAATGTGTTATTCTTTACGATGTATATTCCCAGGAGTGATCCAGACTAGTATTTTGAATAATAAAAAGAAAGAAAAACAAATATTATTACATTTTCTTGTGTAATAAATTTTTTTTAGATATTCCTGTTGAGAATAATGTGACAAATAACACCTATAAAGACAATCATGAAAAACAAACTAATGTCGACATTTTGCGGATTATAATGTAATTTTGTTATTGATGTTTAATTTCGAAAAAGAGTTTTTTGGTATTTTGGAAAATTTTGAAAAGTAATCTAAATTTGTTTATGAAATTTTATTTTGAAAAAGGGTTTCACGATTGTTTTGGAAGTTTTATTTTCTGAGAGTAATAGGATTTGATGTAATAAATGTATATTTTATGATATTAAAACTACTTCTTTTAAATCTTTTATGATAGTAAAAGTACTTTTTTTTAATTTTTAGCTTTGAAATTTGAAATATATATATATATATATATATATATATATATATATATATATATATATATGTATATATATATATTTATATATATATATACGTGTGTATATATATATATATATACACACGTACATTTTTATGATTTTTTTTGTCTCATATTTAAGTTAATTTGCATTTAATATTAATTACTAAAAAAATTACATAATATAATCAGCATCTTATAGCTTTTCTAAGGACGAATACGTTAGAAACGTTATGGAATAGATATTAACTTTCTTTATTTACTTATGGAACAGTTTTTATTTTGCTTTGATATGAAAATTAAAAAGAAAACATTCTAATATTCCAACCCGTTGTTACTTCTGCGTGTGTAGCGTATGACTGTGTGTATATTTTATTGTGTGTATAGTGTATTGCTGTTTTTTTAAGGGACAAACTGTAGGTTTACTTTTTCGGTTAATGAATTTATAATTTGATTTAATTTTAAGTTAATTACTTAAGAAAGTGTTAAGGTCTGTATTTTTCAAATATTTACAACTAATTAATTATTTAAACGCTAAATTTTGAGTATATAGGTTAATTAAGAGTGCCTAAATAACATGATCACATAATAGCGTAAAACATCCTCATAAACGTTTCCACAAACAGCTTGAATCATGCTTCCAGGAGGGTGGATAGGAAAACGTGTCAGATCTTCCAACTGTACTTGAAATATTGAGACAAGGAGCGCTTATTTCATATTCATATCATTATTAGATTATGAAATTTGCCAAGAGGCTTGGAATTACGTCTACTCAAAAATTGATTAAACAGAGAAAGTTAATGTAACGTTAACAGTATTTTATATTTTAATCATTATTAAATATAAAGAAAAAATATACGTATTACATATTCTGAATAAAGCAGGCTACGAAGTTTTGCTATATTGCAGCTTCAGCCAATATTGAACTGGACGATATAAATGTATTTGCGTAAATTTACACGTTCAATATAGCTGAAATTTTAGTGATTTACAACAGCTAAGGCCACGGGAAATGAAGATCAAGATTTTGTTAATATATTGAAGTTTACTTTTCTGCAACAGACATATTTTGTTTCTTCTCAGGGTTTGTTTCTAATATTAGGATAAATGGACGTACGCTTTAATTTTTTAGTGTTTAGATACGATGTACAGGTGTAAAATTGAATACAACAGAGCCACAAAGAGGTAATTCTTTCGATATGCTGAAGAAATTTTTTTCTTCTGGATATCGAAAGACTGAAAAACTGTTTTCTTCAGAACATTGAAGAGAATTACCTCTTCTCGGTTTTATCACATTTAACTTTACACGAACACACGAATAAGTATAATACGAAAAAGTTTTCCATTTTAATAAGAGTGGACATGGACTATGGTTTTTCAAAAACGTGATCCATTTCTTTTTAGTGTCGAAACTAGTGGACGGACTTAAATTTGATGTTCGTATTAATATCTGTAATTTCAGTCTTTGCCCGTGGCTTCGCCCTTGTGGAATTTTCAAGGCGGCGGGATTTATCCTTAACCCATTGAGATGAAATATTTTGTCGTGCGTGACACTTTATTATAATTTTATAATTTTGGCAATTAGAGAAAAAAAACTGAGTTTTAGGCATCCCATAAAAATTACATTACTTCTCAAGTCAACAAGTAGTTTTTAATTGTTTCGAATCGTAAGTTATATTATTATTAACTTTCATGATAATTTGTCTCAACGTTTAGACGTGATTGAGTAGCAAACATACAAATCATGATTTTCGTGGTAATTAGTATTAACTTGCTAATAGCGAAAGATCGAGTAGCGGATGCTTTACCCTACAAATAATTTGCACGTTAAATGACGATGCCAGTTAGTTGACGTTAAATGACGGTACTGCTAATTGAAATGTAATAAAAATATGAAAGTTTTTGAAACTATTTCAATAATTTTTTTTTAGTTTTCTACAACCTGCATTTATAAAAACTAAAATGAAACCATTTTTAATTTTCCGTCGAACATTAAACGTTAAATTTCAAATCACCAAAATTTAATAGTTGAATTTTACTTACTATACACTTGAAACCAAATGCCTATTTTCCCCATATCTTTACAATTTATAATGTCTGATTTAAAGTTGTTTCTGATAGGTACGTTTTGTTTTATTAGATGTTTTAATACTCTGTTTATATAAATTCAATCATAACATCGTTACGTTAATATGAAACGAATAATTATTTTGTTCTGAATGAAAAATTATTCTGGCGTATCGCTCTCATCTTGGTATGCCATCTATAATATATGCGTAGTAATGTGCAAAAAAGTTAAATGCTAATTAAGTTTGCATTAGAAATTCTACGAAATTCATCTTTACGTCTTGCGATCCTTTTTATCTATACATATGAAGAGTAAAATTATAAGGGTGAATTCTGTACATGGAAAATATTTTAAAAAGAGTGATTGATTTAGTATATAGAATGATAGTAGAAGTCAGAAAACCTGTTTTTAGAATTTTTACTTGTCTATGTGTCTGTCTTTTAATTTGTTCTTTAATCACACGAAATTTACTGTAAGAATTTGAATGAAATTTAGTGAAGAATTTTAATGAAGATATGCTAATAGCTTATATCCTCGAGCAACATATAGAATACTTTTTGTTTGAATATCACGGATATATAGAAAATAAAAATATTTATCAGGCTAATATTAAGATATCGGTACGATTAACGCAATCTATTAGCATTTTTAATAAACTTTATGCTTACAGAGTTCTGAGAGAAAAAAAAAAACACAGGAAAATTCCTGATAATTTTTTTTATATTGAATTTCACGCAAACTGAGTCGCGTCGGCACTTCTAGTTATTTATAAAAAAAAAACTATCGCAAGTTTCTGCGGAAAATAAAATCTAGTTCTGTATTCTGCATAAAACAAAGGATTTGGGAAATTAAAAACGAAGGTCCTTACATCGGTTGGTATTCTTCTTTTGAAGCAATTTCAGACTTCAGAGTCATGAACAAGATATTAAAGTTTAAGTACACTTAACTGAACTTGCAATAAATATTGTTATCAGTAAGTAAATTTTGTTATTGTTATTATAGAGTTATATCGCACTAATGAAATGTTTACTTCGGCTAGTATAAGTAAAGCTGGTAATTGTTTTCAATTCTACTTCCTTCGGCAGTGCATTTATTAAAGTTGCAACGACTAAGATGATTTTATTATGAGACTTACGTGAAAAGATGACATACGAAATCGTGAACCATTCCACATTTGAATTGTTAAACACCATTTGAGATGTCATGTCACAAGTTTAAGTACTTTCTATGGAGCAAAGTATAATGTAACCTGTCACCCCAGTACTTTCGTAACAATTGTTGTAATGTCGCCATTATATAAAAGGCGTAAAGAATGGCATTGCAATAAAAGGCGTAAAGAATGGCATTGCAATAAAAGGCGTAAAGAATGGCATTGCAATAAAAGGCGTAAAGAATGGCATTGCAATAAAAGGCCTAAAGAATGGCATTGCAATAAAAGGCGTAAAGAATGGCATTGCAATAAAAGGCGTAAAGAATGACATTGCAATAAAAGGCGTAAAGAATGAAATTTAAAATGTTTATTTTTAGTTCAAAATACATTTTTTATACCAGCAAATTGGCGTTGAAAACGATTGGGCTCCTCCCGGGCGATTGTGGGGTGTGGATTGTGCGAATCAAGTTATTTGCGAATTTTTAGTTAAGATAAGAACATTAAACTTGGCATTTAATAATACACTTTGAAGATCTAAACATTGCCAGTTTTTTTTACATAACATAAAATTACAATTTTTACGAGAAGGAAGCAAAACGTTAATTATATTAATATAACTATGACGAAGTCGCAATTTAATTCTGAATTATGCAACATCGTATTAAGTCACAAAAATAGTTGGCTACTTCTGCATCAAGAGTAGACTTATGCAAATTATAACGGAAAAGAATAACCTTTAGAATCTAAGTTGTCAAATAACATAACTAAATCAATGACTTTAACGCAGTAAAGATTTTTACCTGCAGATTTTCCTTGCAGTATGCATGCTGGTTGTCAGTAATTTTTGGTGTCCGAAAAAAATATTGTTTTGCTTGGAAATATGTTTCCGGTTATAAATAAAAATAATAGATACTTCTATGGACCAATGTGAATAGCCTGCAATTGTCCTGTTACAATCCAATTAGTATTTCATTACTTTGGTGGGACACATATTTAAATTTTCGGTGGCATAACTTAAAACGCGCTACGGATTCCCGAACTCGGAAACTTATTGTATTGTTTGCCCCACTGAGCATTATTAAATAAAAGAATTATAGTTAATCAGATTATTCCTTCAGTTTTATAAGCCTTTGTAAGTACACACACATACGCACTTACTTACATATATACAGATTGACTCCGATGTGATTCGTGCTTAATCCTTTGTTTAATCCTTCTTCCCTTACTTTCATTGACACCGTTTTGGATACTAAAATATTGTGCTTTCACCATTTTGATCAAATTTAATTTTGATCAAACTTAATTCACACTTAATTTATACTAAATGAAGTTTTTATTTATAATTATTTAAGAAATTAGTAATAAGTTCATCGCAATATATAAAGTATGAATTTGTAACATCAAATAAAACATTCGTCGATTTAAGTTTGCCATTTGAGCATAAGTAAAGCACTATATTCTGAATTCCGAAGTGTTGGGTTCGAATTTTAGAAACAGTCCTTTTTCTGTTTTTGTACTTAACTAAAACAACACGAAAAAATCTGTAGTACTAATTTCATATTGCAGAAAAAACAATTAATTTTCATTTAATTGATTCTTTAAAACCATCTAGGAAATGAAAAAAAAAATTGTTTCCGTGCCGTCTATAACTTTCCAAATGGTAAAGATCCATATACAAGGAGTCGCATTTATATTTGCAAAATATATAATATACTAACAAAATTATGTAATTGAATTCGTCTAAAAATAATAATTTGTCATTCGAAATATAAATATGTTAATTAAAATTGTTAATCAAAGAAAACGAACTAGATGGCAAAAATAGGAAAAATGCGCGGCGTAAATAAAACCTGCAGAGAATCGTTTGACCGTCTCCGAGGTCTTTTAGGGTTACAATTTCAACTATATTTTTCGAAATTAAAATATAGACGTAAAATTCTCACACCATTAGTCAGTAGTTATTCAAGGTATCAAATTGGAGGTTTTGTTAAAATATAAGTGGAATCTAATATAATTTTTATTTTTATAACTAAAAAATAGCGCAAATAAGCCATCTGAAATGCACATTGCCTTTTCTTTATTCTAAAAATACTTGCTCAAACATTTTCAAAAATGTCTGACAGCAGGATGTTTGTTTTTATTTAAAGAAACAATTGTTTATAGAGTTAGAGGTATATGGTTCATCATTACTATGAAAATGCTGGACTGCGTTTCATTTTATATTAAATCACTCGCAACAAATATCTAAGTAGAAATTCAGCGACCTTCACTTCCGTGAGAACATCGTAAAAACAGATATATAGCGCGAGCGGAACAAACAGCGAACCAGAGGTGAATCTTCCACCGTAAGCCCTCGTAATTGTTCACGTGACGCGCCTGGCTACTACGTGCATTTGTGTTGTAGAGCTTCTACGCGCTCCCTAGGTGCTCATCACGTAGCCGGGTGTAGAGGATCTACGACGCGCGTCATTTCCGGGTGCTCGGTGTGATAAGGTCGATAATTAAAGAGCTTTTTGCGAGCAGACGGGGCTATTAATTTATAATAGGAATTTACGATAATATTTAGAGAAAGTATTATTTAATTGCTTAGCAAAGTTTTTAAGTGATTATTGCATAATAGTGGCCGCATGGAAACAATTACATGAGAAAATAATTTTTATATTCAAGTTATGGCGTGAAATTACTTTGAAACGGAGGGTAAAGCAGATTTTCTTGCTTCATTATTAAACTGATTCTATAATAGCTCATTTCATGTTTATATGATTAATTAATGATGCTCTTCACAATGTTATCTTATGCTTGGAATAATTGTAAGTGTTCATGTTCGAGATCCAGTTCGAGAGTATACAGGCTTTGATACGAATACATTAGGAGAGCTACGTTGGTTTAAATCTGTCTTGAACTGTTCTTAATATATACTGGTGACAAACTAAGCTTTGAGAAATTACTATACATTTAACCATACGTACTCTCATTCACGTCTACGATATTTGACTTACAGTTTTATTAAAAAGTGGAAACATTACTTGCGCAATATTCTCAAACTTACACCAATTAAGGTAAAAGCGGAGAGCAAGTAAAAATAATCTTCTTTATAAATATACATACATATTTGTGCTTTTGATAATTTTCCTAGTTTTCTCAAATTGTTTTTAACAGGAATCATGACATTATGGAAGCGGTCTTTAATATGGTGAATGTGCGACATCAACTGAATAGAATTAATCCTCATGAATTTATAAACCTAGAACCTAGTCTAGAAGCATGCAATAATAAAAAATAACACTTTACTAATGACCTTACTTTAAATTGGTCGTGATTTAATTCTTTTTTGGCTTGTAAATATTTCACACTATCCATCGTTTCAATTTGATGTGGTGTATTTTAAGGACTTTTTTAACTTCCCTTGAAATAAAAAAAAATCGTGAAAATATTTAGAATATCGTCATAAAAATATTCCACTTGCTTAGTACCAAAAAAAAATCAAACAATTTTTTCTATTTTTATGGATATTTACTTATTTGACTCCTAAACTCTAGAATATTGAACGACTGACGTAAAAAATAAACAAAAAAATACACAACTTTCTCGGTATCATATTGCGAAGAAATTTGAAAATCTCATTAAAAATTATCCAGCATGTATGTATAAACAAACAATTAGACAGACAAAACTAAAAACAACAGTGTTTTCTTTAGTTTATTAGTAAGAATTGATATTTTCTGGGTGATAATTTGCAGTGATAAGAATGGTACTATGAAAAAAATATTACAAAGTAGTTGCTTTCTCCAGTACCACCTAGCTGTGTCCCGAGAAAGTTTTTTTTTATTTCTCAGGGAATTATGTGTTATTTGGGGATAAAAACTATTTTACATGTTAGTTCACAATACGGCCTTTGCATGTACATACTAGGGGACAATATTTTATATGGATTAATTCATTCTTTAAGGACCACTTAGATAACTAATAAACGAACAAAAACACTTTAATATTAATTCTACAAGCTAGCTATTATTCCTAAAATATATTTAATAAACTTTGACTTAATAAATTGAAAGTACACATTTTTATCTTTATTGTTTTACAAATTTTATGGCCAAAATTTAATTTACTATAATCGTTTCCAATCGACTCTGCCTCGTCCGAACGATGAAGCGTAAATATTAGCATTTCGAACTGAAAGTATTCGAATTTAATTTTTTTCATTCCAATACGTGGTAGCGTTTCGGGTTGAGATATGAATTAACTCTTTCATTGTCTTAAGTTTAATACGAATGAAATTCACTTCTGGTTGTTTTATTGTTATAAAAATATGTTATTGTACCAGAAGAGTAACAATTTAACGTTTCTTTGATTCTTTTTATTTTTCATGCTGTTCCTAGCTGAAGGTAGTGTGCGTCTTAAAAACCTCCATTAGCACTATGAATTGTGTCTTTTCAACTTTGGCTGCCTTGTCACAGTTGTTTTGTTTGAGAATCGTATGAGTATCTTGATCCCAACGATTAAGTGTTCACCTTAGTGGTTGTTTATCTTAATCCTCAATCTAGAATATATTTATTTGTTCTCTTAGCCATAGGTATACGTAGTATATGTCACCAGGTCTCCAGAGTATCTTTCTCTCCCTGTCATGGAATTTTTTAATGTGAGAATTAGATTGTTAGTAGTTGTAAAGAGTATCTTATTATTATCTCCATCCATTTTTATTAATAAAGAATTTTTTTCATTAAAAAATAATGAAAAAAAATTATTTTGAAGTGAAACTTTTATTATATTAGTAGATGAAACATTGGGGATAATTCTATAGTGTTTATCGCCATATAATTTTACGCTTACGCCATCTACAGGTATATTTACATAAATTTTAATAATTTTTATTATTAAATAAATTTATTATTATTAAATAAATTTTATTTATATACATTTTAATATTTCTAAAAACGAATAATATTATGTCTGATAAAAGTTGACCGTTAAGGTTTCATCATGGCTTAGAGGACAAAAATGTTTTGTGATATTTTGTCTAAATATAATGTAGAAATAAATTATATAATTATAAATTACATTCTTTTGTTATTTCAGTATAATCGTCTAAGATAATCAAATAAACGGTAAGGTCATAATTAGCTAACCATCTCAGGGCTGTTTGCAATTAGTTTTACGCACTCCTGCAAGGGACCACTTGCATCAGATATGATCTGGTCCGTGGCATGGGTGACAGTTCACGTTCCCCGATACCCTCTACTCCACCCTATACAAAAACTCGCTCTATGGAGCTCTTGCTTCACCGTGAAACATCGTCAACAAATTTAAACTTTCAACGACGTACTAAAGAAGCTATTTGGTACCGAATATGGTACTCGTACTCGTAATCGGTACTCGGAGTATGGATACATTAGTTCGGAGTTCAGACTAGGATATTCCCAGAAGGTTTCTTCCGGAGCGTTTAACTTCTTTTCCCAATTTCTCGAAGTCGTCTCTATAGTTTACAGAAATAGGGCAACACAAGAACTCCAGCGATACAAATCTTGGTGGTTTCGGTGATGTTTCGGTTTTTCCACATTTGCTTTATAAATACGATGGTTATCACATCATGTGAAGTTTATTTCATTTCATTTTTTGAAATTTTAAATTACTTTTAATAAATCAAAATGAAAATATTAGAGAAGTTTTACTTTTAACTTACTGTTTACGACGCACACATTGTTAATTTCTTTTAAAATTTAGCCTATGTTACGTTAGTTTATTATATGAACGAAGAACAGATATCGTTAAAAACTCTCACTTTTTTCTTATTCTCCTAAATTTACATTCGCTATTCTCTCTAAAATAAATTCATTAAATAAAAATATTGCACACGAAAGCATTGGTGCAAAAAATTAACTTTCCATTTTTTAATAATAGAGTTATTAACTATTCATGAACTGCGGGTGGTGGTTATATTAAAGATTAAAGGGCGGGTTGTGAGAATTCCTCTCCCAAGAGGAAGACATGATTAAGCGAGATGTTTGCTTCGCAAATTGAATTGGGTCCTCCTTCGTTCAGTATGGGTGAGCGGCCAATGGCTAAAATGCCAACTTAAAGGTTAGTTTGTAAGATGTTAAACCTGAGTTAAGAATGTGGAAACATTTCTTTCGCTTTTTTTATGTCTAAGGACCAAGCAGTTCACGCGATGAGCGAGGCGATAGAATTTCATACCTTTCATACTTCTAATTACGCTCAAAACAAAGTGAAAAGCAAAGACAATAACAAAACATCGATTAAAAGTATTTTCCTTTCAGTGGTCAGGTTTACTATGTTTTCCTGTACATAGTTTTCCTTGTGTGTTACATAGTTTTCCTGTAATGATATCTGCCCTCATGCATTATGCCATCACTTGCATTTGAGTTTCTTATTTAAGCATCTATCCCTCCCGTGTAAAGCGGTATACTTAATGTATGTGCGGGTGGAAAACTTCATTACGCGATTTACAATACATATAATGCCATCTATTGATGTACATAGGAAAGTTATATATTTGTGTAATTATTGTGCGTCGAGTGTGAGAGAAAAAAGTGCCTAACTTTTTTTTGTTGTTGTACTAATGCAAGGTAAACGGATTTTTCAAAATATTAAATTCGAGTATTTTCTGACTGTGTGAAATGATTGTGGTGAAATAAAAATAAAATGTTACTTCAGCTTGACTTTTGTTTATTATTATTTTTATATACATTGGGTCTTTAATTTTTACGTGACGCGTGTAAAAACATTTACATAAACCGAAAAATAGTCCCAAAAGCCTAGAAATGATATTAAAAAGCTATATAATTTATTTTTTATCCAATAGTTATTTTTTTGCAAACATTTTCAATGTGCAGACACACAAAGTTTGCAGTTTTATTAATGTACATATTTATTTCGTGAGTTAGATTGCTGCGGTTAGCGACAGCAATACTATGGACAAGGGGCACTTGTGAGATGTTTTCAATGGTCCGCCGAAAGTGTTACAATGGGATATTCACATTTTAGCATAGATAATCTTCAACGTAATTAAGTCTTTTGTTCTAAATACTGAAGGGTTAAAAAATATACGTATTCTGGGTTTCGGCCGTAAAAATGAAATAGTCAGCTTAAATGCTTATCAGGACAAGAATGAAAAACAAGAATAATGCAGGGGTCTGTAATTTTTTATTTCGATTCAAATTGATGTGAGGTTAACTCAATCGGAACAATTTTATATGAATGTCGTAGTAAAATTTTAAATAATATTTAGAATTTATTATATTCTAAAGTTTAAAATTTCACAAATAATTTAAATCTTGTTTTAAAATTATTATTCTATGATACCCTTGACCTTTCATTAAAGATATTTTAATAATGTTATTAACTGAGATTTGTATATGAAGCCTCTAGTTGCAAAATGTCATGCTCGTGGATATAATATCTTAGAAACAATGAGGTTGTGACAGATGGACTCTCCATCCCGTACATGACGAAATTATAAGGAAGTTCGAAATTATAAGGAAGTGACTCCTAATATCAATATATGGAATTCCTAATATCTTAAAATGATGTCTAAGTTGCTAGAATATGGGGTGAACAGTTTTTAGTCTTTGACTTTGAGTAGTATATCGGATGATAGTAGTAGACTATGTCCCACTTTTAGTTTCCATTAAATACTTTCTAGAAAATAAAAATAAGCAGCAAAATGAACTAAAATAGTTTTTTTGAAAATATTATCTACTCTAATAATAGTGGAAACGTTTAAATGTTTGTACGTGCTAATTTCTGGATACGCAAGTTTGATTTAAAAAAAAATTGTTGCAAAGTAGAGGGAGACTAGCTGATTAATTGGCTGATCACCCCAAATATTCCCATTGACATAAACCCAGCCCCGACAACCGATGTCATTTGGCGAACCATAGCAAATGCGTTTGATGATCGAGGGTGAGTGAGGGGGGGGGGTGTGTGTGTGTGTGTGTGTGTGTATTGATCAGGTTTTCATATTTAGTTAAATATTCATCCTAGTTAAATAGTCGTTAAATAGACGTACATGGTTGGCCTTCGTTGTCGTTTCTCTCGACTCTGATGACTGCTTTAACGATGTTTTTCCACTTCAGTCGATTGGTAGTGTTTCTAAAGCACCTCGTGATGCTGGTCTCTGCATAGTCTTTATCAAGTCCGTTCATTGGGTTGGAATTCGCCTACGAGATCTTTTGCCTTCAACCTGTCCCTGCACCACTAGACGCTCCATCCATAGTTGTTTTGTGGTGATAGGTCTGATTAATTTAAGTTTAATGCAGAATAAATTTGAAAAATGAAAGATAAATTTGAATTTTTCAGGTTACTTTGGTGGGACAAAAATCAGCAAGTGGAGTATCAAGTGAAGAGTGATGGTTTAAGGAGCTCATACAGGTAAATTATTTGTTTTTTATTATATTTAAAAACAGCATAATAAATAGTTTCTTCATCTTTACTCTCCAACAGGAACGTTTCTAAAAATTAAAAAGAATTGTGAGTTTGCAAGTCGATATTAAGATAAATATTTACATTAAAATATTTACGGTTTACAATATGCCATTGATGTGATTAAATGTTTAGTTCATGATATATTAAATGCTAGCTGTGCCCATGAATGGTTACAAGGTCATGTGACCAGTGTTTTCGTTCTTGTGGACCTACGGAAAATATCATTAACTTAACCGTAAAATTAAAGGTCAAAATATACGTAAAGCCATTTATAATCATTATGAAATAAACTTTTTTGAAGTAAGTGCGCTTTATATTGAAATTTTAAATTACCATATCATATTTTCTAACTGGTCGATTACAATGAAACAGATCTATAAGTTACATCAGATCCTACAGAATTCACCAGTAAAACCCTATTAGAACTTCTTTAGTGATAATTGTGTGTGTGATATATATATATATATATATATATATACACGGAAGGTATGTTATGGAAATGTTACGTTATGCTTATTTTGGTAGGCACATTCAGTCCTTGATCCTGACAGCTGTCGTTAGATAATAGTTGTCATAATAAGTCTAACCCAAAAATGGTCTGGTTATTTCTATTGATTGTAAAGTGTAGACAGCAATCGCATCGTATGAAAGCCACCCTATCTGTCATAGCAACCCGGAAATATTCTCCCACGATTGAAAAGAATTGGGATAACGCCAAGTAGAAGTAAGTTTCTTTGAAATGTCTACGATCACATCGGTTCGAATGGAAACTTTTTCCTTGACTGTGCCAATGTTATTAATACACAAAGGTTAATATGAAAAAGAAACTCGGTGAGACATGGAGTAACTAAAAGCGGTGAAGCAAATTCTATTCATCTTTCTCTCTAACCTCTGGCAATGCGTTTCAATTTTCGTTACGGCCCTATTTTTCAACGTACGAATTTACATACCGGGGAAAAGAAATTTTATTTCCATAATTGAAAACATTTGCACCTCTGTTTTTGTTCTTATATATTTAACTACTTACTTATATATTTAACGAGCTACTTTTCTTATATATTTAACGAGCGATCCGCCCCGACTTTGCACGACTATTCGTGTAACTATTCGTGTTCAAAGTAGAATATTTGCTTAAAAACTTAGTAAATTTTTTTGAATTGTTCGTTAGAAAATAAGTAATATGGAACAAATTTGATCTACAAAAGTTGAAGAAAATCGTTATACAACTGTATTTGATAAGGATTAAGACAGTTTGATAAGGATTAAGACAGTTTGATAAGGATTAAGACAGTTTTGCGCAATGAATTCTAGAAAATTTAACAGAAAAAACTTTAGAAATTTGAATTGAAAAAAAAGTGATTTTGTGACTCGAGTAATGTAAAAAAATCATAACTGTTGAATATATTTGGCGTTAATTTTGTAGAAATTCATTATTCACAATTAAATGAAACTACGTGATGTAGTATTATTTCTACTTTATTTAATTTCTTGACCACGACATAGGTTTCGTTGTATTACAACATCTTCAGGTGGGATATTAGCAAAGATCTTTACTGTCGCGGTAAAGAAATTAAAGAAAGTAGAAATAATACTACATCACGTAGTTTCATTTAATTGTGAAAATCATAACTTCTAAACTATTAATTTTCACAGAACTAATATTTTTTAAAAGATTTATCACGATGTTTTCCAAAATTTTTTGGACTCTTGTAATGGGCCTGAATATATCAAAGGCGTAAGACGAATAACCCGGCTGATGTAATAAGGAACTTACCAAATGAACATTGACATGAATTTTTACAATTTTAAAAAAACGTGGTTGAAAAGTTAGATTAGGTTAGGGTTCATATCACAAAATTTGCCTCAGAGACAGATGTGTTCGAAGTACTTAAAAAAAAATAGAAACTTTTTTTATGCGTTTTATGCGTTCATGCAATCCAAATATATTATTTATGTCACAGCGTTATAGAGCTATACAGCTGTGACATACGAACATGACAGACATGATGAAATTAGAGTAAAGTTATGAAAACGGGCCCATAATTTCTGAAATATTAAAATTAATAAAAAGTTGTGCAAAACCATTGTATGAAAAATATCAAGTTCATTTGGAAATTACATGACAGTGAAAAAAGGTTTTCACTTATATCAGAGGTTCCCAAACTTTTTTCTTCTCGTAGACCATTTTTAAAATTTTACAGGTTTCGGTGGACCTTCCGGTGGACAAGCTACATTTCTACCATATTCCCAAACCCAAATTTTTTCTCATGCCAACGTAGATCCCCGTCGAGTCCCTTGTGGACCCCTGGGGGTCCACTGATTATATGATCACGGGAATCACTGATTTATATGCTGGTAAGAATTTGAAAACAGAAAAAAGTAATTTTTAAAATGTTAGAGTATTTATACAGAATATTATGTACCCTCTTCCTTTTACCACCTAAATACAATTTGTGATAGTCACACTAATATAATAATGGGGAATTCTTTGTTTATTTGTTTTTTAGGGTTTCACGCAAACACTGATAATCCGATTTAAATTTACTTTCAAAATATTAGCTTATATAAGCTTATAGTTTACAGAAAGCTGTTGGTTAGATAGTACGTACATATGTCGTATTATTTTTGGGATAAAGTTAATCATGTAAACGTAGTCAGGGAAATGGTCACGGGTCAGGAAGCTTTCATGATAAACGCTGACAAGACTATTACAAATGTACTGTTACTATGTATGAAGAAATTATTGTTCTTAAAAAGATTTAAACAAAAGTATAAGATGGCATTAATCTGTCTTTTATGGATAATTAACGGTAATTATATTTAGATTAAAAGAAGTACATGGAGTAAAAGTGGTAAAGTTTACGTCAATTTATCATTTGTTTATTACAGATAAATATTGACTTAAATTTTTGTAATTTGGATTAATAAATTGAAAGAAATTAAAAGGTTTTTAAAAATGTACAAAAAATATAGAAATAAGATTTTTATCTTGTTCGGTGCGATGTATTTGCGCATGAAGATGGGGAACGGAATACGAGACGGCTGCCCCTTGGGGCGAGGATATTTAAAAGCGTATCACGCTGCGGCTCATTATTATATATTTTTTTATTAATTAAATAAAGGCGCATGACTACGTTCATAAAAGAAAAAAAAACACATATCAAAGAACCTTAATATATAATCTAATTACCCCCGTACGAAAAAAAACGGATAGCCAGTATATTTAATAAAATGTGTAATAAATAATTAATTAAGATAATAATAATTTATTTGAATATTGAATATATTTGGCGTTAATTTTGTAGAAATTTATTATTCACAATTAAATGAAACTACGTGATGTAGTATTATTTCTACTATCTTTAATTTCTATACCACGACCTAGGTTTCGTTGTATTACAACATCTTCAGGTGGGATATAAGCAAAGATCATCAAAGATCTATGCTTATATCCCACCTGAAGATGTTGTAATACAACGAAACCTAGG
Organism: Druceiella hillmani; assembly: GCA_039881145.1. Taxonomy (NCBI): domain Eukaryota; kingdom Metazoa; phylum Arthropoda; class Insecta; order Lepidoptera; family Hepialidae; genus Druceiella; species Druceiella hillmani. The sequence goes on along the minus strand of JAYKKI010000078.1, from coordinate 5,771,295 downwards.
TCGTGGTAAAGAAATTAAAGATAGCAGGAATAATACTACATCACGTAGTTTCATTTAATTGTGAATAATTTATTTCGTTGAAATTCTTGCCTAATGTATAGCTTGGCAAGATTTTATTTAGAAAGTTAGTATAAAATGATTACCACTTTAATTTGATAAAACCCATAATTGCTAATAGACAGAAACAACGACCGATCTAAATATAAAGAGCACAGACTATTACTGTAAATTTTAGTATAAAATAGATATTGTAATTAGGACCTGAACTATCCAAATACAGCTACGTGTACTATTTGGGCGGATCGTGATTCTATTTCTAAAGCTGTGAATTGAATATCGGAATAAGTTGTAGTGCGATCCTGATTACAATATCGAATTACGGTCTCTACGTGCTTGCTATTTTTAAAATAATGAGTATTTTTTCGTTCGTTTATGTAATTTTAAGAAAGAAATATCTCTCAAGGATAAGTAGAACTCAAACAACGAGGGATAAATCGTTTAATAGAAATAGTATTACTCTTAAACTGTTTATGAATATTAATTTTTCATAGCGTGATTATATTGTATAGGTGTTAAAACATGGTTCATATATAAACGCTCTAGTTTTCCCACTACCTACTACCATAGGCTCTCAAAAAGTTATTATTTTTTTACAATTTTAGATTGTGTCATTTTGGAAATACGGGGAAGGAATAGAATTTTTTGCAGACGTTCAGTATATTTCTAAAGATGTACTTCCTAAAATTATGAAAAAAATAATATTTTTGAGACTCTTATAACTAGTCCTTTGAAACGATAATTCACATTATGTAGGGAAAAATTACTCATTAATGTGTATGATGAGTATTAAAAAAATTACTCATTAATTTGCCCCTAAAACATCCATGTGAATATTTTTGAATGTTAACTATATCTGTGTCTCAATACGTTTTGTCACTATGTCAAATTTAAAATTTCTACGTCAAGCCGTTTTTGAGGAAAACGACCTTGACAGATATACACGTGGTTCTGCTTTTCCTGTCTATGGGAATCCTCAAAATGATACCAACTTTAAGTTCGATGAACTGTCAATCTAATCAAGTAAGAAATTTAATAAATACAGTGTCAGATGCAATTTAATAAATACAGTGTACATCACTTTTGTTGAGAGCTACATCCCACCGCATTCTCTTCCAAGAGAATCTCTTTAGATCTTGGAATTAGACGATCTCGATTTTCATAAATTTCATCTTTTCGTTTTAATACGTTATATTAATTCTTTCCTCGGTATACTTTGAAAGCGGGTTAGGCTAACCAAGGAATATAATGGCGGTTTAGCGCTGAACGGAGGTCGATCGGCGGCGAGCGCCCAAATGTAATTTGCGGTAAGGAGAGCTCCCTTCTTACCGACCTTTCATCCGCTATAAGTTACTTTACAAAATACCGTCTTGCAGACTACTGTACGCGCTGTTTAAATATAATTTTGTTTAATCTCTTTATTATTCCGGTCTTCTCAGTGGAGAAGTTGTAATAAATGTTGGCATATTGCTGATGAAAGTAGGTTCAGTGTATTATGTAATTTCATACGCTATGCGTTACTTTACAAAATACCGTCTTGGAGAATACTGTACTCGCCTTAGTTTGCTGTTTAAATATAATTTTGTTTAATCTCTTTATTATTCCGGTCTTCTCAGTGGAGAAGTTATAATAAATGTTGGCATATTGCTGATGAAAGTAGGTTCAGTGTATTATGTAATTTCATACGCTATACGTTACTTTACAAAATACCGTCTTGGAGAATACTGTACTCGCCTTAGTTTGCTGTTTAAATATAATTTTGTTTAATCTCTTTATTATTCCGGTCTTCTCAGTGGAGAAGTTGTAATAAATGTTGGCATATTGCTGATGAAAGTAGGTTCAGTGTATTATGTAATTTCATCCGCTATACGTTACTTTACAAAATACCGTCTTGGAAAATACTGTACTCGCCTTAGTTTGCTGTTTAAATATAATTTTGTTTAATCTCTTTATTATTCCGGTCTTCTCAGTGGAGAAGTTGTAATAAATGTTGGCATATTGCTGATGAAAATAGGTTCAGTGTATTATGTAATTTCATCCGCTATACGTTACTTTACAAAATACCGTCTTGGAGAATACTGTACTCGCCTTAGTTTGCTGTTTAAATATAATTTTGTTTAATCTCTTTATTATTCCGGTCTTCTCAGTGGAGAAGTTGTAATAAATGTTGGCATATTGCTGATGAAAATAGGTTCAGTGTATTACGTAATTTCATCCGCTATACGTTACTTTACAAAATACCGTCTTGGAGAATACTGTACTCGCCTTAGTTTGCTGTTTAAATATAATTTTGTTTAATCTCTTTATTATTCCGGTCTTCTCAGTGGAGAAGTTGTAATAAATGTTGGCATATTGCTGATGAAAGTAGGTTCAGTGTATTATGTAATTTCATCCGCTATACGTTACTTTACAAAATACCGTCTTGGAGAATACTGTACTCGCCTTAGTTTGCTGTTTAAATATAATTTTGTTTAATCTCTTTATTATTCCGGTCTTCTCAGTGGAGAAGTTGTAATAAATGTTGGCATATTGCTGATGAAAGTAGGTTCAGTGTATTATGTAATTTCATCCGCTATACGTTACTTTACAAAATACCGTCTTGGAGAATACTGTACTCGCCTTAGTTTGCTGTTTAAATATAATTTTGTTTAATCTCTTTATTATTCCGGTCTTCTCAGTGGAGAAATTGTAATAAATGTTGGCATATTGCTGATGAAAGTAGGTTCAGTGTATTATGTAATTTCATCCGCTATACGTTACTTTACAAAATACCGTCTTGGAGAATACTGTACTCGCCTTAGTTTGCTGTTTAAATATAATTTTGTTTAATCTCTTTATTATTCCGGTCTTCTCAGTGGAGAAGTTGTAATAAATGTTGGCATATTGCTGATGAAAATAGGTTCAGTGTATTATGTAATTTCATCCGCTATACGTTACTTTACAAAATACCGTCTTGGAGAATACTGTACTCGCCTTAGTTTGCTGTTTAAATATAATTTTGTTTAATCTCTTTATTATTCCGGTCTTCTCAGTGGAGAAGTTGTAATAAATGTTGGCATATTGCTGATGAAAGTAGGTTCAGTGTATTATGTAATTTCATCCGCTATACGTTACTTTACAAAATACCGTCTTGGAAAATACTGTACTCGCCTTAGTTTGCTGTTTAAATATAATTTTGTTTAATCTCTTTATTATTCCGGTCTTCTCAGTGGAGAAGTTGTAATAAATGTTGGCATATTGCTGATGAAAATAGGTTCAGTGTATTATGTAATTTCATCCGCTATACGTTACTTTACAAAATACCGTCTTGGAGAATACTGTACTCGCCTTAGTTTGCTGTTTAAATATAATTTTGTTTAATCTCTTTATTATTCCGGTCTTCTCAGTGGAGAAGTTGTAATAAATGTTGGCATATTGCTGATGAAAATAGGTTCAGTGTATTACGTAATTTCATCCGCTATACGTTACTTTACAAAATACCGTCTTGGAGAATACTGTACTCGCCTTAGTTTGCTGTTTAAATATAATTTTGTTTAATCTCTTTATTATTCCGGTCTTCTCAGTGGAGAAGTTGTAATAAATGTTGGCATATTGCTGATGAAAGTAGGTTCAGTGTATTATGTAATTTCATCCGCTATACGTTACTTTACAAAATACCGTCTTGGAGAATACTGTACTCGCCTTAGTTTGCTGTTTAAATATAATTTTGTTTAATCTCTTTATTATTCCGGTCTTCTCAGTGGAGAAATTGTAATAAATGTTGGCATATTGCTGATGAAAGTAGGTTCAGTGTATTATGTAATTTCATCCGCTATACGTTACTTTACAAAATACCGTCTTGGAGAATACTGTACTCGCCTTAGTTTGCTGTTTAAATATAATTTTGTTTAATCTCTTTATTATTCCGGTCTTCTCAGTGGAGAAGTTGTAATAAATGTTGGCATATTGCTGATGAAAGTAGGTTCAGTGTATTATGTAATTTCATCCGCTATACGTTACTTTACAAAATACCGTCTTGGAGAATACTGTACTCGCCTTAGTTTGCTGTTTAAATATACTTTTGTTTAATCTCTTTATTATTCCGGTCTTCTCAGTGGAGAAATTGTAATAAATGTTGGCATATTGCTGATGAAAGTAGGTTCAGTGTATTATGTAATTTCATCCGCTATACGTTACTTTACAAAATACCGTCTTGGAGAATACTGTACTCGCCTTAGTTTGCTGTTTAAATATAATTTTGTTTAATCTCTTTATTATTCCGGTCTTCTCAGTGGAGAAGTTGTAATAAATGTTGGCATATTGCTGATGAAAATAGGTTCAGTGTATTACGTAATTTCATCCGCTATACGTTACTTTACAAAATACCGTCTTGGAGAATACTGTACTCGCCTTAGTTTGCTGTTTAAATATAATTTTGTTTAATCTCTTTATTATTCCGGTCTTCTCAGTGGAGAAGTTGTAATAAATGTTGGCATATTGCTGATGAAAGTAGGTTCAGTGTATTATGTAATTTCATCCGCTATACGTTACTTTACAAAATACCGTCTTGGAGAATACTGTACTCGCCTTAGTTTGCTGTTTAAATATAATTTTGTTTAATCTCTTTATTATTCCGGTCTTCTCAGTGGAGAAATTGTAATAAATGTTGGCATATTGCTGATGAAAGTAGGTTCAGTGTATTATGTAATTTCATCCGCTATACGTTACTTTACAAAATACCGTCTTGGAGAATACTGTACTCGCCTTAGTTTGCTGTTTAAATATAATTTTGTTTAATCTCTTTATTATTCCGGTCTTCTCAGTGGAGAAATTGTAATAAATGTTGGCATATTGCTGATGAAAGTAGGTTCAGTGTATTATGTAATTTCATCCGCTATACGTTACTTTACAAAATACCGTCTTGGAAAATACTGTACTCGCCTTAGTTTGCTGTTTAAATATAATTTTGTTTAATCTCTTTATTATTCCGGTCTTCTCAGTGGAGAAATTGTAATAAATGTTGGCATATTGCTGATGAAAGTAGGTTCAGTGTATTATGTAATTTCATCCGCTATACGTTACTTTACAAAATACCGTCCTGGAGAATACTGTACTCGCCTTAGTTTGCTGTTTAAATATAATTTTGTTTAATCTCTTTATTATTCCGGTCTTCTCAGTGGAAAAATTGTAATAAATGTTGGCATATTGCTGATGAAAGTAGGTTCAGTGTATTATGTAATTTCATCCGCTATACGTTACTTTACAAAATACCGTCTTGGAGAATACTGTACTCGCCTTAGTTTGCTGTTTAAATATAATTTTGTTTAATCTCTTTATTATTCCGGTCTTCTCAGTGGAGAAGTTGTAATAAATGTTGGCATATTGCTGATGAAAGTAGGTTCAGTGTATTATGTAATTTCATCCGCTATACGTTACTTTACAAAATACCGTCTTGGAGAATACTGTACTCGCCTTAGTTTGCTGTTTAAATATAATTTTGTTTAATCTCTTTATTATTCCGGTCTTCTCAGTGGAGAAATTGTAATAAATGTTGGCATATTGCTGATGAAAGTAGGTTCAGTGTATTATGTAATTTCATCCGCTATACGTTACTTTACAAAATACCGTCTTGGAGAATACTGTACTCGCCTTAGTTTGCTGTTTAAATATAATTTTGTTTAATCTCTTTATTATTCCGGTCTTCTCAGTGGAGAAATTGTAATAAATGTTGGCATATTGCTGATGAAAGTAGGTTCAGTGTATTATGTAATTTCATCCGCTATACGTTACTTTACAAAATACCGTCTTGGAGAATACTGTACTCGCCTTAGTTTGCTGTTTAAATATAATTTTGTTTAATCTCTTTATTATTCCGGTCTTCTCAGTGGAGAAGTTGGAATAAATGTTGGCATATTGCTGATGAAAATAGGTTCAGTGTATTATGTAATTTCATCCGCTATACGTTACTTTACAAAATACCGTCTTGGAGAATACTGTACTCGCCTTAGTTTGCTGTTTAAATATAATTTTGTTTAATCTCTTTATTATTCCGGTCTTCTCAGTGGAGAAATTGTAATAAATGTTGGCATATTGCTGATGAAAGTAGGTTCAGTGTATTATGTAATTTCATCCGCTATACGTTACTTTACAAAATACCGTCTTGGAGAATACTGTACTCGCCTTAGTTTGCTGTTTAAATATAATTTTGTTTAATCTCTTTATTATTCCGGTCTTCTCAGTGGAGAAGTTGTAATAAATGTTGGCATATTGCTGATGAAAGTAGGTTCAGTGTATTATGTAATTTCATCCGCTATACGTTACTTTACAAAATACCGTCTTGGAGAATACTGTACTCGCCTTAGTTTGCTGTTTAAATATAATTTTGTTTAATCTCTTTATTATTCCGGTCTTCTCAGTGGAGAAATTGTAATAAATGTTGGCATATTGCTGATGAAAGTAGGTTCAGTGTATTATGTAATTTCATCCGCTATACGTTACTTTACAAAATACCGTCTTGGAGAATACTGTACTCGCCTTAGTTTGCTGTTTAAATATAATTTTGTTTAATCTCTTTATTATTCCGGTCTTCTCAGTGGAGAAGTTGTAATAAATGTTGGCATATTGCTGATGAAAGTAGGTTCAGTGTATTATGTAATTTCATCCGCTATACGTTACTTTACAAAATACCGTCTTGGAGAATACTGTACTCGCCTTAGTTTGCTGTTTAAATATACTTTTGTTTAATCTCTTTATTATTCCGGTCTTCTCAGTGGAGAAATTGTAATAAATGTTGGCATATTGCTGATGAAAGTAGGTTCAGTGTATTATGTAATTTCATCCGCTATACGTTACTTTACAAAATACCGTCTTGGAGAATACTGTACTCGCCTTAGTTTGCTGTTTAAATATAATTTTGTTTAATCTCTTTATTATTCCGGTCTTCTCAGTGGAGAAGTTGTAATAAATGTTGGCATATTGCTGATGAAAATAGGTTCAGTGTATTACGTAATTTCATCCGCTATACGTTACTTTACAAAATACCGTCTTGGAGAATACTGTACTCGCCTTAGTTTGCTGTTTAAATATAATTTTGTTTAATCTCTTTATTATTCCGGTCTTCTCAGTGGAGAAGTTGTAATAAATGTTGGCATATTGCTGATGAAAGTAGGTTCAGTGTATTATGTAATTTCATCCGCTATACGTTACTTTACAAAATACCGTCTTGGAGAATACTGTACTCGCCTTAGTTTGCTGTTTAAATATAATTTTGTTTAATCTCTTTATTATTCCGGTCTTCTCAGTGGAGAAATTGTAATAAATGTTGGCATATTGCTGATGAAAGTAGGTTCAGTGTATTATGTAATTTCATCCGCTATACGTTACTTTACAAAATACCGTCTTGGAAAATACTGTACTCGCCTTAGTTTGCTGTTTAAATATAATTTTGTTTAATCTCTTTATTATTCCGGTCTTCTCAGTGGAGAAATTGTAATAAATGTTGGCATATTGCTGATGAAAGTAGGTTCAGTGTATTATGTAATTTCATCCGCTATACGTTACTTTACAAAATACCGTCCTGGAGAATACTGTACTCGCCTTAGTTTGCTGTTTAAATATAATTTTGTTTAATCTCTTTATTATTCCGGTCTTCTCAGTGGAGAAATTGTAATAAATGTTGGCATATTGCTGATGAAAGTAGGTTCAGTGTATTATGTAATTTCATCCGCTATACGTTACTTTACAAAATACCGTCTTGGAGAATACTGTACTCGCCTTAGTTTGCTGTTTAAATATAATTTTGTTTAATCTCTTTATTATTCCGGTCTTCTCAGTGGAGAAGTTGTAATAAATGTTGGCATATTGCTGATGAAAGTAGGTTCAGTGTATTATGTAATTTCATCCGCTATACGTTACTTTACAAAATACCGTCTTGGAGAATACTGTACTCGCCTTAGTTTGCTGTTTAAATATAATTTTGTTTAATCTCTTTATTATTCCGGTCTTCTCAGTGGAGAAATTGTAATAAATGTTGGCATATTGCTGATGAAAGTAGGTTCAGTGTATTATGTAATTTCATCCGCTATACGTTACTTTACAAAATACCGTCTTGGAGAATACTGTACTCGCCTTAGTTTGCTGTTTAAATATAATTTTGTTTAATCTCTTTATTATTCCGGTCTTCTCAGTGGAGAAGTTGTAATAAATGTTGGCATATTGCTGATGAAAGTAGGTTCAGTGTATTATGTAATTTCATCCGCTATACGTTACTTTACAAAATACCGTCTTGGAGAATACTGTACTCGCCTTAGTTTGCTGTTTAAATATAATTTTGTTTAATCTCTTTATTATTCCGGTCTTCTCAGTGGAGAAGTTGGAATAAATGTTGGCATATTGCTGATGAAAATAGGTTCAGTGTATTATGTAATTTCATCCGCTATACGTTACTTTACAAAATACCGTCTTGGAGAATACTGTACTCGCCTTAGTTTGCTGTTTAAATATAATTTTGTTTAATCTCTTTATTATTCCGGTCTTCTCAGTGGAGAAATTGTAATAAATGTTGGCATATTGCTGATGAAAGTAGGTTCAGTGTATTATGTAATTTCATCCGCTATACGTTACTTTACAAAATACCGTCTTGGAGAATACTGTACTCGCCTTAGTTTGCTGTTTAAATATAATTTTGTTTAATCTCTTTATTATTCCGGTCTTCTCAGTGGAGAAGTTGTAATAAATGTTGGCATATTGCTGATGAAAGTAGGTTCAGTGTATTATGTAATTTCATCCGCTATACGTTACTTTACAAAATACCGTCTTGGAGAATACTGTACTCGCCTTAGTTTGCTGTTTAAATATAATTTTGTTTAATCTCTTTATTATTCCGGTCTTCTCAGTGGAGAAATTGTAATAAATGTTGGCATATTGCTGATGAAAGTAGGTTCAGTGTATTATGTAATTTCATCCGCTATACGTTACTTTACAAAATACCGTCTTGGAGAATACTGTACTCGCCTTAGTTTGCTGTTTAAATATAATTTTGTTTAATCTCTTTATTATTCCGGTCTTCTCAGTGGAGAAGTTGTAATAAATGTTGGCATATTGCTGATGAAAGTAGGTTCAGTGTATTATGTAATTTCATCCGCTATACGTTACTTTACAAAATACCGTCTTGGAGAATACTGTACTCGCCTTAGTTTGCTGTTTAAATATAATTTTGTTTAATCTCTTTATTATTCCGGTCTTCTCAGTGGAGAAATTGTAATAAATGTTGGCATATTGCTGATGAAAGTAGGTTCAGTGTATTATGTAATTTCATCCGCTATACGTTACTTTACAAAATACCGTCTTGGAGAATACTGTACTCGCCTTAGTTTGCTGTTTAAATATAATTTTGTTTAATCTCTTTATTATTCCGGTCTTCTCAGTGGAGAAATTGTAATAAATGTTGGCATATTGCTGATGAAAGTAGGTTCAGTGTATTACGTAATTTCATCCGCTATACGTTACTTTACAAAATACCGTCTTGGAGAATACTGTACTCGCCTTAGTTTGCTGTTTAAATATAATTTTGTTTAATCTCTTTATTATTCCGGTCTTCTCAGTGGAGAAGTTGTAATAAATGTTGGCATATTGCTGATGAAAATAGGTTCAGTGTATTACGTAATTTCATCCGCTATACGTTACTTTACAAAATACCGTCTTGGAGAATACTGTACTCGCCTTAGTTTGCTGTTTAAATATAATTTTGTTTAATCTCTTTATTATTCCGGTCTTCTCAGTGGAGAAGTTGTAATAAATGTTGGCATATTGCTGATGAAAGTAGGTTCAGTGTATTATGTAATTTCATCCGCTATACGTTACTTTACAAAATACCGTCTTGGAGAATACTGTACTCGCCTTAGTTTGCTGTTTAAATATAATTTTGTTTAATCTCTTTATTATTCCGGTCTTCTCAGTGGAGAAGTTGGAATAAATGTTGGCATATTGCTGATGAAAATAGGTTCAGTGTATTATGTAATTTCATCCGCTATACGTTACTTTACAAAATACCGTCTTGGAGAATACTGTACTCGCCTTAGTTTGCTGTTTAAATATAATTTTGTTTAATCTCTTTATTATTCCGGTCTTCTCAGTGGAGAAATTGTAATAAATGTTGGCATATTGCTGATGAAAGTAGGTTCAGTGTATTATGTAATTTCATCCGCTATACGTTACTTTACAAAATACCGTCTTGGAGAATACTGTACTCGCCTTAGTTTGCTGTTTAAATATAATTTTGTTTAATCTCTTTATTATTCCGGTCTTCTCAGTGGAGAAGTTGTAATAAATGTTGGCATATTGCTGATGAAAGTAGGTTCAGTGTATTATGTAATTTCATCCGCTATACGTTACTTTACAAAATACCGTCTTGGAGAATACTGTACTCGCCTTAGTTTGCTGTTTAAATATAATTTTGTTTAATCTCTTTATTATTCCGGTCTTCTCAGTGGAGAAATTGTAATAAATGTTGGCATATTGCTGATGAAAGTAGGTTCAGTGTATTATGTAATTTCATCCGCTATACGTTACTTTACAAAATACCGTCTTGGAGAATACTGTACTCGCCTTAGTTTGCTGTTTAAATATAATTTTGTTTAATCTCTTTATTATTCCGGTCTTCTCAGTGGAGAAGTTGTAATAAATGTTGGCATATTGCTGATGAAAGTAGGTTCAGTGTATTATGTAATTTCATCCGCTATACGTTACTTTACAAAATACCGTCTTGGAGAATACTGTACTCGCCTTAGTTTGCTGTTTAAATATAATTTTGTTTAATCTCTTTATTATTCCGGTCTTCTCAGTGGAGAAATTGTAATAAATGTTGGCATATTGCTGATGAAAGTAGGTTCAGTGTATTATGTAATTTCATCCGCTATACGTTACTTTACAAAATACCGTCTTGGAGAATACTGTACTCGCCTTAGTTTGCTGTTTAAATATAATTTTGTTTAATCTCTTTATTATTCCGGTCTTCTCAGTGGAGAAGTTGTAATAAATGTTGGCATATTGCTGATGAAAATAGGTTCAGTGTATTACGTAATTTCATCCGCTATACGTTACTTTACAAAATACCGTCTTGGAGAATACTGTACTCGCCTTAGTTTGCTGTTTAAATATAATTTTGTTTAATCTCTTTATTATTCCGGTCTTCTCAGTGGAGAAGTTGTAATAAATGTTGGCATATTGCTGATGAAAGTAGGTTCAGTGTATTATGTAATTTCATCCGCTATACGTTACTTTACAAAATACCGTCTTGGAGAATACTGTACTCGCCTTAGTTTGCTGTTTAAATATAATTTTGTTTAATCTCTTTATTATTCCGGTCTTCTCAGTGGAGAAATTGTAATAAATGTTGGCATATTGCTGATGAAAGTAGGTTCAGTGTATTACGTAATTTCATCCGCTATACGTTACTTTACAAAATACCGTCTTGGAGAATACTGTACTCGCCTTAGTTTGCTGTTTAAATATAATTTTGTTTAATCTCTTTATTATTCCGGTCTTCTCAGTGGAGAAGTTGTAATAAATGTTGGCATATTGCTGATGAAAATAGGTTCAGTGTATTACGTAATTTCATCCGCTATACGTTACTTTACAAAATACCGTCTTGGAGAATACTGTACTCGCCTTAGTTTGCTGTTTAAATATAATTTTGTTTAATCTCTTTATTATTCCGGTCTTCTCAGTGGAGAAGTTGTAATAAATGTTGGCATATTGCTGATGAAAGTAGGTTCAGTGTATTATGTAATTTCATCCGCTATACGTTACTTTACAAAATACCGTCTTGGAGAATACTGTACTCGCCTTAGTTTGCTGTTTAAATATAATTTTGTTTAATCTCTTTATTATTCCGGTCTTCTCAGTGGAGAAATTGTAATAAATGTTGGCATATTGCTGATGAAAGTAGGTTCAGTGTATTATGTAATTTCATCCGCTATACGTTACTTTACAAAATACCGTCTTGGAGAATACTGTACTCGCCTTAATTTGCTGTTTAAATATAATTTTGTTTAATCTCTTTATTATTCCGGTCTTCTCAGTGGAGAAGTTGTAATAAATGTTGGCATATTGCTGATGAAAATAGGTTCAGTGTATTATGTAATTTCATCCGCTATACGTTACTTTACAAAATACCGTCCTGGAGAATACTGTACTCGCCTTAGTTTGCTGTTTAAATATAATTTTGTTTAATATCTTTATTATTCCGGTCTTCTCAGTGGAGAAATTGTAATAAATGTTGGCATATTGCTGATGAAAGTAGGTTCAGTGTATTATGTAATTTCATCCGCTATACGTTACTTTACAAAATACCGTCTTGGAGAATATTGTACTCGCCTTAGTTTGCTGTTTAAATATAATTTTGTTTAATCTCTTTATTATTCCGGTCTTCTCAGTGGAGAAGTTGTAATAAATGTTGGCATATTGCTGATGAAAGTAGGTTCAGTGTATTATGTAATTTCATCCGCTATACGTTACTTTACAAAATACCGTCTTGGAGAATACTGTACTCGCCTTAGTTTGCTGTTTAAATATAATTTTGTTTAATCTCTTTATTATTCCGGTCTTCTCAGTGGAGAAGTTGTAATAAATGTTGGCATATTGCTGATGAAAATAGGTTCAGTGTATTATGTAATTTCATCCGCTATACGTTACTTTACAAAATACCGTCTTGGAGAATACTGTACTCGCCTTAGTTTGCTGTTTAAATATAATTTTGTTTAATCTCTTTATTATTCCGGTCTTCTCAGTGGAGAAGTTGTAATAAATGTTGGCATTTTGCTGATAAAAGTGGGTTTAGTGTATTATGTAATAGGGAAAAGATTATTTTCTGATTTTAACCAGAGTGGGGCTCTATTGGTTGGTCTAGTTATTTGTTACGTTTTGAACATTTCGCCCTATGTGACTGGTCGATAATCCAGCAAGTCAACCTTTAGTTTTGACGATTGTAATAACTTTAACTCGGGTAATTTTACAGGCAATAAATTTTGAATTTGAAAAAGAACGTCTTCCTTTTTTTAAAATATTTGTTATGATCTAAATTTTCTATTGCGAATGATGATGTACACATAACGTGTCCCATTACTAGAGGTATTTGTCTTGTATACAGAGCCTGTAAGTGCCTGTAAGTGCGACTACAAGTAGCCGGTGTAGCGGATCTTGGACGAGGGACAAAATGTATTACTACGTCAACTATAAAATTTTTATAGTGTGTGGTTTCTGAATAAACGGACTTGAAAATTTAAAAATGTAAATGTATTGGCTATTATATTTTCCCTAGACGTAAAAACATGGAAAATATCTCAAAAATTATGATCGCTTTAATTTTCTTAAAACCATTGCATGAGCTTCTACAAAACCGATATTTTTTATGATTTCAGGTGGAATAGTTTCGAAAATAAGAGGGGACGGTGTACATATTTTTTGTCTGTTTTTTAATATATCTCTGAAGACATATATTACTTAAAATTATAAAAAAATTATTTATGATACTCTTATAACTAGTCCTTTCAAACGACACCCCGCACTGAATACCGTATTAAAATTTTTTTTTCGAGCATATAACTTGTTTTTCCTAAAATTTCCGAAGGAAACCTTTCCAAGAAATGAATCCTTTTGCTATAATTAAGTAATACATTGAACCTACTTTCATTAGTAATATGCCAACATAATTTCAACTTCTCCACTGAGAAGACCGGAATAATAAAGAGATTAAACAAAATTATATTTAAACAGCAAACTAAGGCGCGTACAGTAGTCTGCAAGACGGTATTTTGTAAAGTAACGTATAGCGGATGAAAGGTCTTCTCAAGAAGGAGCTCTCCTTACCGCAAATTACATTTAGGCGCTCGCCGTCGACCGACCCCCGTTCAGCGCTAAACCGCCATTATATTCCTCGGTTAGCCTAACCCCGCTTTCAAAGTATACCGAGGAAAGAATTAATATAACGTATTAAAATGAAAAGAGGAAATTTAAGAAAATCCTCCAAATCGAGATAGTCTAACTCCAAGATCTAAAGGGATTCTCTTGTGAGAGAATGCAGTGGGATGTAGCTCTCGATAAATATGATGTACTAAAAGTGACGCCGTATTTATTGAATTTCTTACTTAATTACATTAACAATTTATGGAGCTTAAAGTTGGTATCATTTTGGGAGTTCCCATCGGCAGGAAAAGTAGAACCACGAGTCTGTTTGTCAAGGTCGTTTTCTTCAAAAATGGCTTGACGAAGAAATTTTAAATTTGACATAGTGGCAAAACGTATTGAGCCACAGACATAGCTAACATTAAAAAATAATCATATGGATATTTTAGGGGGTCAAATTAATTAGTAATTTTTTTTGAATTCCCTATATAGCTTGAATTATTTTTTTAAAGGACTTATATAGCGTGAATTATCTTTATAAGAGTCCCAAAGGTATTTAATTTTTTCATAATTTTAGAGAGCATATCTTTAGAAATATACTTGAAAACCTGACAAAAATTCTATTCCTCCCCCCAAACCTAGAATTATAAAAAGTAATAGGTTTTTGAGAGCTTATGGTAGTAGGTCGTGAGAAACCTAGAGCGTTGATATATGCACCATGTTTTAACGCCTATACAATATATAGCAGGCAATATAATCACGCTATGAAAAATTAATATTCGTAAACAGTTTAACAGAAATACCATTTCTTTTAAACTATTTATCCCTCATTGTGTGAGTTCTACTTATCCTTGAGAGATATTTTCTTTCTTAAAATTAAATAAACGAACGAAAAAATACTCATTTTTAAAAAAATAGCAAGCACGTAGAGACTTTTACGTAATTCGATATTGGAATCAGGATCGCACTACAACTTATTTCGATATTCGATTCAGAGCTTTAGAAATAGAATCACGATCCGCCCAAATAGTACACCTAGCAGTATTTGGATAGTTCAGCTCCTAATTACAATATCTAGTTTATACTGAAATTTATAGTCATAGTCAGTGCTCTTTATATTTATTTTGGTCATTGTTTCTGTTTGTTAGTTATTATTAGTTTTATCCTTAAACTGATAATCCTTTTATACTAACTTTCTCGATAAAATCTTGCCAAGCTATACATTAGGTAATAATATCAGTGAAATAAATTATTATTATCTTAATTTTATTATTTCTTACAAATTTTATTAAATATATCAGCGATCCGTTCTTACTTCGTACGGGTGTAATTAGATTTTATGTTAAGGTTTTTTGATATGTATTATTTTAGGAACGTAGTCTTGCGCCTTAATTTAATTAATAAAAAAAAAAAAATATATTTATATATATATATATAAATATATATATGTATATATAATGTGCCGCAACGTGATGCGCTTTTGAATATCTTCGCTCCAACGGGCAGCCGCACCGAACATCATTAAAATCGTATTTCTGTTTTTGTTTATTTTCAGAAACCTTTTAATTTCTTTTAAGTTATTAATCCAAATGACAAAAATTTAAGTCAATTTTTATCTGTTGAAAATGCTTAAAATTTCTGTTTCTTTAATAAAAAATAATAAATTGACTTAAACTTTACCACTTCTGCTCTATGCACTTTTTATAACTTAAATATAATTGTCGTGGCTTATTCATACGATAGATTAATACCATCATATACTTTTGTTTAAATTTTTTTAAGAACAACAATTTCTTCGTACGTAGTAATGGTACGTCGGTAATAGTCTTGTCAGCGTTTATCATGAACACTTCCTGACCAGCGACCATTCCCCTGACTACATTTATATGATTAACTTTATCACAAAAATAATACAACATATGTACATATTATCTAACCAATAGCTTTATGTAAACTATAAGCTATCATATTTTGAAAGTAAATTTCAATTGGATTATCAGTGTTTGCTTGAAACCCTAAAAAACAAATAAACAAAGAATTCCTCTATATTATATTAGTGTGATTATCACAAATTGTATTTAATTAGTAATAGGACGAGAGTACATAATATATTTTATAAATACTCTAAAATTTTAAAAATTACTTTTTCCTGATTTCAAATTCTTACTGGCATATAAATGAAAACCTTTTTTTACTCAGTTATGTAATTTCCAAATTAATTTAAAATTTTGCACACAAAGGTTGTGCACGATTAACTTTTATTTAATTTTAATATTTTAGAGAATATGGGCCCATTATTCATGATTTTACTCCTAATTTCGTCATATCTGTCATGTTGGTATGTCACTGCATTATTGTTCTATCACTTTGAGATCGATTGTGGTTAAATTTTACGGTAAAACAATTTGAAAAACGCATAAAAGAGTTTTAATTTTTTTTTTGAAGTATTTCAAACCATATATCTAACTCAAAGATTAAATATTTTCTCTCACACACCCTATCGAGTGGTGTTTCATCGAAAACGTACTTTAAAATATAATAGAAAATGTCTTGTAATATTTTTGATACGACTTTTTTTGCAAAATTTTCCTCAGAGACTCTTACCACTGAAGAAAATTTTGTAATATGAAACTTAACTTAACCTAAATTTTTAGCCACGCATTTGCAGAATCGGAAAAATTCATGTCGTTCATTTAATGAGTACTTTATTGCAAAATTATTTCGATCAATTTGCATTAAAAAAACATCAGCCGGGTTATTCCTCTTACGTCTATAATATATTCAGGCCCATTACAGGGGACCAAACAATTTTGAAAAATATTGTGATAAGTTCTTTAAAAAATATTAGATCTGCGAAAATCAATAGTTTAGAAGTTATGAATTTTTTGGCTTTTTTAAATAATATTTACTCCAGTCACAAAAACACTTTTTTAAATTTCTAAAATTGTTTCAATTCAATTTTCTAAAGTTTATTGCGCAACACTGTCTTAATCCTTATCAAATTCAAGTTTTGTAGATCAAATTTCTCCCGTGTATTTTCTAATGAACAATTCAAACAATTTTACCGAGTTTTCAAGCAAATATTCTATTTTGCCTATTCGTGCAAAGTCGGGGCGGATCGCTTGTTAAACATATAAGAAAAGTAACAACACAATCTAGAATTGCAATAAAAAGGCCAAAAAAGAACCAAAGTGCTACAATTGGTTTTCCGTACCACGAACAAATCAAGATAATTCCCATCATTTGCATTGATATTACAAAAGTACTAGTTCATACAGTGATGCCAATCGCTAAGAGTGAACAAAAACAGAGGTGCAATTATGGAAATGAAATTTTTTTTCCCACGGTACTTAAATTTGTACGTTGAAAAATGGGGCCATAACGAAAATTGAAACGCATCGCCACAAGTTACAGAGAGCGAGATGCATAGAGTTTCTTCCACCGCTTTCAGTTATTCAATACGTTAACGAGTTTATATTTCATATTCACCTTTGTGTATTAATAACATTGGCACAATCAAGGAAAAAGTTTTCATTGAAACCGATGAGTTCGTAGACATTTCAAAGAAACTTACTTCGTTTTGGCGTTATCCCAATTCTTTTCAATATTGGGGGAGAATATTTCCGGGTTGCTATGACAGATAGGGTGGCTTTCATACGATGTGACTGTTGTCTAAACTTTAATCCATAGGAAAAACCAGACCATTTTTGGGTTAGACTTGTTATGACAAGTATTATCTAACGACAACAGCCAGGATCAAAGACTTAGTGTGCCTTCTTTAAGTGCAAAGAAGCGTAACGTAACGTTTGCATAACATACCTTCCGTCTATATATATATATATATACATATATATATATATATATATATATATATATATATATATATATATATATATGAACACAAAAATATTGTATTCGTGCATAACACAAGGATCACAGAAGAAGTTCTAATAAGGTTTTACTGGGGAATTCTGTAGGACCTGACGTGACTTATATGATCTTTTTCATTGCAATCGACCTGCTAGAAAATATGATATGGTAATTTAAAATTTCAATATAAAGCGCACTTACTTCATTTTTGCGTTTATTTTATAATGATTTTAAGCGGCTTTACGCGTGTTTTAATCATTAATCTTACGATTAAGTTAATATTATCCATAGGTTTACAAGAACGAAATTACTGGCCACGAGACCTTATAACCATTTATCGGTATAGCTAGTATTTAATATATCTTATGTATAGCTAGTATTTAATATATTTTTTGCATGTTTTTCAATGTATCTCTGAAGATATAATACTTAAAATTATAAACAAATTATTTTTAATACTCTTAAAATTAGTCCTTTCAAACGACACCCCGCACTGAGTACGGCATTACAATTATTTTCGAATACGTAATTTGCAATTCTTTAAATTTCTGAACGAAATTTTTCGAGTTTTAGCTGTTTCAAGATTTGCCGTTTAATATGTTTTATTACCGTGATAATTTCAAGTTTCTACGTCAAGTAGTGTCTGATAAAGACGACTGTGACCGAAATATGGACATGCACATGAGTGATGAACCTGTGCTGAGTGAATGAAGTGATGAACCCCAAAAAACAGTGAGCCGTCACGGGACGCCTAGCAGATGTGAAACATCTTGTTCGTACAAGTAATATGCATAAAAGACAAGATTATTACAGGAACTAAATATAGTATAATGCAAAAATAAAGTGTTACGAATATCTTACAGAAAATGGTGACTTTATTTAATAAACATTTATTTACAATTAATACAAAAATAATAAAGCACAGGTTATGCGTACCGTAGTAAACAACAGCGTCGAACTGAGTGAGTAGGGGGTCGCGAAGTCGGTTGCGCATGACGACACGTCGCCATACCGTACAGTCTACTACATATAGACTATATATATACCTTAGTATAGCGTGGCGACCCGTCGCCACGATAAGCGTCGTCACACCAACGATCCGGTTTATACCTGCGCCTATAGATGTTTCACATCAAAACATTATATAATAAGACTGCAATCTTAATATATATATATATATATATATATATATATATATATATATATATATATAACTAAAACAATTTTTTTGGTATTTCAAGCCGTATAAAAATTATATAACATAAAAATAAAAGTGAGTAATGAAAGTGAATTTAATTTCATTATTTTCACTGTTATATATAACTTCATTATTGGACTAGAGGTTTTAAATTGTTATTTTTTGACTAAAGGTTTTAAATTGTTTTTATTTGGTAAGTATTTTGTTGTATTATATTAATATATTTCTAACTTTAAAATGCCAATTCACGTAAAAAAAGCATAGTGAAAATGCGGTTGTCAAAAGGACTCTGAGTCTTGCTACTGGAACGTGGGTATTTCGAACTGACACGCTATCACGTACTCGGTTATGCTTAATTGCTTTTATTGCCTTAGCTATAACGGAAATTATAATGGATAAGTAGCGTGTATGTCTTAATTGGTTAATTAACACTAATTATGAGTTATCGTATTGTAATGGGAGGTATATTAATGCACAAAATTTAAAGGTATATTTAAACTATCGTATACCTACTACAGATAATGGAACACTTTGTCTTGTTATAGATAAAAACTTAAATTTATCATTAAATAAATAAACTTTGCGGCGATATTTTCCAAGGTAAGTTACATTGGAAAATATCGACATTAAAAAAACATTTTCCTTTTTAAAGAAATGAGTGATAAACTATTCATAAATCTCAAGCGCCATTTAAAGTGGAGGTTGGACTTGTGGAGGGGCAGGGTTTAAGGGAGGTGCAGGCTTTGAGATTTCCTTCCTCTTGAGAGGGAGATACGATTAAGCAAGGTATTTGCCAGGCAAATTGAATTAGGCCCTCCTTCGTTCGGCGCGAGGTGAATGGCGAATGGTCGAGAACAGATCGAGGGATTAGTTTGTAAGATATTGTTAAAACGGAGTTAACATTGCAACAATAATTTTTTTCTTTTTCATATTGCTTGATTGTTATCAAGCAAAACAAGGATCCATGATCCACAACTTAAAATCGATGCTTGTAAACAGAATGGTATATTTGTGATTATAATGTAATATTAATGCAAGCAGAAATTATTACGAACAAGAGATTCTTACCAAAACAGGTAGTAATCGGTGGTTTATGAACACACTAATTAATTGAGATATTTTGTTCAAAGTTTCGTAATAAATAATTCGTAAATATAGAACAATTTACATCATGATTAAGTGTTTTATTTTTCTTTATGGCAAAACGGATCATTTCTGGAAACAATACGCTTTCTAGCGACTTTTTCGAATGTTTTTAATTTTTATTCCGATGAACGTAAAAATCTAAAATTTAGCTTAAGTGCAGGTCATAAATAGCAGTTCAGTAATAGCATGGCTCAATCAGGAATTAAATTTAAAAAAATGTCTATTTTACGTAAAACTAAATGAGCATAAGATTAAAAATTCAAATTCCACAAGTATTACCGATCAATGCAAAAATATAAATTTATATATTTGTAATAAATTTGTGATAGGGAATTTTTTTTAAAAACTTTGATAAATGTCCTGCTGAGTGTCGGATTGTTGATGGCAATGAGGGTGGGATAGAGAAAGGATTGGTTTATATGCTGAAGATTTTTGAAAAAATGTTGTGTGTGGTAGAAACCAAAATATTTTTTAGAATTTTTTCTGTTTAGAATTTGTTTCTTAACAGCGCGCAAAAACTTTTAAACCAATACCTTGCAAGGGCTTATAAGTGTTATCTGGTAATAAATAAAAAAAATTTGCTTGTCTAATTTGTTTGTGTGATGTCCCAGTAAAATACATTTTGTAATCGATCAGAATTATTTAGAGTGCCTAAAGATAATGCAGTGCGTTGCATAAAAGCATTGTAATAAATTTTAAAAACAGTACAGTGTTTAGTATTTCAAAAACCGAATCTTATATTTACTTATAACATAACCTCTTTTCACTCAATACCGTTTACTATTTTCTGTCTAATATGTAAAGTTACATATATTCAAGGCTATATTTTGATACTAGGTGTTTAGATGGCCTAATGGATTTTAACACAATTAATAATAAAAAAATAACAAGGTGTTTAGACGGCCTAATGGATTTTAAAATGTAAATGTAAAAAGATAAATTATACGTAATTATGCTTTCATTTAAGAAAGCAAAGGAGCGAATTTGAACTTAAAAAAATTATGTCCGTCTACGAAAAAATGAATACTCTGCTAAAAAGCTATGTCATGGATGTTTATAATGAAAACTTATGAATTTTTATGTAAATAAATTTCATTGTTGGCAAGTAAATATATATATATTTACATGTGTGTGTGTTTTCAGTTTAACCTTGTATATATTTACGCGGTAATACGATCGGGCGAGAATTCTGTTAGATGAAGTGTCTGCGCATATGAATCAGGTGAATAGAGCGGGGTAAGGATTTGCATAAGATAGTCGTCGTGTAAAACGTGTTATCGATGAAATTCTCTGAAATATTATTCAGACTATAAATATCTAACTTATTCTAAAATTTAAAAATTATTTACCCCTTTAGTTTTGGTAAAGATAGCTCTCAAAAATTGTATAATTAATGTTAGAGGTAAGTGGTAATTGCAGCACATTTTTCATTTTATTTTAAAAAACCTGCCGAGGGATTTGTCTGCCAAACTAATTCATTGTAAAATAACGTTATTTTAAAATTTTGAAAAAAAATATTTACCGTTTAGTTTTGGTAAAAATCTCTCTCAAAAATTATAGAATCTATATTCCAGATACATAGAGAAGTAATAATTTTACAATACATTTAATTTTATTCAAAATATGCATTGAGCGATTTGTCTAAAACATTAAGCCAATGTGAAACGATGTTATATTAACATTTAAAAAAAAATTGTTTTCTTTTGGTAAACATCGCTCTCAAAAATTATATAATCAACATTACAGAAAAAGTAGTAATTTCACCGCACCTTCGTTTTTTTAAAAAAGCGTAATCCAATTTATCCAAAAAAAACTAAATCAACGTAAAATGATATTATATTAAAATGACCAATTAGTTTTGGTCAAAATCGCTCTCAAAAATTGTACAATTTACATTATAGGGAAAGTACATAATTTTATTT
Organism: Druceiella hillmani; assembly: GCA_039881145.1. Classification (NCBI taxonomy): domain Eukaryota; kingdom Metazoa; phylum Arthropoda; class Insecta; order Lepidoptera; family Hepialidae; genus Druceiella; species Druceiella hillmani. The sequence goes on along the minus strand of JAYKKI010000078.1, from coordinate 5,749,221 downwards.
AAAAAAACGCAATAAAAATTCCATATTTTTTAACAGGTTTGAAAACAAAGAAAATTAATTTTAGAAAATTTTTTTTATAATAATTTGGACGAAGGAGCGTCATTTTTTGGATCTTATTGTTACACGAATCTGTCTTAAATACCACGCGGAAAAGCTAGTAGGGTTAATATTATCAGAGAAATTTTGATGTATTCCCAAAAAATTACGTGAGCGAAATCTCAGGCAAAAGTTAGTATGATGAAGTAAGTGAAGCGATCTAAGAAAAAAGCACATTTCTCCTGCAAAAATACGCATTTGAAAAAAAAATCGACCTCGGTCCCATTTTCATCATACAAGATAATATAAGTAAATTTACATAACATAATAATTATCACTATTTTGTACTGAAGTTTTAGCGAATATCTTTACTCGTGTCTAATTAATTTATGTATAAGTAAGTTATTATTTTACGACCGATTTGTTCAATGACTTATCACAAATGATTTGTTTTGTAGGCTTTAATATGGACTAACAATCATGCCAATTTTCCCCAGGGAAAACATGCGCTACGTTACACATTTGTATATATGATATAAGTGAAAATGTTTTTTGTCTGTACATTGAAAATATTTACACCAAAATAAATAGGGAGATAAAAAATTATTGATAGAATGCATTAAGATCGTTATTGGGATTTTTATCTGTGTGTTTGTATTTATTTCTTTGTGCACGCATCACGTAAAAACTACTGAATAAATTTAAATGAGATTTAAAAAAGATATAAGTTAACTCAATTGAGATTATATTAAGATATCATTTCATTGCAAATGATTCACTTGATCTGAAGACATGCAGAATTATTATTTTCAAAAATCCATTTATATTGAATTAGTGTAACAACAACAAATAAGGGATATCTGGATATCCCTTATTTGTTGTTGTTACACGATTGTATGAATTGATACGTAATGATTATACATATGTATAGTCATCGACATACATCAATGGATGGCTTTACGTATATTTCAAAAACGTGAAATGAAAATTATAACATTTTTGACAACAACAAATTTATCAGAACGGCGTGAATTTCCACGCGTAGATTTTTTAAATTTTTTTATAAAATTTAATGTAAATAATGATTCTGAGACAAATTTATTGAGATATAGACCCTTGAGATGATTCATGAACTTGTACAGGTATATTGTCGAAGCATTTCGAATGACAAGGTGTAACTCAATCCAGTCTTCAAAGCTTATATGAGTTTTCATATACGGTAATATGATGCTTGGAAATTAGGAGGACAAGGAGCTTTTCAAAGCTTTAATCCGACCCAGCTAAGGTATACATTTGGATTTGGCATATACCAGATGGTTGAAATTATTTAATACACTCAACTGAAATGAAAGAATGTGGAGAATACCTTGGTCTCTCTTCTACCTTAATGAAGTAATTTAATTGCACTCGTGCAAAGGTGGACGGTTCATTAGCATTCTCAATAACAACTCTAATAAATAACCAATTAATTAATTTACCTTATTAAAATCTTTGCTCCATCTGAATTTTGGTGCGAATATATCGAGGAAGCAAGCATATAATAATCGAACATTTAAGATATATGTCCATAAAAGGCAATAGACAGAAACAATGATTCTTGCTACAAAATGTAGTATAAACTAGAAATCGTAAGTAGGCTGTGAGCCATCCAAATATTAAAATGAGTAGTGTTTGGATGGATCGTGATTCTGATTCTGAAGCCGTGAATCGAATAGCGGAATAAGTAGAATTTACCTTATTAAAATTTAATCTGAAATTTGGTGCGAAATAAATTCAATCTGAATTTTGGTGCGAATATATCGAGGAAGCAAGCATATAATAATCGAAGATTTAAGATAAAAGTCCATAAAAGGCAATGGACAGAAACAATGATTCTTGCTATAAACTCTAGTATAAACTAGAAATCATAAGTAGGCTGTGAGCCATCCAAATACTAAAATGAGTAGTCTTTGGATGGATCGTGATTCTGATTCTGAAGCCGTGAATCGAATAGCGGAATGGGAATGAGTAGAAGTGTGATACCGATTCCACTATCGAATAAGATAAAGCCGGAGCTCGAACTATCGGGAATTGTGGTCGAATGTTGGTATGTGATATTTTGAATAATGTGTATCTTCTCATTAGTACATGAGAGTTTGAGGTAAAACTATAATGCCGATTTTAAGTTCAATGCATTGAAAATGCAAGTAATTTTTTTTAATAAATACAAAGCGAGATGCAACTCTTTTCGGTTTTGTTATACTCATATAATTCCATAACAGAATCCTTCAGTTTTTGGAATTAGGTAATCGTAATAGAAAGGTTTTTATAGGGTTTTTCTTCGTCGTTATTAGGTACTACCTTAATTTTTTTCTCGCTATATAGGATAGGCTAACTGAGGAACACAAAGGCCGTTTAAAGCGAAATGGGAGCCGGTTTGCGGCGCGTTTGCGAATGTAATTTGCGGCAAGAAGAATTCCTTTCTGGCAAGCTTTCATCTCCTACATTATTTAGCCAAATCTAATTTAGGTATCTTGTAGAATATTGTATCAGTCTAAGTTTGCTGTTTAAGTATAATTTGCTTAATCTCTTTATTATTCCGGTCGTCTTGGCGGATAAATTTGAATAAATACTGGCATGGAAGTACTGGCATGCTCATGGAAATAACTGTAGTGGATTACGTTATTATGGAGGGAGAATTCGTGTTTAGTTATTTTTCAGTGTGTGCTTTATTGACTAGCGTGCTAGATTTGAGTTTTGATGATAGAAATAATTATAACTCATGTTAATTCACAAATAATCTTTGTTTAATTATGTTTTTTGAAAGAGGACATCTTCCTATAAAAATTTAACGTTTTTTAAAAATATTTTAAGATGTTTTTACGATCCAACGTTGACTTTAAAAAATGACATGCGAATTATGATTTTTCTCTGAAGTGGGAGCTTTTTAAAAACCGAATTCTTGTTTCAACAACTTTATTTACTTTAAGTCTAGTTTTTGTTAAAAATTAATTTAGAAAAAAATATTAAGTATTTTTAGCCCTAAATGAATAAAAATAATAAAGTAAAATATTTTTAAAAAACACCTTTCGATGGGATTACTGTTAGCCATTAGGAAGATCTTATGAGTGATCATGCCTCCCTTCTCCATCAACACTCTCGTGGTAACTAAGGACTCGTTGATGCGAAAAAAAAGAATCCAAACTACATCAGTTTACTATTAGCCATCGAGAAGTTCTCATGACAGCTTCCCTCTTCTGTAATCATATCAGCTCGATGGTATCATATTATTATATTATCATCAGATTTATATAAACCTGCAAACTTTCCAATCGACATGATCAACAAAAGTGGGTGAAAATCTACTTGCTGTATTTATTTACGTACATTATGCTGTATTTATTTATGTATGTATACAAAAACTATGTAAATGAAGCTGAAAGAGTGAGAAGTAAAAAGGATCTTTGTTTTGGAAAGTGTTTTAATTTGCTTTTATTTTTAACTTGTATTTTATTATATTGTGTTAATATTTTTCTAAAATCAAAAATTCAAATTCGTGTACAAAATTCGTTTTACATATGCAATTTTTAATATCAATACATATTATTCCGAAACGACACGCTACTACGTGCTCAATTATCCTTATTTGCTTTTGTTACATCAGATATAACAGAAATTAAACCGGTTAAGTTAATCGATAGTAAACTAATTATATGATCATTGGTCAAACACTATATGACACCTTCGATGAAACCCTTTATGTATTACTAAACCGTATTGCTTTATTCTAGATGTTGAACCAAAATTTATCATAAATTTTATGGGAACTTATCATGATAAATATCGAGTTTAAAAATAATACTTTTCGTTTTTGAACAAATGAGTATTCAACTATTCAGAAATTGTAAGCAGTACTTACGCCCATACGTACCACACACGGTCAGAACTGTCAGTCAGACTTACTAACGGTTAAAAATGTATTTCTGTATCTCATTATCTATCAGTTGAGGCGGAACAAGAATCAATTTTACTGACCGTGCCCTATTGCACGGTCCAATTGATAGATTATCCATACATACAAAATAGGTTTTTAACTATCAGTAAATCCGACTGAGAGTCCTGACCATGTGTAGTGCATACGGGCGTTAGAGCGGTGGCAGAACTTGTGAAGGAGTAGGGTTTCATGGAGGCGCAGGCTTTGAGATTTCCTGCCTCTTGAGAGGAATGTTAAGCGAGATATCTGTCAGGCAAATTGAATAGGCCCTTCTTCGTTCCACGGGAGGTGAATCGCGAATGGTCGCGAATGGATTGAGGGATTGGTTTGTAAGAAATTGTTAAAGTCGAGTTAGCATTGCACTATTATTATTTTCTTTTTCATGTTGACGATTATCAAGCAGAACATGAATCCATGAGCCATAACTTAAAATCGATGGTTGTAAATAGAATGTTGTATCTGTGATTAAAATCTAAACTTGTCAAATTGTTGATGCAAACTGATGTCAATATTATATACCACAGGCAGTCGTTGGTGCTTTGAACTAACATTCCAGTCATTTGAAGTACTTTTTTCCAAGTTTTGGAATAAGTAATACTTAAATTTATCAAAGAATTCACAAAAAATTTAAGCCTTTTATTGTTCTTTATCCAGCATGGCAAAACGGATCACTTTTGGAAACAGCACCCTATTCAATGGCTTTACTGTGTTTATAATTATTATAATTTTGGAGTGAAATGCTGAAGTTTAGCTTAAATATAGATCATAAATATTATGATTCATTTTCTTTATCGAGACATATTATTTTTCTTTATATAGATCAAGATACAAATATAATTAAGATATTTGGGATACATTTTTTTTGTTGTTGAGTAATTTTTTTTAAAACTTTGAGAATTGTCCGGTTGAGTATGGACGACCGATGGAATTGAGGGTAGGATAGAGAAAGGGTTGGTTTGTGTATTAAATTTTAGACAAAAAAGTGTTTGTATTTGTATGGTATTGGATAGGAGCCAAAACATTTTTAAGGATTATTGTTTATTTTTCTGTTATTCAGACCAGTACGCAACAACTTCTAAATCTATAGGGATCACGCGAAATACTGTAAGTGCCATGTGGTGGTAAATTAATAGAATTTTTCGTGCGAAATCCTCATATATTAGTACGTATTGTAATCAATCAAAATTATTTATATTACTTAAGTAAGGTGTGGCGTGTTGTAAAACACATTTTAATAATTCTTAAAAATAATACAGTGTTTAGTTTTTAAAAAATTAAATCTCATATTCGTTCGTGTATTAACCTTGACTTATGAAAATGAATGAATGATACTCTTTATCTCAGAACAGTATTTTTTTTTGGTAATTAAAGAAATCGCCACGTTAGGGATTAGAGCATGGACATTCATATGTACGTATATTAAAATAATTGTTTAGATTTTAAAAACATTTTTCTGAAATTACATCCTATTTTCTCTTTTCCATGCGAACAACATGCGATTTTGCTTAAAGCTAGTCTAATTTAATAATAAAGTTAGGTATGGGTAGTATGGTTGTTATTCTTAAGAATTTGTATCTAATTCGATAAAGATGAAAGTTTTTTTCCAGTAGTGTCATTATATATGTATTCCAAAAATGATACTTCTATTTGAAAAAAAGCATAATTTGTACGATCAAAAACTAGCTGTTTTCAGTCCCATCAATCTGTTCTTGATCTGAATTATAATATTCTCATATCTAGCGGTTTTTAGTCCCGCGATCTGAACTATAATATCCCAGCAACCACTGCTATGGACAAACATATAATCAAAGTCCTTATTTAGGCTCTGTGAAACTATTCAAACAACCTTTATGTTTCTTGCAAGGTTTATATTTGATTGAATTTTCACTGTAATATTGATTGGTATTTAAATTAAAGTATGCTCTATATTTTGGGCCGATCCACAATTTTCTAAGGGATTTTCTGTCCCACTGTTATTTGTCGATTTATTTAAGAATCACGCAATTATTAGGCTACTTTAAGGACTTTCACTGTGATAATTGATTAAGATATGATTTAAAATATGAATTATTTTTGTCTTCATCGCTTATTATCTAAGAGATTTTCTGTCAGACTGTCCTTTGTTCATTTGTTAGAGAATGACGCAATAATGATTAATTTTCTTTAAATAGGACTTTCTCTATGATAATGTCAGGACATGACTTAATATATGAACAATTTTTGCCTTCATCGATCATTATCCGAGAGACCTTCTGTCCAACTGTTCTTTGTCTATTTGTTAGAGAATAATATAATAATTATTAGTCTACTTTAAGCAGGATTTTCACTATGATAATGCTTGGGATATGGTTTAAAATGACCACCATTTCCGACGATTTTCAAGGTCGATCAATTATTTCCTAAGAGACTTTCTGTTCGATTGTCCTTTATCCGTTTGTTGGAGGGTCACACAGTAATTATTAGTCTATTTTAAGTAAGACTTTCACTGTGATAATGCTTACTACATAGTTTAAAATATGATCTATTATTATCTTTATCGATTATTATCTAAGCAGTCTGAATTGCAATATTAGCCGTCATGAATATCATAAACCAGTTCGCGGTCATAACAACTGATGTCATACTGATAGAATAATAGTCAAATATATATATATATATATATATATATATATATATATATATATATATATATATATATATGTAACATACAATCTAATTTGAAAGATATGCTCACATATGCAATTACGCTTATCATTGTCAGCGGACCAGTGAATATAAAGATTAAAAAAGCTAAAACTGTGGGACAAGTTCCCAACGTTATTTACCTATCATCAACATATAACTAAAAATTCACAGATGTTTATTGTGAAAGTTTATGAATCCTTATGTAAATAAGTTTCGCTGTCGGTAAGTAGGTATATTTCGATCCAAAAGTCATTTGTCATTTGTTATTGTATACATTTAATTTATTATTTAGTAACTATAAAGGAAATCATTTTCCCTTGCGTATATTTACGCGATACGTACGTATTTCGAATGGACGGTGAATTCCTGATGGAGCTTTTGCCCAAGTACATTCGGTAAATATAGAGCTTAAACACCACACGGGTAACAGTTAAAGGGCTAATATTATTAAAAATATTAGCCCTTTAGCTTCTGCATTTACTAAACATTTACGTGAACAGAATTGCAGACAAAAACTGATTTAAAAGTAATTAGAAATAGTGATCTTGGAAAGATGAGAAAATTCAAAAATTCAAAGCATATATTACCTCTGCTATTTTTGTAGAAATGCAGAACTTAATCTAAATATATCATTTCTAAAAGGAGTTTTTGGTCGAGCGGCTCGATCTCTTTAACTACTGCACCAAAAAAAATTAAAAAAATACCCACTTAAAGCTTATGTTTTCTACTTTGGGCGAAAAATATAAAAAAATTCGAAAAAATCTTTTTGTTAATAAAAAAATTAATTTTTATAACAATGAGCGCCATCTGTGGGCGACACATCAAATATCTTAGCCAAATTGTATACTTGGAACACGCTAGATGGCGATATAGTGCGAAGACTTCGCACTGGTTAGCTAGTCGTATTTAATTACAAGACCGCATAACATGAAATTAATAATAATCACTATTTCGTACAGAAATTTCAACAAATATATGGACGGGTAATTAAATTAGATGTAAATAGTTATCTCACATCCGAATTGTTTAATAAATTATAATAAATAGTGTCTCCTACGTATGAATTAAGATATACTAACAATCCTGTCCACTTTCCTAGAGGGAAAACTTGCGCTATTTGATATACTTGTACGTATAATAAAACTAAGCCTTGCGTGTCTAAGCATTTGAATTGTTCCCAAAAAAAATTGTTACGGTCTTTTTTCTGTCGGTTTGTACGTTTTGTATTTGTTTGTGCATGCATCTCATAAAAGCTACTAACCAAATTTGGATGGAGTTTTTCTAACAAAAATATAACGGTTAACTTGAAAAGTTGTTTAGTTTTTCTTTCATCGTAATCGATTTACTCAATATATATATATATATATATATATATATATATATATATATGTATATGTATATACACACACACACATATATATATATATATATATATATATATATATATATATATATATATATATATATATATAAATAGAAGATTTTCGAATAAATTCGAATACGCGCTAGTTTTTGTAAACTTGATTGTTATTATTATTTTTTCTATTTTATTTACTTTTTTAAAATCACCTTCCCATTTAATTTCTACAATATTGTGAATTCAAAAAACTAATTAGTAGACAAGGTTTTCCAAAGCATCGAAATATATTATTGTAATCACGCATTGTTGAACGGAAGAGCCATTCTAGTGGCAAAAAATATCGACGTACATGATGTGAACAACATCATTATAAACAGAATCGCAATGATACAATGACATACAAATCCATAGACTCCGTGATGAACCAAAGTGAAATAGTGAATTTACCAACAGAATTTCGTATTACTCTAGATATTCCCGGATTATCGTCACACAATTTGAATTTGAAAATGGGAATACCAATTATATTACTCCGAAACATCAATTAGCTTAAGTTATGCAATAAAAAATTGATGAACAATCTAATTGAAGTAATAATTCTGATTGGATCTCATAAAGGTGAAGACATACTACTTGCTGACATAATTTCAAACAACTTAAATTTCCAATACGCCATGCGTTCGCTATGACTGTCAATAAAGCTCAAGGGCAATATTTGTAAGTGTGCGGTTTGAATTTAGAAAATGATTGCTTCTCTTATGGGCAATTATACGTCGCACGCTTCAGAGTCGGTCAACCATCTGATCTTTATGATCATGTTGAAACCGGACAAATAAAAAATGTAGCCAATCCACTGGCTTTACAATAAAAAATGATTTTCTGTGAAAAACGTCTTTATCTTCCTTTCATTCCACATAGCCATTGAAATGCAAGGCGGGGTATTGAATTGAATGACATGTTTTCCCGGCGAATCTATTTTCGCTAGAATACTGTTATTTATTTTCCCATTCATTTCATATCACACTGAGTCACAGCGAAGTAATATTCATGTAAATTCCACTAATATCCGTTTATTTCTTGTGGGAAGATAGCAAGCACATGCAAATAAATACGCACGCCCACACACATACACAGACACCTAGAGACAGACAGTGGATTTTTTTAAAGACAGATTGAAGATCGTCGTCACCGTGGTATGTTGGGTTGATCACAAGGCATACGGGCTTTGATTGCGAAACGCACGCGGGGACCCGGGTTCGATTTCAAGTTGCACGCCGAGCGGTGTTCTGGTTAGCTGTAAGAGATTGCTCTTCTAGCAATAATTACGTCATATGTACAGTTAGATACATTAAAGTAAAGAAATAAATAATGTACAGAAATAAGATATGAAGTTAGGATGGATATTATAGTTTACAAATTGTTGGAATGCTTTTATTTTATTTAAAGAAAGCCATACTGAAAATATAACAAGTGAAGTGTTCATAACAAGGTGAATCGCTAATAATGATCGCTTGTTTCGGACTCCCTCATATTTAGGTGCCAGACAGCCATAATGGGAAGATTTTATGAATATTCTCTTAAGATGAGCAGCCCTTAAATGGCGTGCTCCTTCCGGCAAACTCAGAAGGTAGGTTAGGCTAATTGAGGAACATAATAGCGTCTTAATGCTCAATGGCGGCCGGTTGGCGGCGAGGGTGCAAATGTAATTTGCGGTAACGAGAGTGCCCTTTAGCGACCTCCGTTTTACCCTGCCCTTTACCGTCTTGCAAAATGTACCTTATTCACCTTAGTTGCTGTTTACATTTTATTACGTTTAATATTTTTATTAATGCGCATTTTTCTTAAATGTAGACATTTGATGTTTTATAGGACCGGAATAATGATATTGTTTGCGTTGAATTAGTTATTTTCTTTTTTTATGTTTTTTTATATTACAATATATTGTTTTTATGCCAATTGGTGAAAGTTACCTGAAAGAGAAATTAGTTTGGCCATAGGAATTTTAGGAACATGTGCTTGTAGAAGCAAGTTATGAACTTAAAAAAAATCAGGCTAGTTTGATAGGGACCCGGAATATTTCGCATTAAGGGTTATCCGGTTCCATGTAGAGAGAACGAATGCCACATAATCAAAGATAAAGATAATCAAAGATAAAGAGTTATAACAGCAAAACGATAACCTCTAGAATATAAGCTGTCAAATAACGTAACCATGGCAACGGCATAAAATGACGGCCATCTTTCCATATTAAAACTATTGTTTTTTGGCCGGGTCTCGAAACTGTTTTATTTTTATACAAAACATCTATGGACCAATACGAATCCTTGTGATTCCAATCCAATTAGTTTTTATTAAGTTTTTGTAGGACATAGGTTTATAGTTTTCGGTGATATAATTCAAGTGCGAAATTAAATTTGGAAATCAGAAATTTATTGCTCTGTGTGTCGAGCTGAGCACTATTAATAAAAATAGCCACAGTTAATAGCATGTTTCTTTCAGATTTTGTAAGCCTTTGACGCACATACGTACGTACATACACATGTACGTACTCGTACGTAAACAGAACAGTAACTCTTACATAAATAGATACGTACACACAGATTCCGATGTGATTCGTACTTAAAAACATTCTTCTTCGCCTACTTTACAGTGCTAACCTAATATTTTCATTATTGTGATGAGATTATCAATACGAAAATGGTGTGCACTCATTATTCGAGAGCAGTTGTAAAGAAGCTGTGCGTGAAATTTGGTTTAACATTTTACCGTGAAGTTTGGTTTTACAAACTGAATATTGGTTTTCGAAAATTCTAAATATTGTGTTAAATTTTTGGTTGTGATGAGATTGTTGATATTATATTCTTGAAATTAGTTATATCTTAAGGTTAACATTTCCTTACACATGCATACCGTAATGTTAATATATGTTTTTAAGATATTAATAATATTCATAATTTTGTCAAAAAATAACAAAAAATATAAAATTAGTCATAAATAAATATTTCAAAATTAAAATAACGCAGTTTTATTTCAAATGCATGAGTTTCCTCGCATGTGTATTATTTTTAAAATTTTTCTTAAGATTTAAGGTATATAATTGATACGTGAGATAGATTTATATAAGTACAAACCTTTGTGAAAACTTTGGAACGTGTATATTGACGGAGCATTTCGTAAGTCAAGTGTAACTTAATCCACAGCTTAGAAGATTTTACCCTAAATGAGTTTTTGTAAAAGATGATACAATGTTTGGGAATGAGAAGAATAAGGAGCTTCTCAAAAAGTAATCCGAGCAGCTAAGCCATTGAATTTGGAATTAAGGCATAGCAGGTGTCTGAATTTACTTAATATATCAAGTTAAAATGAAAAAAAAATTGAAGAAAATATTTTTATCGCTTTTGTATCTATATGAACCAAGCCCTTGACTTAGAACGGATTTGTTCAGAAAAGATGAAAGTTTCAAAGCTGCTATGGAGAATGTGGGCAGCTAAATATACAGTGGATGCACAAGTTTAGAAAATAATCTAACTTGTTCACTCGATCATTAGTTGGCTCAAGATACATTTCCACAGTCAAGCTGAGGAAATATAAGTGTTTAACAAAGATGAATTTAGGTTTAATTGGTAAAAAGTTTTGAAGTCGCTTTAGAAAGTACAGTTAGCTGAAAAAAGTGGATGCACAAGTTTTGCAAATAACCTAGCTTGTTCAATAGATGTTTAGTGAGATCAAGATGCATTACCATAGTCAAGCAGAGGAAATATAAGTGTTTAATAAAGTTGAATTTGGGTTTAATCGGTACAAAGGTTAGAAGTCGCTTTAGAAAGTACAGTCAGTTGAAGAAAATGTGAATGCACAAGTTTTGGAAATAATCTATCTTGTTCAATCGATCTTTAGTGAGATCAAAATGCATTTCCACAGTCAAGCAGAGGAAATATAAGTGTTTGAAAAAGATGAGTTTGGGTTTAATCGGTAGAAAGTTTTGAAGTCGTCTTAGAGAGTATAGTCAACTGAAGAAGAAGTGGATGCACAAGTTTTGGAAATAATCTATATTGTTCAATTGATCTTTAGTGAGTTCAAGATACATTTCAATAGTCAAGCAGAGGAAATATAAGTGTTTAATAAAGATGAATTTGGATTTAATTGGTAGAGAGTTTCGAAGTCATCTTAGAGAGTATAGTCAGCTGAATAAAAAGTGGATGCACAAGTTTTGAAAATAAAATATCTTGTTCAATCGATATTTATTGAGATCATAATACATTTCCATAGTCAAGCAGAGGAAATATAAATGTTTAATAAATATGAATTTAGGTTTAATTGGTACAAAGTTTTGAAATCGCTTTAGATAGTACAGTTAGCTGAAAAAAGTGGATGCACAAGTTTTGCAAATAACCTAGCTTGTTCAATAGATTTTTAGTGAGATCAAGATGCATTATCATAGTCAAGCAGAGGAAATATAAGTGTTTAATAAAGTTGAATTTGGGTTTAATCGGTACAAAGGTTAGAAGTCGCTTTAGAAAGTACAGTAAGCTGAAGAAAATGTGAATGCACAAGTTTTGGAAATAATCTATCTTGTTCAATCGATCTTTAGTAAGATCAAGATATATATGTACAAATCTACCTACCAAATTCTTTCTTTAATTATCATAATATGTTCTATTTACATTTAGCAGTGAACGAAACTGAGCCGTCACGCTGAATAGGGTAAACTCGGCTCCCTTCGGTATCCGCCAAGTGAGTTTTAAATTGAAAAAATGATGAAATGTGATCAATTGAATGTGCACCGCTTCGACATTGGACGAGCGAGTTGCATCTTTTAACGAATTACATTTTATTTTTAATAAATTTATAAATTTATTTGAATTATTAATTTATAATTTATTTGATTTTTTTTTTAATTAAATTTATTTGAGTATAAATTTGAGTATAATTATAGTTCGGTTATATTGGTTGGTAATATTTCCATTTCTATGTTGTGTTCTTAAGCGTACCATTTTTTTGTAGAAACATTTGTATTTATTTCAAATATTTAAAAAAACGCTTTTGGAGATTTTGTTGACAATAAATTTTAACTTGATATGTTGCGATGGTAATTAGCGAGTTGCATCTTTTGACGAATTACATTTTATTTTTAATAATATTTTATTTGAGCATAATTTAATGTAATACATACACATACATGGCACGGTTATATTGGTTGGCAATGTTTTAATTTCTATCTTGTGTTCTTAAACGTACCATTTTTTTGTAGAAACATTTGTATTTATTTCAAATATTTTGGTGAAAATAAATTTTAACTTGACATGTTGCGGTGGTAACTATGCATTATAAAATTAAATTATTTTTCATTACAAAAAATAACAACACATAATTTTTCCTACAAAATAAACAAAGCTTGATTTTGTTATTAAAAATTTTGATCCGGGGTATTTTTTCAAGTAATGGTATTTCAAGTATTTTAAAGAACCAAATATCCTTTTATCATTATTATAATCAATTAAGGATAAATTTTATGCGACTATTCTGAGGTGTAGTTGAAATATTTTCAATGCATATACAATGCATTTATTCGAAGAAATGTCATTTTTTTAAGAAATGATTTTGTAATCCTATGGTTTCAGATATGCCACAAACATTATTAATATCACCAAAAAATTATGAAATTTTCTGTGTGAAAATCAGTTTTGTGAGCTCTGATATATGGGTCTATTTTCGCCAAAGTCCTTTAAATTGTCATTCCATATTCATTAATAAGTACGCATCATGTCTATAGTCAAATATTTTTTAAGGTAAATTACTGTTTTTTTATTTGGGAAATACTTTATAGCTATGCATATTATGAAAATATCCTAATCCCCTTAAATATGGGCTCGAATTCTGAATATACACACTTACAATAACATTCTACGCCCGTACCCCGTTTGAAGTGAATTTACTTTATCTAATATAGCCTTTCTATAGTAATCAATATTTAATAATACCTGACATAATTATATATGTACGTATGTATGTATGTATGTATATATATATATATATATATATATATATACATACATACATACATACGTATATATATAATTATGCGATTTGATTTCATAGTATTTGAGACATATATGTATTATATTATATATATATATCTCAAATACTATGAAATCGTAAATTAGCCTCACAATTTTCCTACAATCTTTGCGGGGCCTTCTAAAAAACTCAGTTTTTATAATTTTATAGTCAGTAGTTTCAGAAATGAGGGTTAAGAAGTAGATATTTATGCACATCTCTGAATATATACCAGAAGTGGAACCTACATACTGTAATCCGTACGAATACGAAGTATTTGTATGGAACGGACATACTAGCGTAGGAGACTTCGCAGATACTCGTTACAAAATACGCAACTTTATATCCTTGTTCGTAATCGATGTATTACTATAAGAGAAAAGGAAATAAAACTCTCAAAGACACACATAGGCTATCCCGTTCATTATATAAATCTCTTTTTAGGAAAGAATGAAACAGAAAAATGTTTCACGTAACAGGCTCATATTCGTAACATGTCAAACGTATTTTGGACTAGCTAATATTCTATATACTCTTACTTTGTGCTTACTTCATACTAGGTATCTTCAAGTCCGCCCAAAGTCCACTGCGTATCGGTATTTGGCGTGTCATAGTCTGAAGTCTCGTAATGAAAGGTTTTATAAGAATGAAACAATAACAATTAGATTTTATTTTTGTAATTTTTATTTAGTTTAAATAAATAAAAAAGCAAAATATGTGTACTATATTTATACTGATTAAATAGAGATAAAAACTTTTAAGTGAAACTAATTAATTATTTAATATACATATTGCAATTTAAAATTTTGAAATACGCCAACCATAGAATGTAATCGACTTATATATAATTAGTGTGTTGTTTATATTTTTATCTCCATTTTAACAACTAGTATAGGCGATTATATTTTCTATAGCAGACAGTTTAAGCTTATATAAAGTATGTAGGAAAGTTTTCAATATCTTATATAGCATCGTTTTGTATAGATAGATTTTCCTGTGAAATACCAGTATGTAACAAGCAACAAAATATTGAATACAATATGTCAAGTGTTTACGCTGCGACCTTCCAACCGAACTCCCGACAAGCAAGTATGCGTACTGCGTATGGCTTAGTATTTTGTAACAGTTATACGTACCTGTTATTTTACGTACTCGTAATAGGGTCATCTAATACGAAAAATACTGATATGGCTAGTATATGCTACCTAGAATTGTGACCTTTAATATATGCTACCTAGAATTGAGATAAAATTTCTTCTTTTCCTCCTTCTTGATTCCTTTCTTTTTTTCTCCTTTTAGATTCTTTTGACTGGACCAGTCAAGTGATACCCAATGTTATATATGGACTTTAAAATTTTCGTGCACTCTATTTGCCCCAAAATTTTCGTATAAATATTTTTGTGTGATATGTCTGAACTAATACCCATTATTACTATGCCTATTTCAAGTTTCTATGTCAAAAGGTTTCTGAGAAAAATGGCTGTAACAGACGAACACGTAAGTGAACTTATAAGGGTGTCGTATTCCCTTTTGACGTACGGAACCTTCAAAAGTAAGAAAAATAAATGCAGAATAATATATTTCTTAACGAGATGTGTCGATTTAATATGCACGTACCATGCTAGTATTGCAACGAAAACCATAAATATGTAAATAGTTGAACTTGAATAGGCGAATCGGTCCATATTTAATCATTTAATATAATAATTTTACCATACCATTTTTAAAAGAGTAATGAGTTTAAAAGTTCAAAGTTAAATCGATTATTTTTACAGATAATTGATTTATGTCCACTAAAAATATAAGTTTTAAAATAATATGCATGGTATATTTTGTCACGAGAGCGCATCTATTTGAAATAAATTAGCAATCTCCACTTACATTTTTTTATGAATTGAAGTACTGCTAAAGTAAGTGCGGCAATATATATATATATATATATATATATATATATATATATATATATATGTTTCATGTAAAATGTGAGATATTGTTCAAAAGTGCTAGTTATAAGGGTCTCAAAATAGGATATATTTTTATTGTGTATTTTTCAGTATCTATAAAGATATACTACCTACAATTATAAAAAAAAATATCCCCTCCTTATTTCCGAACCTAAAATTTCGAAAAATGATGTTATTAGAAGCTTATGCAAAGATTGTGGGAAAATTGTAACGAAGATCATAGTTATGATAGTTTTTGAGATACTTACGATAAGATATATATCGCACTTATTTAATTATCTTGAGCATTATTACATTTTTCAACTGATATGCTAGTATAAATTAATTTAAATTTAAATTTCAAAACCTCCATATTTCACTACAAAACCGTGTAAGTAAAATTTGTGTCATATAATATTAACAATAATCGATATTTACAATGAGTTTAATCGTTATTTTACATAGAGTAAAACTAATTATAATAGAGGCAAATAAGTTATTCACTGTAGAGAAGATTTTGCTCAAACGCATTTGTTTTTATGAATACCTTTTGTGGCATCTGTAGGTTAATTTGATCAATAAAAAATAATTACGTCACTCTATTCCATCTTGGTAAATAAATTTAAAAAAATGCATGCGCTTATGACCACAAGAATGAAGTGAAAGTTCTAATTATGAATTATATTTATA
The DNA here is from genome assembly GCA_039881145.1 of Druceiella hillmani. Lineage (NCBI taxonomy): Eukaryota > Metazoa > Arthropoda > Insecta > Lepidoptera > Hepialidae > Druceiella > Druceiella hillmani. The sequence continues at coordinate 5,732,480 of JAYKKI010000078.1, read as the reverse complement.
TTATATGAAGGACATTAATTCGGCGAATTAGAAACAGAAGGTTGTTATTTATGCAAGACTATTATTTTAAAATACAACAATATACGCGAATTATATTAAACTATTTTCAAATAAACTGTTAAACATTAACTGCATACACTTGAGTTATTACACTGATTATACATATACAATCACGTTTGCGCGTTATATTAATTAATACTCGAAAAATAAAATATTAATAAAGAAGTGCGCCTGGTGCGTCTATAAAAGTAGTTCAATTGTTATTTGTAAATATTCGCTTCCTACGCATAAAACGTAGTTCACTTGGACGATATCGAAGGGAGCCGAGTTTATCCGATTCAACGTCACCGACCCGAACCTGACGGCTTAGCTTTGTTAACTGCTGGGAAATTTTGCGCAGATACACCTAAAGAAGTTTTCATTTCAAAAATAAACGATAAAATCAAGATTCAATTCTTAGAACATTCTACTCGAAGGATTCAATTTCACTTACTGGAAAAACTAAATAAAATATATATTTTTATTTAGTTTTATATACTTGGCACGGTGCCACAATTTTAGTCTATTTTATTGAAGCTTTCATGACTTCAAGACTGCTGCCGCGTGGTGTTTAGGTCGCTTGCTGTTTCTATGAAATTTGTAGTCCACACGTGTACTTTTCTTGCTCATTTTAACGGATGTTATTATCGCGTGTTCAGTAATATCTTTTGTAAAATGTTAATTGCGTTCAGATTTTTTTTAAAATAGGTTTCTTAAAATTGTATGTGCCCCTTATTTTCAATATGTAGTGGTCACGTATATTTCCTGTTTTCGTGCTAATTTTGGCGTTTGCTATTAGCGAGCGTTCAGTAATATCCCTTTCCGATATTGCTTGGGTATAAAATTTTCTAAAAATAGGATTTACTCTTTCTTATTGTATATTGTTTTAACCAGTTTTTGGAATGATTAAGTAGAAATATTTAAGGTATTCCCAAGATTAATAAAGCCACATCGAATAAAGTAAAAAAAAATAATGCAGAGTGAGGGTTATGTTAAATGTCTCGCATTATCTAGTATTTAAGGATTTACTTATTCAATGTGTTGAATTGTCCCCATTGTTGTAGCTCGGATTATTTTAAATCTAGACTTTCAGTCTTATGGGCGCATAGTTTTGGAATTCATTCTGGAAGTCTCCTTAATTTACTTATCCCCAAATACGAAAATGTGAAGGATGCCTTCCAAGAATATTTTTTCACTGTTATGAATATGAAAAACTGGGGAATAAATTGCATCTAACTATGGATTATATCCATGTGGAATAAATGGTGCATTACATCTATGTAATGTAAACTGTGGGTTATATGTATGTGGAATAAACTATGGATGGTTTGTGGAATAAACTGTGGATTATATCTGGAATGAGCTGTCAATTAATTTAATATATACGCTTTCAATAGTCGTTTCAAAGAAAATTCTTCCGTGTAATTTCCATTCACGAGTCGTCCCCTTCCTGGTTTTTCCTCGCAAATTCAATCCTCCTCCTTTATTCTTGCCAATATATATGTGTATATGTTTGCATTTTATCTTTTTTTATTAATTTCTTGTTAGTGTTTTGTAGTTTTTTTTGTTAGTTTGCCAATTTATTTGTTATTCTTTTAATTGAAATTTTATTCACGGTCTGTTGCTGTCGTTAACAATAAATAATATGTTTTATTACTTATGATAACTAATAATATGCAGTCTTTAATAACAAATAATTGTTGCTCTGGCAAATGGAAAAGATAGTTCAACAAGCAATAAGTTTGTTTTACATATTTGTAATATGTGAGCGATTAATATTTTATGCTTATTGTAAATAACAGTCGAAAGATCAGAAATTAGTAGAAAATTTGCAATATCTGACCGTTCATGGAAAAAGGAATCTTTTTCTTCACCCGTAACGAAAAACAGGTTTTTAAATTTTTTGGTTACATGAATTCTGTATAATACATCTGTTTTTTTTTTTAAATTTATTTTCTTTTTTCGGTTAAAAGTTGAAAGTTCACACGTTTGTCCATTCCGAAAAGTCTAGCATTGAGAATAACGCGTTTGGGTTTCGTAGTTAATTTATATTTCTTGCATATTTTACACATACTGAACATGTATTGAACATAATACACACTAGGATAATACACGCTGTAACTTTAAGGAAATAGCTAGATATAGTTCTGAGGCAGAAAATAACACGTTGAAGATGGAGAAGATTATGTGAAAATTAGAAAATAAATAAAATAAATGATCTATTAAATCATATATAAAATATATTTAATCTGTTATAGGAAAAATGTAAGGTTAGGATAAAAGGGCTTTTTTCCGCTACGGCTTCCGTTTTTTTCACTTTATCTATGGAAATAGATTAAGACTCGAAAACACCTTGAAGATCAATTGTTATGGAACTAGAAACGATAATAAAGCAGAAATCGATTTTTCCACCTATTTTAATTTTTTGGCTCTCCTGGAAAATTTACCTGAAGCAAAGGTCCCACTGTTCTGAACGTGTACGTATTGAGGTATTGAGTTGAAGTAATATATATAGTAATATATATATATATATATATATATATATATATATATATAGTATACGTATTTCGAATATTATTACCACGTATTTGATAATTTATTATGGTTGCACAGTACAACATGGAATCTTTGCAATTTCGTCTAGTTACTGCGCGTATATGTCCGCCAGTTACACGCTTATATCTCCTACAGTTTTAGAACTATATTCATGAAATTTTGCTCATATAATTTTGCACATATAAGATCTCAATTATTATAGCAAAATATTTATTAATTATTTTTTAAGATATCTCACCGTATTAGGAAATGGGACTGAAAAAAGAAAGTTTATGTCCTGTTTACCATTTTTCTTTATTTAACCCGATTTATAAAATATTAAGATTCAATTAAGAATTAATGTGTCCACATCTCTTTAATTGTTCAAATACGAGTTAGAGAAATTGAAGAAAATTATGGAGACTAGTAATTAATGAGAACTTTTTGAAATAAAATTATTTTGGTAAAATTTTGTATCGCATTCCGACACGCACTTGGTTTTTATTAATACTGCCTATGTTTTAATTAGTGAATCAGGATGTTTTAATATTTTTCACTTTTTTCTGTCTAGTCAAGAAAATTACAACCTAAATATTTATATAAAGGAAGGATTTATTCATATGTGAAACGTCTTTTAGGAATTTTATATACTTAATTTTATACATTTTGAAAAAAATGATATTGTATTTGAGAATTTCACTTTACGACTTTCTTTCTGTTTTGAAGTAAGAAAAACATTTTCAAACATTGCTTCTAAGACCAGTATAGCATAAACGAAATGAATAAACCCGTAAAAAAACCCATGAAAAACTGACGTATAGCCTCTTTCAAAGATGGGTGTTTTGAAATATCACCCAAAACTTCATGTTTCGAAAGATGCATGACATGAACGAAATTATTTTTTTATCTCTTATGGATAAAATTCTGCCCTCTTTGGTTATTACCTTAACCTACATTCTAAGTTTCCAGATATTTTTTCTCTGGAAGTGGGTTTGACTATATTTTGATCGCTGTACTGTATTTTACGATATGGCTGTCTGTCGCCACGTGTATCAAATAGCGGTCGAATAGACGTTTTCGTGTCAAAATAAATGACACGCCTCGGAGAAAATTTGAAGTGGGATGATGAAGGAAAGGCGCAAGGTTATGAAGACAGGTTTTATACTGAGGATATGTTGGAATTACGACTTTTCGACTATCCCAATTATTATTTTTTTTCATTTCTTAGAGATGAAATGAACTCGGATATTGGTGGTAATATTGGTGTAGACTATTTGCTAATGCTCACTCATAATAATATTCTTTTTGGAAAGGAAATTAGCCATGAGATTTTTTGTGAATTCAGGCTCTTGAATTAGTATTAGTTCAGCAACTATTAAGCCCACCATCTCAATACATTAATATTAGCTTCTCTGGTAGTCATAGAGAATATTTCATTACATCCTCAAAGCATGAAATTGTTTTTCTATTGTATTATGAATGCATGGGAGTATCTTTGTAAAATAACACAGGATCTGTTTCAACAAGTCTTCTTTTAGGTTACCCTCTAAGAGGTTTATGGAAGAAACCAAAATTTACGTCTTTTACTCTTTGGAGCCAATGTTTCGTTCCGTTGTTGGGCAGCATACCTTCATCTATCGATGTGCATATATTGCGTGTTGTCCCAATACCTTTTTTCTCTAAAATGGTAAGTAAGAAGCACTAAGTTGTCTATATGAAATTTTCATTTCGTGTTCGTATTTTATTATTAATGGCTAATTGAACAGAAGATCGAATGTTGCCCCTTAAGTATATTTGCGGAGATATTTGGGAAGTTCCTGTAATATTCCAGAAATTCCTAAAAGGAGAAGTGTGCTTATCCATTGCGAACATAATAGATAAAATATACATATAAAATGCCAATATTATGTGCATTGTGTGTAATATTTCGAATTGTAGCTTGGGAGTTGAAATTCTAAATATATCTTTCACTACCTGAATATAGATGTTTAGTTACTAGAATTTGACTGAAAATAGGTGAATTATTGGCCATTTTATGGATGAGCGTTATCTAATTTGTTTTCTGAATAGATGACTAAGTGCTTTATAGGCGTGAACCTGCTATTTGACTTTCCACCTTTGCTGCTCACCAATCTGAACGACTTGTATAGATATCTACATCTGAATACATTAACGAAGGGAAATTCATTTTTGTAGGGCTGTTTTAGACTATTGAGAATAACGATTTCATCAATGACAACCAAACGATTTTAATTTTATGCATTAAAGTGTTGTTTATAAGTGTAACATTTTGATTAGATTATTTGTGAAGGTAGATTTAAGAGCTTCATCTACGTGACGATTTGTTTTTTTTAATCGTCTGCATTTCTGTATTCTATAGTGATAAGAGAGTTGTGTAAACGGACGGTTGCAAGATGCTTTATTTATCCGATTGTTTTTTGGGTTTCGTGAAAAAATTAGCGAAATAGAACAGTTATGGAATCACTTTGGTGTCCGTCGGTCCATTTCTCAAGGATAATACGAAAAAGAAATTTGTAATTTGGCGTAGCTGTAAAAAAAGATCTTTGATATTGAGGGTTGATTGAGGAGGGTGAAATAAAAAGTAAATGTCATTTAAAATATCCCTAAAATTATATCATACTCGGCAGGTTCTACGAGGAAACAATTTTCATTCCTAAGTTCGATGCATGTAAGAGTTAAAAAAAAAATTATTTTTGTGTATTTACGTGATTAGTCTTCGTGTAAAATTTCATCACGATCGGTCTTAAATTAAAAGCCAACTGTCATGAACTTATGCAGGTATTTTTTAATTCTGTTTGAGATTTTTATCGATATAATGTTGGAGTTTGTATTACAGGCCAAAGATGGTATTACCTTAAAAGTAAGATTATTTAAAAAAAGATAAATTGAAGCGTTATAACTCACCTGTTCGTTTATTCGTCTGTCACAAACGATTGAGGTAGAAACTTGAAATTTGGAACGGTTATGAAGTATATGGACCCATATACATCTCAGTAACTAACACTCACGAATGTTTATTTGGAATTTGAAAAATTGTTTCACACGGTAGGCTACCATTTGAAAGAATTCTAGTTATAATCATTTAAAAAAATTTGTTCACAAATAATTTTTTTTTTCATAATTTTGGGTGCCTAAATATGGTATTTGAAATTTGTAGGGTTGGTCGCTTATTTGCAATTTGTAGGTTTAGGACAAAAATTGAGAAATATGCAAAAGAAATATTCCTTCAGTCCTTATAATAGAAAATGCTTAACTTAAAATTATGAAGAAATCGGGATTGTAAAAGTCTATGCAAAGGTTATAAAAAAAATAAAATAATGATTGTCGATGTCGAAGTTTTTCAGATATTCACTATTTTTGTGACTAAATATAATGATTCATAATTTTGGGTGACTAAATGAGGTGTTTGCAATTTGTAGGTTTTGCCGTGTATTTGCATTATGTAGGTTTTAGAAATATATGCAAAATAAATATTACTTTCCTAGAATTTCCCTTATTTTAGAAAGTACTTAATTTAAAATTATGAAAATATCGGGGTTTTAAAAGTCTGTGCAAAGTTTATAAGAAAAATAAACTAATGATTCTCGATGTCGAAGTTTTTTAGATATTCACATACTTTTGTGACTAAATATAATGATTCATAATTTTGAGTGACGAAATATGGTGTTTGCAATTTGTAGGAAGAATATGCAAAAGAAATATTCCTTCCCTAAAATTTCCCCTATTTTAGAAAGTACTTAATTTAAAATTATGAAAAAATCGGGGTTTAAAAGTCTATGCAAAGGTTATAAGAAAACTTAAATAATATTCACTATAATAGATATGCCTCCCTACTTACTTATCTTAGGTATCATAAATACTGATTGCGCTAAGAAATTTATATTAGTCATGATTTTGTGATTATTAAACTATTTTCAATCAAACGAAGTACGAAATCCTCGATGCGCGAGTCAGACTCACACTTGGCCGGTTTTATATAATTTTATTTTTTAAAATTAATATTATAATATTAATTATTATATACTAATTTTATATAACTTTCATATTCAATAATATAATAGTGTGGGTAAAATTTGGATCATATAATATTAAAACTAATTCTTGTTTTCCACAGAATTTACAGATAGTAATTAAATTGATTTTGAATAAATTATTCACAATGGACAAGTTTAATTCTAACGTATATTTTAACGTTCATATTTTTTTAGGTCAGCAGGATAATTTCGTCAATTACATATTTGTCTGAAATATATGACTGTTCCGTTATTTATCAGCTTTATATATAATTAAAAAAGAAAATGTTATAAAGATACAATTATTGGAACGTTCTGTGGTAAGCTAAATAAAATACATATTTGTATTTAGTTTTATGTATCTGGTACGGTGCTATAGTTTGGTCTATTTTATTGCAGTATTCATGATTTTCAAGACTACGGCCGTGCGGTGTTTAGGTCGTTTATTTGAAATTTGTAGTCTACACGTGTACTGCATGTTTTGTTGCTCATTGTAACGTATGGTATTACCGTGTGTTCAGTAACATCTCTTTTAAGAGGTTAGGTATGCCCAGAATTTTCTTAAAATAAGTTTACTTTCACCTATTGTACATAAAAACTGGTTAAAAGTTTTTGAAATGTTTTGAATGAAAAGCAATGTTCGCCGCTTATTCGCAATTTGTAGTCTATACATGTATTGCGTGTCTTTTTAATGACTGATGTTATTTACCGCGTATTCAGTAGAATCACTTGAAAGAGGTCACGTGCGTCCAAAATTTCTTTAAAATAGATTCGCTTTTTGTTATTGTATATTATTTTATTCAAATTTGGGAATATTTAGAAAGAAAGCCAACGTTTGTTGCTTATTTGCAATTTGTAGCCGACAGGTACACTGCGTTTTTTCTTGCTAATTGTGAAGTTTGTTATTACCGTGTATTCAGCAACATTTTTTTTTGAGTGATTATTGGTGCGAATTTTTTTTTTTAAATTTGTTATTTTTTGTTATCGTATATTGTTTTATTCATTTTTTTGGAATGTTTTGAAAGAAAGCCAATGTTTACCGCTTATTGGAAATTTGTAGTCGACACGTGCTTATTGTAGTCGACACGTGCTTATTGTAGTCGACACGTGCTTATTGTAGTCGACACGTGCTTATTGGAAATTGTAGTCGCTTATTTGAAATTTGTAGTCTACACGTGTTTCTTGCTCATTAAGTTGGTTATTATCACCGCGTCTTCAGTAATATATTATTGAAGAATTTGGGTGCGTCAGGAATTTTCTTAAAATAGTTTAAATTTTTCACATAATAAATTTTTTCTCTAATTTTTCAACTGTTTTGAAACAAAGCCAACCGTTGCCGCTTCCTACATTTTATTAAGAAGTGTGGAAGAAAAAAATTGTGTGAACCAAATATCTTTGCTAATACCCACCTGAAGATGTAAAACAACGAAACCTAGGTCGTGGTAAAGAAATTTAAAAAAAAGTAAAAATAATACTACATCACGTAGTTTCATTTAATTGTGAATTGTGTGACCCATTGTGTGGGGGTAAAAATGATTTTCAGTTGAAGTTTACGTTCCATTCACCACTTTGCATTATTTAGTCTACAAAATATTAAGATTTAAAGTGACATATAATATTCAAAAATATAGCTAGAGAAATCTGAAGAAATTCTAGACATTAGCTTTTAATTACAATTTTCAAATTAAAATATTTTGATTAAATTGTATCAATTATTAAGAGACATAAGGTCATTACGGAACCCCACTTTTAGTGTATTCCGACATGGACATAACTGGTTGTTATTGATATTCTGTATCTTTTATGAATCAAAATCATATATTTCACTTTTTTCTATCCACTCAAAAAAAAAACGAATTCAAATAAATAAAAAGGGAATTTGAGGATTTATTCCAAATTCCAAATATTTTTTAGGAATTTAATATTTTTAACATAATACATTTTGAATTAAAATATAATGTATGCGAAGAAAGGTACTATATACTCATAATTTTCTTTATATTTTGAGTGATTAAATTTTTAAAATACCTTTCCCAGACAAGTATGGAGTTAACGTAATTATTAAACCTTTGAAACCGTGTAACCTCATTTTAGGGATGGTGTTTTGAAGTATGTCCCAAAACGTCATGTTTCAAAAGATCTATAGCAAAAATAAAATGATTGTTCTTTTTCGTATCGCAGTTAACCACTTTATTTCCCTCTTTAATTATTCTTTAATCTACATTATAATTTTAAAGATATTTTTTCACCGGAACTAGGTTTGATTATATTTTGTTTGCTGTGTTGTTTTGCGGTATGAACGTTTGTTGCCATGTGTACCAAATAGCTATCGAATAGACATGCCAAAATAAATGGCATGTGTGGAGAAAAATTTGAAATAGGATGACGAAGGAAAGGCCCACGTTACGAAGACAGGTTTTATATTGAGGGTACTAGCAATACTCTCTTTTCGGGAAGAAACCAGCAAGGAGATTTTTTTTGTATAGTATTAAGTTGGCAACAAATAAATACGCCATCCCAATTTATCATTGTCAGCTCATGTGGTAGCCACACAAAATATTTCGGTTAAACCTTCAAAGCTGTTTTTTCATTGTAGTACGAGCGGAGCTTTGCCAAGTAACGCAAATTTAACGTCGAATCTATTTCAACAAGATTTTTCTGATCATCTTAGATGAGTATTAGAGGAAAATCAAAATATTCTTTTTTTTGTAATGTTTGAAGCCAATGTTCCGTTGTGTCATAGGAGAGAACAGTTTAACCTATCGTTGTGTCTATATTAAGTACTGCTCTACTAGTATTTCAGCCTAAACGAAATGAATGAATTATGACCGCTCTAAGTTCTCTACCTTAAACTCTGTTTCTTGCTGAACAAAATATCGAACGTTACTTTCTTTTCGCATGCTATTAGAGATATTCGAAGATTCTTTATAACATTCCAAAAACCACTAGAAATAGTGCAATTAATAGTTGCTAACCACATAGATGAAACTATAAATATAGAGAGGAAATGCTAATAATATCTAGGTCATGTATATAAGTTATAGAAAATACAAAGCAGTTATTTGAAGTTGAATGCAACTCACCAAGAGTTGGATTGAAATTATCAGTAAATCTTACTATCCGAGTACAGTTGATACAGTTACTAGAATTTGACTCAGATTATGTGTCCTGCTGGTAATTATAAGGATGGTTATAATCTGTGTTATATTCTAAGAAGACCACGGGGTGCTATATCAATATACCCTTACTGTATGGCGTATCACCATTGTTGTTTACCGTTGAAATAATTTGAAGAGGAAAATAGATCGTTGATAGCAAAAAATTACGTACACCGTATTTTTTAAAATGTTTATTATATAAAAACTGTAAGAAAAATTTAAAAGCAAAAAAGAATTAAATAGCATAGAAGAGGGAGAAGAAGTAAGAAAATCCGCACAAAACGGAGGCCGGAAACAGTCTTCGAGCGCAAAAAAGGGAGTTTCTGTAGAGAAATGTTTATAAAAAATCGAACTATTTTATAAATCATTGTGTACCTTATCGTTAGTCGATTGAAAAATTATCACCAACATTAGTCAAGAATTAAGAGAAAAAGAACAAAAAGAAGAAGCATAAAATTGCCCTTACTCATCTTTCTTACTTTAAAACATGTCATTTGAAAGCATTTATTATATTTACGAACAGTGGAGAAAAAATGTTCTATAGCTGGACGTTAATGAGTAAGGAGACTGTATAAAGGCTCAGTGTATAGTTTAATGGTAGAGAGCTGGACTTTACCGGTACTGTAGCATATTCCTTGACTTTCATCCTACCATTATGCGACTCGGCACCAGGAGCAAGGTAACCAAGAACCGAGATTTAAAATATTGTCTTTTGAAAAATCGATTTGAAGCTATGATATATGCGCTTAGAGGACCTTGGTGATAACATGATTTGCAATCTTTTTTTGAGTTTAGCTGTGGTTGCTTAATTTACTTGGGCATTTTGAAAAACATAATTTCTGACAGCCTGATATCTCTAACCCTGTTGGGTGGCGCTGTGATTGTTGATACGGGAAACTATTAGGAGACTTTCGAAGGTCCCCTTTTTGTTTGAGGTGGGTCGTTACGGAGGGGCCCAGAGACAACCCGGATGGAATGGTGGGAATAGTCTCTCTATTAATTTCTGGATGTGTTTGACTACACCGTCTAATAGCCCCTTGACTTCTGGATGACTTTGAGTAAACCGTCTAACGGACTCTCTCTGCTTACTTCTGGGAGACGTTGCGTTTACCATGTAACAGACTCTATGTGGACTTCTGGATGACGTTGAATATACCATATAAAAACACTCCGTTAACTTCTGGATGAGTTTAATTACACCATCAGATATACTCTCTGTTAACATTTGGATGAATTTGAATATACCATGTAACAGACTCTCTGTTTACTTCTGGGTGACGTTGAGTTTACCGTGTAACATACTTTATGTGGACTTTGGATGACGTTGAGTATACCATATAACAGACTCTCTGTTTACTTCTGGATGAAGTTGGGTATATTTTGAAACAGCTTTTCTTAGTTGTTTATTTCTAATGAAATTTGTCAATCTTTAACTTTTCATGTTACAGTAGGATGAGCAGATTCGTCTGAACTAAATGCATCAATATTAGAAATGGAGACTAGAAGTCATCCAGAGCAATTTTCTTCACAATTTATTGGCTTATGGGTGTTAGGTGATTGCTGCATATTATCGAGACGACTTGATTCAATATGATCATCGTTATTGATTCGGTCAATGGAAATTTTTTTTTCATTTACTCCCTGCAGTGCTTCTCCACAGGTAGATTATATTAAAACTATATTAAACCGACTAAGAGAGATTATATTGAAACTATATTAAACCTATAATTAAAACTCATAAGAACACATCTCAATAAATGCTAAAAGTTTACAAATAGTCTATAAGTTTAAAGTTAGGATATTTTTGTGGAGGGCAAAACTTGAATTTCGTAAAGGACCCCAGAAATTTGCTGAGTACAGCACTGAAACTGCTCATAGTTATTACACACGAACCTCAACATGTCAGTTCTGCTTTCGACTGCCATTGATACATCACCGTGCATTAAATAAGACAAATAATAAAGTAAACTTGTGCCGTCACCAATAATCGGCACAATTTCATGGGCAATATAAAACCCACCAACTAAAATATTTTCTAAATCCATTATATAATAATTCGATTGAAAAATAATTAAAAAAGCAAGTGGAATAAAAATTATAATTAATAAATTAATCTAAAATTGAAAAAAATCTTAACAGTTATATCAATTAATAAACTGAAAATTAAAACGTTAATCGACTGTTAATTCTATAAACTTTTCAAAACATTTTTAAAGTTATTAAATCGTATTTTTTAAAATATAGAAAAATATTAATCAAACAGTAGTTAAATTATTAAGTATTCAAGAAAAATTGTAATACTAATAATTATTTCATTATCAAGATAGTGAAAAATTACTTACAACTCATCAGTTTTTTATTTATGTGACAAACTTATAACATATGATTTATTTTTTTGTAAACTCACCAGTACAGCAAAAACAAGACGATTTTGAAAAAAAATTAAATAATGTTTTAATCATATAAATTTCCTTATGAATACAATTTTTATAATTATAAAATTAAAGTTATCTCTTTTTTCCATAGCCTTTTGCTATGACTGATTTAAACAAATATGCTATGATCACTCGTTTGTTTTATAGGCAACTTCCAACGAGTGTTGTTGTTATCGATCTGAAGTTGAACCATTACTAATCTTTTGTTTTCTTATCGTTAATCTCGATTTAGAATACTGAATTTGAATTTCGAAATTTCGAATTCGATTTTGATTTAATAATATGAACAAAGTTAAAAATTAATTTAATATTATATTAATTTAATATGATATTTATAAAATTTAAATTAAAACCGACGATATTGATTTGCCTTAATTATTTCCCTTAATTATTATGGCAAAAAATGGATGAATAAGGGAAAAAATATTTCTTGCAACCATTTTGGAATTTCTTACTTTTATATCAATTTTTGAAAAAATTTAAATTAAACATTTTTAAATTGAAAGAATTAAAAAAAATTTTAAATTTGAAAATGAAGTTTTGAAAAAATTTAAGGTTAAAAATTCGATTTTTTTTAAACTTTCGCATCTTTTTGCATTCCTTAAAGTTCATTTATATAAGTTCATTTATATTTATATAATAGTTTTCAATGGATGTTGAAGGAGTATGAAGAATATACCAATCAATTTTCCATCGTATTGTATGACTTAAGCTTGAAAAATGAGAGAAGTTTAATTGTTGACATTTGTTTTAACCCCCTTAGGAGTTTGTTTTTTCGACATGCGTTCCTAGTAAACCTTGAAGTATGAAGACCATAGCTGCCAAGTTTCCATCGTGTATGGCTTAAATTTAAGAAACAGGAGCAATTTCATCTTTGACAACCGTTTTAACCCTCCTAGGGGTTTTTTGACAAACTTTCGCGATAAATAATGAAGAAGTAGACAGAACATACCTTTAGAGTTTCAATTGTCTACGACTAACACGACGAACTCATTCTTTTGGGGGTTGAATTGTAAAAAAACAAATGAATTTTGTACATAAAAAGAAATGAAAATCGACACAAGTTCAAACACCTTTTGCGCGACGATTTCGGTCAAAGGACAATATTTGTCAAATTTCATGTTCGTATGTCTTATAGTCTCAGAGATCTGATGATGGGTGAGTTGGTGAGTGCGTGAGTGGTTACACTTTTATATGCAATTATATATATATATATATATATATATATATATATATATATATATATATATATCATTAAGGAATTTTAAAATAGAAGGTTGATGAAAGCTGACAGAAACCGGATTGAAGACATCTATACATAAAAATAATTAGTTCAAAGATAAAAAGATAAGGATCGCTTCCATGCCTAAGCAAATTTACAAGTGTATACGGTAGTGACCATGAGTATGTATATATCTCCTGGCAGTAAGCATGAAATCAGAAAAAAAATGCGAAGATGATCAAAATAATAACACGTAATCCTCTTGAAAGCCCAAACATTTTTAAAAAATTGTGTTAATAAGCAAATTTGCCAATATATGGTAACCATGTTGCTAGGAAGTTTCAAATTATGTAAATGAAATACCATTATTTTACATAATACATACCAAAGAATACGGGTAAACCTAAATACGAATCACTGCACTTGAAAAGGCTACGAAAACAAAAGGTTGAATTTGCGGGAAAATTCATACTTAACATAATAAAAATATGCCTCTAATTAACCCTTGAATAATTTTCCATTACCCGTCATCAAATCAACTCAAGCCTCACTTAACGTCCATCAAAACCCCTAAATAATAAAATACTAAATAAATCCACTAACTGACAATCCCTTATTTCAGAGCATTGACGTTAAAAAATTAACATTTCGCCTTTTTAACAGAGGGGTAATTAACTATTCATAAACTTGGAGCGACGCTTAGAACTGGGGTAGGACTTGTGAAAGGGTGGGAATTAAGGAATCGGTAGGCTGTGGGATTTCCTCTCTCTCTCTCAAGAGAAATGATTAAGCGGGTTATTTGCCTCGCAAATTGAATCGGACCCTCCTTGATTCGACTGGAGGTAAATATAATATTTTTTCTTGGATGAGCTGCTTCCCATATAAGTTTGGGTTAAACGAATCATTGTAAATACCTCGTTCATTAGACTCAATAAACTCAAGAAAAATAGGCCGTCATTCTGTTAACGAGGCTGTGTTTAGGGATTCCAAAAAAATGTACCAGTACTAAAGAATCAGCTAATGTAAAGTAATATTTATAAAATTTTATTACTTTTAATAAGATTTTGTATCTTTTTATTTCCAATAATCAGAAGTATGGAAGCATTGTATACCAATTTAACAGTTTGTATGTGTTAACGTAAATATGTATTTACATAGGTTTTGGAGGCATATTTTTAGTTCAAATCGCAGAAGTTTTGGAGTTCTAATCTAAAAACAAAATTTTCCGTATACTGTAAGTAGAAAGATGGCTCTTGTGGCCGCTGATATCGTGTGTTCAATTCTAGTTGTGTGATTATTTAGGTCAGGCGTTTCCTTTGTATTTAAATATAGTTACTTTATTTTGAGAACCAGATATGTGAGTAATAAGGTAATGATATGAAGAACACACAACTTATGTGATTAACTTATAACATATGATTTATTCCATTTATAATTGTTTCAATTTTAAACCAAAAGTCAAAAAGGAAAGTATTAACTTTCCTTTTTGACACAAGTCTGCTTTTATCCTTAAGATTCGTGTGTCGGAAAATTTCAATTCAATGGAAGTTTCTTGTGGTAGTGTCTTCATCAGATCACTCATTTAATTCTAATTTCTGATAGGTTTAAAATCTCTAAATAATTTACCGTTTGTAGTGACTATTTTATTTATACACTCAAATGAAAATACAATTTAATTACAGCGTTCTTACAATTTTAAGTGTTTTCTTTATGTCAATTGAACTTGTACACAACCAATTTTTAACTTATTTGCTAACGTAAGTTTGTTGTATGCTCCGTTTAAGAGTATGTTAATAATAAAATATATCTGACATTTATTTATAACCTTGAATTTTGTAGCCAGAAAAAACAGTAAACACTTATAATAAATTGCCAAATAATAAATTTTATTCAGATCGGTTCATTAATATGGAATTTAATCTGCTATATAAATATCTTATATTTCTTTCTTTCTTTTGCATATAGACCTGAACTTTTGGTAAAAAAATATAAAAATTTATAACAAACTGCCAAATGCTAAATTTGTTTCACTGGATTTGACATTAATCGACCGGATAATTATATATTGTATTTCTTTTTGCATAACCCTGAATTTGTAGTCAGGAAAAATAGCAAACATTTATAATAAAAACTCAAAAATCCATTTTATTCAGATCACCTTATTGGTTTAGATACTAAACGGCCAGATATATATCTAATATTCCTTTTGTACATAACCCTGAATTTTTAGTAAAAAAATAGTAAACATTTATAACAAATTGCCAAATAATACATTTTATTTAGATCGGTTCATTGATTCAGATATTAAATGGCCAGATAAACATATATGGATTACAATGCTTTTTCATTTCGTAAGTTGCTTAGAATTAAAACTGTGCATAGGTATAGTTGATCCTTATTTTACGTTAATTAGCAGTATGTTGCTGTCAGCCTATTTGTATGAGTTTGCGTTGATATAATAAGATACGGACGACTAAACTAATTACAGAGGGACAAAGGAAAAAAGTATATTAAGATAAGGATGCCATGATAATTAAAGTAAAAGTATCTTTTTCATGAAAATATTCAATTGGTATATTAACGATGGGTTTATGTATCAATTGAAAATTCCAAGTTATTCCGAAATTCAGTAGCATATATTGTGGAATGATATTTATAAAGAATCATATTTTGTCGGAGAAATAAAAGAGTGAGGGTGGATTCGGTAAATAACTCAATTCTAATAATGGCTTAAACTTTTATATGCAAAATATTTTATTAACTTCAATTAAACCAAACGATCACTTTTATAACAGATAATAGAAACGTTTAAAAACTAAAAAGACATTTTTACGACCCAAAATTAAATTCAAAATTTAACTACGCCTCTTGTTTCTCTCTGTGGACCGTTATGGTATAAATGAATTAATCTCGAGAATAATTGCACTGATTACGATATAAATTAAGTTGTCATTTCATCGCAAGTTCTTGAGGAATTTTAAGAAATGTCCAATTAAATTTTTCGAGGAATGAGCAGAAAAGAAAGGTAGATAATGAACAGAACTGCTGTTTTAATGAAAAAAATTAAATTTTTAAGGTGACGCCCGGATTTTATTAATCTAGTTGTCACTTCGTTGTCTTCAGATATAAAATTGATGCAAGATGAAAGGGTATTCTGATTTCTTTTTTGGTTGATGGGGGAATAAATCCTAGAATCTAAAATTTGTTTTCCAAGAGTCGTTCTTCTTTATAATTTAACAACAAAATCCCCGTTGTCTTCTGATACCAAATTAATGTAAGGATATTCCGATATATATTAACAATTCCCCAATAAGTTCTGAAGGATGGGGGAATAAATCCTAGAATCCAAAATTTGTTTCTCAGATGTAGTTTTTCTATTTAATTTAAAAGCAATACGCTGTAATTTTTACTGAAAAGGTATTAGTTTGAAGACATATTCCAATTCGCTAAAGATATGTAGCAGTCTATATGTCCGCATTAAAATCGAACTATATTTTCAATGTGAATGTGAATTTTCTGATTGTCTAAACACTTCAATGTAAAATTAACAATAATAATTTATAAATTATTTTATCACGTATGCTGTAAGCGGTGTGCGAACAAAAGACCATGTATTCGCCGTCTACGTCAGGTACCAAAACTGGATATGGGGAGCCGTGCAGCGCAGGCATCCGCCTCTCGGCAAGCTAACCGGTTTTCTTCTAGCTGGTCTAGTCGTTCCTTGTTGATTACCAGAGTACTCCCTCGTAGAGTACGGACCATCGTGAAAATAATTCAGAAAACGGAAGTGGCATCCTGATCGGCTCCAGCACGGTATTGCTGGTATTTGCAAAAAACTCCGTATCCTCTACCAGTAGATAAGCA
This sequence comes from Druceiella hillmani, assembly GCA_039881145.1. Classification (NCBI taxonomy): domain Eukaryota; kingdom Metazoa; phylum Arthropoda; class Insecta; order Lepidoptera; family Hepialidae; genus Druceiella; species Druceiella hillmani. The sequence continues at coordinate 5,715,193 of JAYKKI010000078.1, read as the reverse complement.
AGTTTCAACCAATCGATAGAGATGGTTATTTGCTTTCTTTTGTCCTTGATGTTCAATTTATACCTTTATCGTCGAGGCTGTGAGTTGGCAGCAATTCTAAGGATGTGTGAAGCGATGCGTGAAGCGTAGCAGTAGTCTGACATGTTATTCTGTTATAAGAAGTGGGTTGAAAAATTCTCCAGCATGTCAGATTCAAACTCTTAAGGGCGCAAGTAGTGTCAACAGGGAACAAGACTTGCACATATTGTCACAAATTCACATTTTGTATAGGTAGTTCTTTTCCATAATTTGCTGAACCAACATTTGTTATAACGTTCTCCTTGCAGCAGTTATGAGGCTTTTTATATTTTTTTGCAAACTTTCCTCTTATTCATTACATTTCCTTAAATACATAAAATTAAGTAATTCACGTGTCATTAACTATGTATACAAAAAAAGACATTATGGAAAACTGGGAAAAGCTAAATTAACTATATTAGGGAAGTTCCTATTAAAATTACATAGGTAACTATCAAAACAGAAAACTAATGTCAACGTCGCTTTGAAGAGTCACACTATCTACATGTCTGTCTATGTATCACAGTTTCTGTCAGTGGAACTGAATAGCATCAGAAAGACTTAGGATGAAATAAAACGTAGTGTGTGGGATTGATTGCCATGGTGAATCAGCTTTTATGTGTTTTGCTCCATGAAAATGATGTTTTAACTGAAAAAGACAGTTTTGTATCGAAAATATCAGGCTAATCTCGAGGCTATATTCAAATTTGTGAATATAACTGAACAATCTACACGATACAATGGAACTAAGTCAATGGAATCATTTAATATTTGTGCAAACGGGTGATATTTTCCTGGGTAGATATGTTGCAAGATCATAGTATCGAAGTTTACTCCGGCGTAGCACGTATATACTACGAATAATTTTCCTTACGTATTTATCTGAGATTAAGAAGGATAAGTGAGAACTGTTAAGTCATATCATAACTTGAGAAAATGATAAAAATGAGAGAAAATTAAACTTCAGGAGGAAAAAATGAATACTTGCAATGAGATTTCGTTACATCATTACATCCGTCCATCTGTTTAAGTTATATTTGGTTACCTGCTAGTTTAATCATGAAATAATTCTTTTAATATTGTAAGATGTCTTATGAAGTGAAATGTAGAACATTTCACTTCACGATTTTTTTTAATACAGATAAGCGGAATATTATTTGAAAGTTTTAGAAGCGCTTAATCAAATATAAGGGTCCGAGGAAATATTGTAATTGTTCAATATTTTTATGACAAAAAAAACATGAAATTAAAAAAATTACATGTGTAGTTAATAACGGTTCAGTGATTTAATGCCTACATAACAGTCCAAATTTGGTATTTGGCAATACTTTATAAGCATTTTTAGATAATTTTGTATTTTTTTGAACTTCAAAACTTAGGACATTTTACCTAGAAAGAAAAATTAAAAATTCCTTTTTTTCAAATATGAAGCTGAAAGTTTTCTTTAAACTTGTTATTTTGTTAACAGTTCAGCAGACAAACAATATATATTTTTAAATGTAAAACGTCTTGAAAATACTTTTCATATAAATTACACACATTTTTATGGGGAAAACAAAGCGTAGCGGGGCTATAAATGGTTGTTGTTATGAGCTCAACAATAAATGAAAATAATACCACATTACAAAAAAAGATTAACAAGCTGTTTCCCGAGAAAGTGTTTGCATTCTAATAGAACATTTATAGTATAATTATTTTTATTTCCATTGAAAATACGTTTTCCAAATTTTATACAATTATCGTAGGTTTGATAAATTTCTAGAAAATCGACGCATCCATGACCTTGTAAATATTTCAGGGAAATCATGAAAAATTTTCGACGATTTGTGCTTATAGATTATAATTCATAATTACCGTTTGTAGTTTTTTATTGTGCCGTATTAGTAGACTGTTTTTTTACCAGATAAAATGTGCGCCTATAACACTAGCGGAAAAACCTCTTAATGTCTACTATTTTCGCAATATTTACGTCAAAGTATCTCTTGAAAGGATCGGAATAATAAAAAGATTACACAAAATAAAATTTAAAAAAGGAATTAAGGTAAAGGTTGTATCGGGGAAGACAGCATAGGGTAAAATAATATAGGGGATGAAAGATGTTAAAAAGGGGCTATCGTTACCGCAAATTACATTTGCCCACTCGCCGAAGACCGGCCCCGTTCAGCGTTAAGACGCTATTACGTTCATCAATTAACCTAACCTGCTTTCCAAATACCGGTAGGAACACAAATTTGCACAATATTTTATATTTTTAAATTATTATAATACTGAGAATCATTAATGTATATATATTTAAGTAATCCCTTTTGAGGAACATTTATTTTTTGACAGGCTTGGTAATCAGTCGATTGTAAGGATTCTATCCAAGAATTAAATTGCAAGTTTCATTCATAAATATTGTATAAATAATTAAAGAAGTGTTTAGTGGTAGATTTCATACATTAAACTAATCTGAATTTTGAACGGAAAGATTGGATATTTTTTTACTATTTAAATGGCCGTCGTTTCGAATTTCACTATTATAATTATACTAGCGTGACCCGTGCGAAGTCTTCGCATTATAAATTATTCAACTCAATTTAATAAATCAAAATTGATTGCAGGTATTCAATTCATTTCTAATTTTGCACACTGCTTATTACGTTTTTATTCCATTATGAAGCTCAGATGACAGATCAAACAAATATTTTACTAAAATTGACATATAGAGGCGCAAGTATCAAAAGCATTGAGCTAAAGCGCTACTTTATTTATATGTGAGTGGATTTGAAATTAAACAAAAATTTTACCGACCGTCAATCGTATTGACGTTGAGCCATTAGATGGCAGCATTGCTGTTTTGTGTATATAATTTTAATAATTAATTAATTTTCAAAAACAATAGCAATAATAAATTTTTTAGTTGTGGATGCCGGTAGAGCAAGCAATTATCTATAAAATGATATATAATTTATATGGATTAGTTGTGAGGTTTTTTCTAAAAAGGGAGAGTAACATCTTAACCTTAGTGTATTAATATATATGATGATGATGATGATGATGATGATGATGATGATGATGATTTATGATATACTAAGGTCTGAAAAGTTAAAAGTGTCTAACTTAACGTATGCAAAACTTGTGAGATTTTTATTCAAATTCTAAGGCGTCTTAGGTTTCAGAGAAGTCTGTATTGGTTTTAATCTTTAAATTGCGATTGCTCTAAACTTGACTATAGTACTTTTATATAATACTTTTATATACTACCATAATACTTTTATGATACTTTTATATACTACCATAATACTTTTATGATACTTTTATATACTACCATAATACTTTTATGATACTTTTATATACTACCATAATACTTTTATGATACTTTTATATACTACCATAATACTTTTATGATACTTTTATATACTACCATAATACTTTTATGATACTTTTATATACTACCATAATACTTTTATGATACTTTTATATACTACCATACTACTTTTATGATACTTTTATACACCACCATAATACTTTTATGTTACTTTTATATACCATAAAATAATGATAGCTTATTTTATGGTATATAAAAGTATTTGAATCTATTAAATCATGAGTGCTATTTGTGATATTTTTACTCAAATTGTGAGGTGTCTGCTTGGTTTCAGAAAAGTCAACAATTTTTTTTAGTATTTAAATGGCCGTCATGTTGAATTAGACTACTATTATTATTATATGGTACATTAATTTATCTGTTCGAAAAATCACAAGCTTATAGCTTCATTCGTGTAAGATTTTTGACATTTTTCTTCAGATCGTAATGCATCCGCTCGGTTTCATGGAAGTTAGTAATATTTTTTAGTATTTAAATGGTCATTGCTGTGAATTTGACTGCTATAATATTTTATGGTAAATTTATTTATATGCCTGTAAAATTATGAGCAGCTTTATGCGTTTTTTTCAGATTAGATTAGATATCTTTTTCAGATTTTCGAAATTTTTTTCAGTTTATAAGGCGTTCGCTGGAGTTTCATGGTAGTCAATTAATTTTTTTTAGTATTTAAAGAGTCGTCTTTCTGAATTTGACTATTAACATTATTTTATGGTATATTATTGTATATTCTGGGAAAATTACACACTTATAGCTTCAAGAGTATATGATTTGTGAGATTTTTGTTCAAATTCCGGGACGAGACGGCAAGTCAATATTTTTTTTTTAGTTTATTTAGGCCCTCGTTCTGAATTTGACTATAATAATTTTATTAGGTTATAATATGTAAAAACCTTACTTCAAATCATAATACGACGATTAAGTAAAAATGACTACAGAACAAGAATGTCGTTTTTTGGAAGATTTTCAGCATATTTTTTACGCAAACATAATGGGAAAATATTTTTTACGTTGAATATAATTTTTAGTACACAGTACTTGGGTGAAACTTATCTCGATGTAAATATTTTCAGTTTTATAAATGAGAACGTAATTCATGATCAAAGTTGCTCTCAGATTTTGAGCCAATATTTTAATATGCCGACAATTATTTATCTCACGATTTGAGTCAATATTTTAATGTGACAACAATTATTTCTCTTACAATTTGAGCCAATATTTTTATGTGACGACAATTATTTATCTCACAACTTGAGCCAATATTTTAATATGACGATAATTATTTGCCTCACAATTTGAGCAAATATTTCAATGTGACGACATTTTTCGAGGTGCTGACATTTATTATAAGTAACACTGGCTGTTCCGACGCGACTTCGTTCGCGTGTAATTCGGTATAAAAAATATCTGGAATATCTGGATAAAAAGTAACCTATATATTGCTCGAGAGTATTAACTATTATCACACTAAATTTAATTAAAACGCCTATAGCAGATTTCCCGTGATCGAAGAATAAATTAACATACAGAAACACCGAAAACAATTCTAAAACAGGTTTTCTGGCTTCTACTATTATTCTATATGCTAAGTCAATCACTCTTTAAAATATTTTCCACGTATATAATTTACTCTGTTACAATTTTATTAATAGTATAGATTATTAAATAAATATAGATTAAAAAACACGTAGATTAAAAAAAAACCACGAATGGATTATATAAGGTATATTGTAAAAAATCATCAAGATCGGTGAAGTTTTAGGGGGATAGAAATGTTGTCGCTCTTTCTATAAAAATTATGACCAAAGTTATGATCTTATCTTATGTTATGATCTTATCTTTAAGATATAAGTTGTGATCTTAATATGAGTTCATAAATTACACATAAACGATGTAGTTAACATGAACTACAAAAAACGATCCTTTGCTTGGAGTGAAAAATTCTTCTCTCATAACAAAATAAAACCAATTTTTACGTTCATTGCAATCAATTAATGCTTAACTAAATTTCTAGGTACACACTTAGCACTGTGAGTTGACACTAAATTATGTCTCCAGTAGCATTTTGTGTCACGAAACATTTCCCCTCTAAAAGAGAAAAGTAACTCAACTCTTTACTGACTAACCGAAGTCGCACAGATGTTACCCGGAAGAAGCTGCTTAACCGAGATAAGGATTTGCGTGACCCGAATGACTGATCGGCGACGTCATCAATTCAAAGTCTATTTTTTGAGTTTAAAAGGAGAATGTCGATCAGTTTCTGAAAGCAACTTTGGCCATGAATTATGTTATTATTTATAAAACTTATAGAGTGATCTATTATAATGTGGAGAGCGCACAAATAGGAATACGTATTATTTTAAACATTTCTAGTACAAAATCCATTATTTGCCCATCGACTATGCAGCGTTAGAAGTTTATTTTAGCTCTCTAGAGCGAGGGCCTAGAGCGAATTTCGGCATAAAAATTACAAATACTTACAAATATTTGAACTATCATGGCGTGATAAAAATGTACTTTCGAATGATTTGGGTATTCATGTAGAATATGTCTATTCGTGTGTGCCTGTAAGGGCTAGTAGTTAATAGTAGTTATTTTTGTTAATATTTTTTCAGCAGAATCTTTTATATAACAAATATTTTCTTACTTACAGGCAATGATGTTATTTTCTATAGATACGTTATATCTATATAAAACCAATAAACATATGGCACCAAGTGACGCTTACGCGCGAACTAAATTGACTTGCACGAGATGGAGAGTCAAAGACAGTACGTGTAAGACAGTTAATTCAATACAATAGCATTATTCTGTTTTTTGCGATAATCATGTGCATTTAATATAACAATATAGGAATGATATAAAAGCTGTAATAATATTAATAAAAAAATAAATGATGAAAAATAAATTAATAGAAAAATAAAAAGAAATAATTTATTTCATACTTGCTTTTGCCTGCTACTTCGTATGCATGGATTTCTAAGAAATTGCTTCTTGCAATTTATCAAGATTGGTGAAGAGTTGAATTGGGGTCAAAAAAATAAAGAAGAAAAGAAAAATAAAACAAAAACAAAAGCAGGAAAAAGGCGAGGACTAAAATAAAAACATTAGTTTTTTTTGTGATGAAAATAAAACAACTGCTTTGATATTTAAACAATGTTCATTTGTATATCTTACAACTAAATTGGAAATAATTATGTTAAAATATAACCAAAGTTAGAAAACCATATGTTAAATCGTAAACTAAATTTTGTAAATAGGAAAGAAAATTTCAATATTAAATTCGTGTTCCGATGAACTGGCTTATATTAAATTCGTGTTCCGATGAACTGGCTTATATTAAATTCGTGTTCCGATGAACTGGCTTATATTAAATTCGTGTTCCGATGAACTGTCTTATATTAAATTCGTGTCGATTTTTTCCTTGCGCTATTTAACTGTTTCAAATACCGTCATTGATTAGGCCATGTTATTAAGGTTTTGTGGTTTTCAGCCTTAATATTAAAATATATGATTTACTTAGCAAACATTATGATGTAAATATGTGTCTGCTTGTATGCATCGATTTAAGAAAATAAATAAACTGAAAATTACAATAAAAATTTAAATAAAATCGCAAATTTTAGGTTTTCGGTCAAACGTTTTAATAAAAGTCACTCTTTATAGTGTTTTTAGGATTACTTTAAAAATTTAAAAAAATCGCCTTAATAATTTTTTTTAAAAAATCAGTAATTTTTATGCGATGACTGGTTAAGTAGAAAGTCGAGAATTCAAAAACCTATCTTGTTCTATTTTGTGACGCATTTATTGCTACTGAACCAATTTTCAGCTTTGAATTATTTTTTGGCTTTTATTGTTTCATTATACGCATAGATAAGTTAACATTGATCATATTAATATTGAATATATTTGGATTAAATTTTCATTAACTCTATCTTTGCTAATAGCCCAACTGAAGATGTTGTAATACAACGAAACCTAGATCGTGGAAAAGAACTTAAAGAGAGTAGAAATAATACTATATCACGTAGTTTCATTTAATTGTGATTAATATTAATATGTTGATATATTTTTTAAATGAAAAAATTCAATCAAATTCTTTATATCAAAACATATTGTCACGACGGAGTTATGTTATATAAACGTAGAAAATAATTTATTAAGCTATAGTACATTTTGCGAACATTTTTATTACGCTCGAAGTAATAAGATTCCGCAATGAAGTTGCAGCGAACAGGCAGCATAAATTCAATTTGTCAAACGCTGGCGTTATTCCAACCCCTCCGACCAGAATTGATAGAAAGTTTGAACGATTTCCAAGTTTAAAGTTGGATTCAAAAGGAGTAACTGTTTCTTCACATGTTTGGTAGTTATCCTAATTCAGTAGTCCTTTTAAAACTATCGCGAAATGTAAAAGTTTTGCAAGAAACCCAGAAATGTTTGCAAATATTTATTTCCGTTCTTTTGCAAATAGGAATGTCGTAGAGGCGGTTTTATCAGTTAAGTTTTAGTCGAAGTTGAAAGTTGTTTCTTGCTCAGTCGGAGGCAAAATTTGAGTTGGAGTTAGAATCGGAATCAAAGAAGAAATTTGAGTTGGTGGTGGAATTGGAGTCAGAGTCGGAATTAAATTTGGAGTTGGAGTTGGATGCGGAGCCAGGAGCAGATACCGAGTCAAAGTTGGAATTGGAGTGGAAGGTGGGGAGACAGAAATATCAAATAATACTACTACTGATTTATTTCTGTGAAATTAGGTATGAGAATATTTTTAAAATTATTTTTAATTTATGTAATTTTCACAAATTGCCTGTTGTTTTAAATTAATTTGGCGTGAAGTTCGATTCCTGTAAACTGTTGTATAATTATACAATTTTTATTATGTTATTGCTGCAAGCCAGCTTCTGTGGATTTTTCAGTAAAAGTAAGACGATTATAATCAATAAAAAAAACACCGCAAATACACTATTTCAGTGTTAGCTAAATTTCCCTATTGAAATTTTAATGTTCAGTGATGCTATTATTTCAGAGAACGAAGTATCGATTTCGTAATTTAATACCATAATAATATTTATGATTAAAACAATGTAGAAAATAAAAAAAATGGGTGTGCTTAAAATCAGACAGTACGAGTGAAAACTTTAGCAATCAATATAATGGCGTATGTGTGAAATTTTGAATAAAAAAATTAAAAAAAAAACGAGTACGTTTAATTAAATTAATAATATAATAATAAATATATGCTCAATAATTTATTGAATATATTTGGCGTTAATTTTGTAGAAATTCATTATTCACAATTAAATGAAACTACGTGATGTAGTATTATTTCTACTTTCCTTGAGTTCTTTACCACGACCTAGGTTTCGTTGTATTACAACATCTTCAGATGGGCTATTAGCAAAATATTCTGCTGAGATCTTTGATAATAGCCCACCTGAAGATGTTGTAATACAACGAAACCTAGGTCGTGTTAAAGAACTTAAAGAAAGTAGAAATAATACTACATCACGTAGTTTCATTTAATTGTGCTCAATTATTTTATCGAAGTTATGCAATTATATACAAAATACACAACATAATAAACAAAATACATTTGTCAAAAAAAATTATATTCGTCTCTATTATAAATGTGGACTTTATATACTAAGTATATCAAACGCGCCAGAGAAGAGGAGTTTTATTTGAATTTTATTAATAAATAATATTTTCACAAAAAAATTTAAAAAAAAACTCGAGCACTGTGATTTGAACAATTTTTAATAATTAATTTCCCGTGATATAATCAATAATTAAACTAATAATTCAATAATTTTTCATATTTAGATACGTATGCATTTATAAGACATAATTAGTGCTTTATAATTAACTGAATTTTTTAACAAATGTATGATAAAAAAGTGTGTCTGATTTGAAATCAACAGAGAAATATTATTTTCTAAAATAAAATCGATGAAGAATAAAAAAAACACAAAAGCCTCGAGATTTGAATTTAAATTCCATACGTCAAACCAGTGCTTTATTGATGGGTCAATGACACATTAGCTTAAATAACAAATTAACAATATACTTACAAACTCCTCAGTTCCTCTCGGTCCAACTCGGTTTACCGCCAAGTTTATCCGAAGTCGACCCGATCGGTATTACTCGACCTGTCGCTGAATATACCTGAAGCTTGATATTTGAACGCTAGACTGTGCCGTGACGCGAAATCATAAATTTTTCCCATGAAACAAAATTGGATTAGCAGAACCAAAAAAGTTTTTACTTCAAAAGTTCAAAAATAAATTATTTGTTTATAACGAGCGATCTCAGCTAAAAGAAGGCGGAACGCGAAACGATGGGGTCGTAGCGAATTTATTTTTTGAGGAAAATGGGTATTCTCTACCGTTGGTGTTAGCGAGCTGGTATGGGCGTCAAAACAATTTCATAATTGAAGACTTATTAAGTTACACTATTGTTATTAGCTTAGAAGCAATGTATTCGCCTATAAGGAAACATTCTTTTTTTTCAATCAACTTATTGACTGCCTTGTGGAGTTCAATAAAAAATATAAATATCAAACATGTACCAAAAACAGAGCCTGAAATTTATTCGATTCGAATCCGATAAGTTTTTTGAAATTTTTGTACAAACATTTTTGAAATTTGGTTTACAGCGAAGTAAACCTCAAAAACGGTATACTTTTCCAAATATTTATTAATTTTTCCTTAGTCCCAACAAGTTATTTCGCAATTTTTTGATTTTATATATATTACGTTTTTGCGTTTAAATTCGACCTCAGTCTTCCACAAGATGACACATAAAGTTATATTTAGATCATTAAAATAATTTGTTTTTTTAGCAACAAGATCGACAAGTATATTAAATTCAATTAAATAAGAAGGTATCGGAGTTATGAAACCCACCGATTTGATATATCCTCTTTAATGTTTTCTTATTCTTTTTCAATATGACACATATTTACTTTTATATAAACATATATCTATATACAAAGATAAAACTACTTTTTGACTACAAAATAGCACTTGACATGTAGTCAAAAAGTAGCGTAGCGAAGCTATTAAAAAATTGAACTTAGTGTCCAATTTTGTTCTTTATGCTTTGCATCATAAAAGTATGTAGCTTTTACAATGTGGACTTTATTAGAAAGCATTTTCGTAACTATTTACTAAAATGTGCACCATTTTTGCTAGTCGTACTTGCTATAAGGCTACGTATAGTTAGCGACTGTTCCTACAAAGATTCTGTATTCTATTGAATAGTATTTTCAACAAAGAACGGTGAAATTAAAATAGTGCAATTGTCGTTGTATACAGTGTCAAAGTGAGAAAAGAGGATTCATGTTTAATTAATTTTTTTGTAATGTTTATTCGTTTAGATACATAAATAAAAATGCATCTGAAGTGAGGTTAATAAAAAAAACAATTTTTTCTTACTGTTTTTATCACTAAAAAACGGCTGTCACGTGCTGTCTGTCAACTGTAAATCTTTTGTGTTCATATTTGCCAATTACTGTTCTTGTTTGTGTATTAAGTGTTTAGTAACAAAAATGCGTACTGGGTAGAAAGAGCTGTAAATGGAAAAACATAATTTATCTGCATTTGTTTATTAAATAATTTTTGAATGGATCTTTTAATTTTGTAAAACGAGGCGTAAGTTTTCTTTTAATCAAATCAATGTAAAAAATGATAAATTGATTTTTTTCATTCAATGACTTTTACTCAAAGAGAGAAGCCATTGCTCAAAAATCGAACACCTCTAAAAAACAAGGACAATAAAGGATAGAAATTTTAGATTATGTAGCGATTTTTTATATCTTTCATTTTTCGAAACCATAATAATTTAAGCGAATAGATTTGAAAGTTGTAGAACCATTTTATCTAGTGGTAGTAACAGGAATACTAGTAAGTAATAATATTTTCATAATTAAGAGTCTAAAGAAGTATTAAAGGCGGAGAAACTATTTCATAATTTATCAATTGATAATTGATAGTTGACTGATGAAATGTCAAACTTAAATTAGTAAGAGAAAATTATTACAAAATTTTCAAATATTTGTTAAAGTATCAAAACTACTAGGTTCAACCTAAGTAACAAGGAATAGATGACGTGAAAAGCATTATTGTAAAGATATTTTATTCTATAATGATTATAGATGAAACCTTTCGTTTTAATATAAAACAATATCCATCTTCAAAAATACGAGTATATTTTCTACCGACCTAATGAGATTAATCTATTTGGATGTCAGATTCGATTTTCGCTTGAGTTATCGTAGACGCTTGGCAGATGAAGCGGAAAAGTCATTCTGATAGGTTGGACTCGTATGGCGTAGAGCCAGGGACTTCCGATATATTTCTTCAGTTAATAAGCTAACATTAGTGTGAGGTGAATTAGAAGGCAGGTAAATTATTAGGAATTCACATAAGAGCAAATTGACTTGTATCGAAAAAACATTTCTTTAATATTTGTACACTAGACTGTTTGTTCTTTGTACTTTCCGCTGATTTCCTCCTGGATATACAAGATTTTAACTTTATGTAGCAAGATATGTTTCACTAGGGAAATTTATTTATTTTTTGATTGTTTTCATGAGGAGTCTCTTCATCTTTATACTTAATCATTTATTAATAATATCTTAGTAGTAATCTTTTTTGATGTTTGGGCTATCATTACATTGAAACTCATTTTGGTTATCGTTACGAATAAGAAGGTGTTAAAAATCTTCATTATTAAGTGTAGGTCAAACTCACGAAACTTCATGATTTGTTTAAATAATTTGGATTTAAAATTATATTTTCGATTTTTTGGTTAGATACTCTCGTTACTATCGATGTAAACAGTGATGAAATTTTTTGAAAATGGTAGCCTATGTTTACTTATACATATTGCAAATGTTTCTATATTAGAAAGGCCTTTGTCCCAAATGCCTTCGATTTTTTAAATTTTGGTTACTATGACTTTTGGTTATAATGTGATAACATTTAGTTTAATATTAATTTTTTAAAAATGTACCCATATACATACATACATACATATATATATATATATATATAGGTATATATAATATATATATATATATATATATATATATATATATATATATATATATATATATGAGATTGCTCTAAAAATTGAATTTAAATTACTCAGAAGTAGTTTTAGAAAAACTAAAGGCTTATAAGATTATTTATATGTCCGTCTGTCACAGCCTTTGTTCCCAGAAACCGCTTCACTTCTAAACTTGAAATTTAGTGTAAATTGTAACATTAACCTGGCATAACACCCAAAAATAGAGCTAACACTCAAAAATATTTGCATGAAATTTTAGGGGGAGGGTGGGGAAGCAAATTAAGTACTCGTCTTTTTTTATTTCCGTAAATAGGAGGTATCGTTCTATTATTTGATATAGGATTAGTTATAAAGGTCTCAAAAAGTTATATTTTCCTAATTTTAGATTTTATCACATCAGAAATATACCGAAAAACTAGAATTTCAGAATTTATATATATATATATATATATATATATATATATATATATATATATATCCTATTTGTTGTGGATATGGACACTTCAAAGCTCACTTTGCTTACAATCTTATTCATGAGGATGCAGTTACTTTGTACGAGCGGCTTTTACAGTCCTTTGTACCTTTACACTAGCTATAGCGAGTTGTAAAACTGTGCACAGCGAGTTGCGGAAATGCTCCGCAATAAAGAGACTAACATTTCGAGAGCTGTTTAACATATCTTTACGATGCAAAACGCAGGGTCGGCGTCTGGGTGCTTTGTTGAATATATGAACAGTTTCGTGTCTTGTATTAACCTAGAAATATAATTATATAATAGTTAGTAGGTTAAGAAAGGTCTTAGTAAGATTTGTAGCGAAAGTATTAATACGGTAGTTGACTCATTCTAAATTTTGATATTTTTCGTACAATATTGTGATATATAAGTTAATTAAAAACCAGTCTTGAAAAAAAATTCAAAAATTCTAAATTTGAAAAACGGTTAGGATTGGGTATATCCCTGTCTCTTTTCCTCTTGTAGAATATAATGTGCAATATTAAAAATGACCTCACAACACAGTATTCCTGTCCTTGCCTAAAGATTAAATTTAAACTTTTATAACTCAGTTAATTTTTAAGATTATTAAAAAATTGTTTCACTCTTCATCAGCTTGTACCTTGAAATTATGATTAATGAAATAAAAAAAAAATTAGTCAAATACCCAATTTTAGTGAAGTTTTTTTGGACTATTACAAGTACAGCGTAAAGTGATTGTATTTAAATTCATATGTAATTGTACTTTAGTAAAGGTAAATTTTGCATTATTTTTTTTATAAATCATGACAAATTACTTAAGGAATAATGGACAAATTTAGTAAAATTTTTTTTTAAATTTATTTAAAATTTTTTTATCACTTGCAAACGGCTATTATGTGCTACTAAGTGTTTTTACTATTGACAATATTTTTAGACGATTTTTCATGTAAATTTTTCATTTATTTCACTTCTTTTACATTTTATCAGATCTTCTGTGGTCAATATTTAACGATTTCTGTTCTTATTTGTGTGTTAAGTGTTTAATAACAAAAGTGTTTAATAACAAACTATTTTGAAAGAGTTGTAATGGAAAAACATCATTTATCTGCATTTGTTTACAGAATGATTTTGAATGAATCTTTATGACTATTTGTATGACTATTAAATTGAATTTATTTATTACTTAAATGACTATTTAAAATATGGTATAAGTTTTCTTTTAATAAAATAATGATAAATTGATTTTGTTACAGTGCATTTCTCATGAGATTTATAATGTTTTCTTCAATAAAGCATTTTGAAAGTTAATTTATAACAAATTTTAAAATTAAAGGAGTTAAAAGTGGTTTTGTTCATTTGTGACTACAGTAAGTTAATTTTATGGTTGTTACGGTGCCGTGTTGCTTAATTATCAATTCAAGTGTAATAAAACTCCTGTTGACCGCGGAAAAGAAATTAACAGATATTGTAAAATAGCATATTTTCGATGCTAATTATTTACATTGACAATGAGCATTGCTACATTTTACATCTCAATACCTTTCACGATCAAGTAACAAGATAACTTACCCATACCTTGACCATGAACATTGCTATATTAAACTTATCCATACCCTGACAATGAACATTGCTATATTTTAGATCTCAATACTTTTTACCGTCAAGTAACAAGAAAATTTACCCATACCCTGACCGTGAATATTGCTATATTTTACATCTCAATACTTTTCATGGTCAAGTACCTACCCATACCCTGAAAATGAACATTGCTATATTTTAACGGTTAAGTAACAAGAAACGTTTCTCATATCGTTACCGTGAACATCGATGTAATATAGATCTCAATTCTTTTCGTGGCTAGCCAAGATGAAAATTTATATATTTATACAGATATATATTTGTTCTGAATCTAATTAAAATAAATACGATATGCGTCTGCATTTAACTTATCTACTGATAAAACATCAAGTTTTGGCTTAGGTAGGGTTTAGGTTAGTAAAATTGCTTAAGCATAAAATTTTAACCCTTCCGCACAAATACGCATTTTAAGAGTTGAAACAATTTTAAATCGATTGGATATTTTTAATGATTAGTTAGAATAAACAAATAGAAGGTAAAATTATGAATAAAAATATTTTAAGATCCTTATAAGTAGTTCCAAATATTTTAGCTCAAAATGTACCCTCACCTATGTATGGATTTAGAAAAAAAATCGAGTACTTTCTTGCTGGAATTTTTTTTACCTCATAATTTCCATATAGATATTTTTGACTGTTGGCAATTTACATTTGTACAAGTTAACGTGATTTATTACTATGTCCAGTTTAACATTTTTAGGTCAAGCAGTTTTTGAAAAAAAAACGGTTTGTCACCTACGGATAGATTTTATAAGGATTTTTTCTTTTGAGCTAGATTAGCCTCTAGAAAACTTTAGATTAGCCCTTGCTGACAGTATCGTTGGTACGATTAAAACTCTAGATTAGTTCTGGCTTATAGTATCGTTGATGCGATTCAAACTTTAGATTAGCCCTTATTGGCAATATCTATCGTTGGTACGATTACAACTCTAGATTAGTTCTTACTGATAGTATTGTTGGTGCGATTAAAACTTTAGATTAGGCCTTACTGTCAATATCGTTGGTGCGATTAAAACCCTAGATTAGTCCTTGCTGACAGTATTCTTCTCAGTATGTTACACATTTCTAGAACGGACTTCTGGAACGGACTCAGGAGGATTTATTAGAGTCTGGAAGGTTGCGATGATATTACAGCTATTAAAATGTAGATGTAAATACATTAAAACATATTAAAACATCATTAAAAATAAAGTAAATATACCGCCATCTCGTGGAGAATTATGAAACTACATTTCACTATACCATGATCATGATGGTTGCTTGTAAAAGAAACAAATGTCGATGTTAATGGTTGAGTATTATTGTGTTAATTAATTGAGTAGTGTTAAGTAGTAATATTATTTTATCTGCTAAAGATGATACTAGTATAATTAAATGAGATTCTTTCTTTTCTCTGCTTGGACTGAAATACAGGTCATAAATTTTATGATTATAAATTTCGCCATAGGTCTTTGATATAGGACGTAACTTCTGTATTATGTTTTCAGAAATATCGACAAAGAGGCAATGCAACTTCTATTTTTGCTTCTGTTAATCTCAACTCAACCCCTTCAGTTATTTTTTCTAAAATATCTTTTTCGGCAGAGTCTTGATTGATTTTATGAATAAATGCATATTATACTTCATTCAAACTATTGCCGCAACGTCTCTTTGAAACTACTAAGCAGTTTTCTTTCAAACTTCTCTTTATAAATCTTCACACAATCGTTGAAAACCGACGTTAAGTCTATTATTTAGTAATCCATAGTTAATTAAACAAGGTTGTATTTTAGTTAAAGACTTGTACGTTTATAGCATTTCTGTCTTAGTTCAAAGCTACTCTTAACTGATAACCTCAAGATTCAGAGGAGCAATATGAACAGTCAATGCTGTGATATGCATGGTAGAGTTTTATTTCGTGAATAACATATACTTAAAATATTTATTAATACATTTATACTATACTTAAAATATTTATTAATACATTTATGATAAATATTTAGCATTGTTAACATTCAGTTTAGAAGACGTAGTCCCGGCCATCAAAAGATGAGTTTTGAATCTAACTGAGGCGGATAATTTCAATAAGATGGAAACTAAAGACAGACAACGTAACTAGTGCATATACTTTGAAGGAATTTAAATATATTTAAAGCTTCTTCAGATAGAACAAAGGTTATTTTCTATTCGAAACGAAACGTAAAAATAGTCAAATAAACTCTAGAAATCTCGCGCAGGTAATAAATATGGATGAAGAGAACAAGATCTCCCTGTCTATGGAAAATCCCTTGAGCAATATATAGTAATAAATATGGGATGAAAAACACTGCTAGTGTTTCGCGCGACATCGATATTTTGTTTAGTCTTTGTGTATGCAACTGTCGTGAGTATCTTGCGTTTCTCTGAAAATTGAATGAATGATCATTTATACATAATCACTTACAATGATAGAGGTCATAATCTTTGACGAATGTTGAGCGCATTGACTGAAAAATAGTTTTTGGGCCAATTATTGAATCAGTTTCGTTATTTTCGAGACATATTTCTTATTTCATTTTCCACTTAATTATGAAAACAAGAATTTTAAGACAATTCATTAATTACTGGTTCGAAATAATATGTATTTAAGTGAAATAGTAGCAGAAGACGTTGTAATTACGATTTTTAATACGTAATAAAAATCTAGTATACAAGCTGAACGAGGAGAAAGATGAACGATTTATTATAGAAGTACTTTAATAAAATATGACTTATGCCAAATCCCGAAATGTTTTGCTGACATTTTTAGAAAGCGTCTTAACACTAGGTTGGCAATGAAATTGCCTAAAATTTCAACTTATTAAGTTTTTTCATACACGTTGTGACGGAACGATCTGTAGTTGGAAAGAAATTCGCATGCAACTCAGTACACGCGACAGAAGTGAAATTTCTTTGGAGATCTTAGCTTCTCTTTAGAAGTATATAGTAAGGGATAAAATGGCAGAAAGAGATAGAGAAAGAGAGAGAGGGAGAAATAAATTAATTAACTATGAATAGTACTCACTGTCGAAATACATAAAGCACATGCGTATACTTCAAAGTTACAAACGTGCTTAAGGGCAGGATAAATACGTTGAGTTAAATATTGAAATATACTAAGTGTAGGTTCATAATTTAATTTAGTATTCATATAATAAGATTTTAACACTATATATTTAGAAAAATGAATAAAATGTCCTCACAAATCGACATAAATGTCTAGTAAAATTGTCATATAAATTTACATGGACAATCGTCAATTAAAAAACAGTCGCAAAGCTACTAGAACCAGAAGACGGTTAAATGCGGCTGAAGGAAGTCGGAATATATTTCTCCTGTTGTAAATTGTATTTATGACAAGTGTATGTGCGGGAATTATACATAAATTAAGTACATCTGTTATTTGTTTTGTAGTGGATGAAGTACACGCAAAATTTGTAATAAATCAATGGTAAATAAATATGAAAACGACAAAATGTTGACACACATAATCCATAAAACAGCTGATAGCAGAAGTGAGCGTCATTATTGTTTGTTTTCGCGAATGCGTACCATTCTTGTTTTATCCTGCCATGTTCACCTTTCTCCATATTTATATATATATATATATATACATACATACATATATATATATATATATATATATATATATATATATATATATATATATACAGAGCATATTTTAGAAGACACTTATTCAAACACCAAAATATGCCATTTACTCAGAATAGTGTAAAACTACGAGATTCGTGTCGATCCTATAGACCGATTGGTAATAAGAAATTAATCTAGGAGAGTGTCTTATAGTAAGCTATCAAAATATTCATAGTGCTCGCATAGTATTTGAATAAGAAATGTACTTATTTATTTTAATGGCCTGAGAGATTGCTTATATAAGAGGGTTAATATCTTAAATTTAAGACACATACTGATTCCCTATTATCGACTGGATGGAGTTTAGTGATATAAAGTAAATTATAGTGTTATTTATCATATTTTATAACCTTCTATCCTGTGAGCCTCGCCTTATAACTTAAACTTGACGATATTAGCTCTATATCTAGTTGGCGCGCCGCAGCATCCGAGCATAATCACACGGTCCAGCGCACGCGGAGCTATCGCCCCGAGACAGTCTAAATCATCTTGCGCCACGTGGCGCCAGCAAACTCTATGAATACAGATGTTGGGTAAATATGTGTGTTAGG
Source organism: Druceiella hillmani (assembly GCA_039881145.1). Lineage (NCBI taxonomy): Eukaryota > Metazoa > Arthropoda > Insecta > Lepidoptera > Hepialidae > Druceiella > Druceiella hillmani. The sequence continues at coordinate 5,696,386 of JAYKKI010000078.1, read as the reverse complement.
GTTATGGATGAATTTTGGAGATGTGACTGCGGCATTTTAGATGAACTTACTGCAGCGCGTGTAGTGCAATGAGGCAGAAGTCTTATGCTAGAAATTGGAGATTCATTCATTAATTCTTTAAAAACTTCTACTCATTCTTTAAAAGAGTGAGAAGTGGATTGTGTCCAAAATGATTTAAAAAAAATTAAAACGCCATTTTCCCAAATCAAGTCCAACGTTTTTATTCAAAATTTTCTTTTGTTAATACGTTACAAGCTACATAATATAGGTATTACAACTTACTTATCCGGGAAAACTTTAGCAGATTATTTCTCCTAAAAAGCGCTTTACAGTGATTGCAGTGTGATGTGTAGCGGTTGATGCGTGACGTTGCAGGAACTTTACTGGATCAAAAATAGGAATATTTTATAGGCACAATACAAAAATAAAGTAATGTAACTGTATTATTCTCTTCATTAAATGAGTTGATGGGAAAGACATTTCAAAAAGAAATTAAAGCTAAGTTTATCACTTTCATTTTTCAACTTTGCTCGCGTAGTGTTATGCTTGAAATTGATAAATAATATGAGTCCCTTCAATAAGTAATTAGAAAAAAAAGGGTGCGTGTACTTATGTACGCGCGTGAGAAGTTATACTTCTTTGGCATCATTAAAAAATAGTTTTTAATTATATGCAAATAATAAATTACAATAAAATAATAAAAGGACTGGAAAATGATAGTCAACACAGTCAATAAAGTTCAGTTTAAATTTGAAAAATTAAATAAATAAATATTTATTTTCTTACATTAAGGGTAACATAAATTCTCTTATTATCCGAATGTTATTTTTAAATTATGTCCACTGCCATAGCATCTTCCTGTAATAATTGAAACGGAACTTCAGTTATCAGTGGCTTATGATAACTAAAATATGATACAAAAAGTCTTGTATTAACAGCGTTGAGATATCGTACAAATACAGCATCTATGGTAGAGCCATGTCGTGTTGTCGAAACCAGAGGATTATTATTCATGGCTAGATTCAAGTATTGAATAACCAATAATAAATATTTAACATTAATAATTTAATAATATTTAGTATTAATTATTTTAAATAATAATATTTTAATTTATATCAATAAATAATACATACGGATAGACAACCTCAGTTATATTGGAGCACTTGAAAAAGTCTATAAACACAATTTTTTTACGAATATTTACGAATAGTAAATATATTAATCAAAATATTGAATTTAAATTACTACTGAATATATTTTATCAGCACATATATAAATCGCACTTATATGAAACTAAAACACGTGTGTGAATGTAGACACTAGAAACATGTGGAAAATAAATACTATGAATATGAAAACAGTGAACAGAGGCGACGATGGTGCCAACTTGCGCGACTAATAGAGGTTCTATTTATATTTTGTTTCGAGACTGCAACCGCTGCAATTTCATACTGTAACTTTTGTGTGACGAATCTTAAAAATACACTCTCATCATTTTTTCATAACGCGCCTAAAGAAGTATAATTTCAAAAATTAGAGAAAACTCCCGAACCCTATTTCATATGTGTTTCTACATCTACGTCGCGGTTTCAACCTCGTACTTTCATTAAAATGATGAGAGTATTGCATTTGCAGCTAGGAGGAGGACAATAGAAGTAAAGGAATAAAAGGTGTTTTCAAAAGAAATATTACTGGATCAGGACGAATCATGGATCTGCACATTCAAAGTTTATAAAATCTGAAACTAGAAATGGATTGACAACTTATTATTTTAATCAATTGTGCTGAACGGAACGAACATGACAATATATTTCTAAGCTCGGAGATTTGTTGCGCCCTTGACTTATAAACCCGAAATGGTCAAAGTTATGTTCTACGAAAACTAGTTGAATTAAAACCGGACAAATGATAATTCGTGGTGGCCCGTAGATGGTTCGTATTGGTTTTAATTGTAATACGAAAAGTATTTCAAAAGGTGAAGCAAACAAATTAGTTTTTTTGTTTGACAGTTATTTCTAAATCACTGTTATTTTATAACAACTAGAAAGAGTTTACATCGACTGTTATATAAAAAAGTCCGTTTTTATGAACAAAGCAGAATATATTTAAATGTATAACGTTATTAAATGTCGTTATGGCGAAAGTTCTGATTGATTTTACTCTAAAGGACTCACTATTTTTGAATTTAACAAATTTCATACACAAACGATTCAAAATGTATAGTTCTATTGCAAATATGAGAAAGGTTCGTTACATACGAAGCGTTATTTTGTCAGGATTACAATATTTATTTGAGATAACTCGTAACGCGTCGACTTTGTTGATATCTTTGTTTGTTTGTCTTTATTTAGATAATGTTGATACGTAACATGAATATATCTCTCTTCGATCTATATATATTTTCTATTTCCATTCAGGAAAAGCTCGACTTCGATATGAGATAGAGCCTAGATTAGAAAAGTTAATAACGGCTCATGTCATCGTACCATTTGCTTTTTGCAGAATATTTCTTCACGAAAGAAATAGTCCGTGCTTCAATGATAATATAAGATCTGTTTTTATCGGAACTTGGGGGATGTATAGCACAATATTGTTTGGTAATAATATTGAAATACTTTTGAATAGATTGATAATTTATTGAGTTTTTGAGCGTCTTCTTAATTCAACTTTCGTAGTTTTAATTAATCATGTTAAGCTTCAGAACGAGAATAATCTCTATTGGTTAACTAAAAGAATAAATGAAATATTTAAATAGGTTGTATGAGACTGTAAACGAGTGTAAACATTTTAGGAAAATAAAAGAAATGGTGGTAGAAAATATTATATAAATAAAAATTTCGACAGTAATTTTCTCAGAAATTTGAGAATTCTCATAAGGTTCTTTAAGATTTTCAACTTGGTGTTACAAAGACATCACGGGTTATTTTATCCTGTACTGATAGGAACAAGGGAAATAAACAGAGTTTCAAAGGAAAATCGAGAAAGTGCTCACAGCAGGAGAAACTATTTCTGAACGATTTACACCTGTCAAGTTTTGGTAATGCATATTTGGAAATAATTTTGTATTTTTGACTGATTTCCGGGGTAATATTGTGTTACCCATAGATTATGAAGCATTTGATTTCCAATTTTATAGACTTGAGTTAAAATTATGATCAGATGACAAAAGGTGGATGAAAATTCACCTAGGTTTGCACTTTTTCCTTTCGAGACCAAAATTTATATACAGAATATATTAACTTTTTCCATTATTGTACAATTGGTATAGCAAACCAGCTTCTATGGAGTCTTAAGTTCAAAGATGATTATTTTGAACACTTTCTTATAGAAAATTTGTACTTTGTTTCGTTCTAAAGTTACACTCTTTTAATGTTAATACAAGGGTTAAGCGTCCCGCGGTGTATGTACACCGGGTGTCATGCAGCATCATCAAAACAATACGATGCGACATGACGAACGTCATATTCTTCTTTGAATATTCAACGACACAAGTAATATTTTGCTAGGAAACTTATTATGCAAACATAAAAAGAATATAGATTATTTTCGCCTTTAATTTCGAAAAAAAATATTTTTCTCTTTATTTGACTACATTAATGGATTGATAGCTTTAATATGTTCGTATACAATATTTGTACACATTCCTATATATTTATTGCAAAAGGGATACAAATGTTGTTACAACGTTATAAAAGGTTTCTTGCTTTCAGGATGGTCCCAACACCGGTGACAGTATATTTCATAGCTTCACATGCAATAGGCTTTCGAACGGAAGTCCTTCGTGCAGCTCGGGTAGTGCAGAGAGGGCCGCGTCGGGTAATAAAATGATTAGAGACAAATTGAGTGTAAACATTCAGAGCACGTCTTCGGTCCGTCCTCGGCACGATATTGAAATGGCGAATGAGAGAGAATTTAGAGAGAGGTATCGTGTGAAAAAGTGAACTCGCTTTGCATATAAATGCTGTGTAGTTGCCTTATCGGTCCTTGCATTATTTATTTATCTGGACTTGGCGTCGATCAGATTGCGCCTTTATGCGTTGGTCCTTTGAATATATGTTGCAAAAGGTGAAGAGCTTGTTAGATGCCCCATATAGGCAGTGTTAGTTGGAAGTTCAAATAAAATCTATACAAATAAGTAAAACTGTAGAATTGGCCTGTCTGTACATTGCAGATATTTACGAAAACATGGTTCGTGAGCACTTTAAGATACTTATAAATATTTAAGGGAATATATTAATCAATTTAAATAATATACAAATGTTAATTTTTGACAATGCAAATATATTTCTTACTGTATTTTTTACTTGTACATACAACTTTCTATTGACTAAAAGTCTTGTACATATAAGATTTCTAGTCAGGTTTTATCAACCCTGTTTTTTATGGTTTTTTATTTAGTATATTCGTAATAAATGGGGGGGGTGAGTGAACTAATTACTCTTATTTTTTTAGATTATATTTTTAAATCTGCAATTTAAAATTCGGAAAAAATATTTTTTGTATTCGACATAACCAATGCTTTCAAATGCAATATAAAATTCACTCACTCAATTCACTTTCCATTTAATCTCATCTCCCCATTCATGCATGTACGAGTATTTTGAAAAGTTAGTTAGTGCAAATATTTGGGTTAATAAGAAGTATTATTATGTGACATTTCAAGTTTTTACGTCGCGGAGTTTCTGAGAATATCGGCTGTGATAGACGGACAGACAGACATGTGAGTGATGTTATGATGGTTTCGTTTTTTATTTTATGGTATGGAATCATAAAAATTATTTAGCAGACATAAAAAAGGTAGGTAGAGAACACAAAAATATTGTTTGCAAAATGTTTATCTATGCGTCTGTTTATTTAATCGGGTATCACGCAAGAACCACTGATGGAATTCTAATGCCTTTTTAATAGTTGGATACTGTAGGACCTGAGGAAAAATGAGCTTTGCTTTATTGCAATCGATCTGCTAGAAAAGAAGATGTGGTAATTTGAAATACCAAAGAATACGCGTTTACTTGAAAAAATATTACTATAATCACAGATGACGTAATGTGTATTTTAACCTCCAATTTACAGTAGATAATATTTTCCAATGGTTAACGTTGATGAAGTCACGAGCACAGCTAGTGTCAACGACATATCAATAAAAGTCACGCATATCAATAATCAATCACTTATTTTCGTACTTGGAATTCACGTTAAGTTGAGAACTTCCAGTTTTTAGCCACAGAGATGGATTTTATACTAAAACTACACATTTCTACCTTTTGTACGTTTATGTGAATTATCAAAGTTTACGTTAAAACGTTCACGTGAACTATTAATACACGAACTGATTTGGACATAGCGATTTAACTTACGTCTAGTGCCATGTATTGAAGCCAATTGAAAACTATATTGAAAAGCCGTTATAAAGATAATTTTGAATTTTTAGGAATCAAAAAAGGTTACAAAGAATATTAAAAGGACATATTTTTCAAATTATCTGAAATAATTAAATTTTTTCGGCAGAAAAATATATTATTTCTTAATGCTAATTTTTAATCACACCATGATTTGATTTCACTTTTAAGATCTTGGGCCAAATGGTATCGAAAATGTTATTAAAATAATTTTAGAAGTTTTTCTGTGATGCCTACACAAACATGAAAACAGGCTGATTGACAGTTTTCACAGTCGATTCCTCCTCAAAATTTACTCATAGTCCTCAAAAATCTATTTTTCCATTTAACACGTTTCAATGCACAGAAATTAAATTTGTATTTACAACCGCTTTTCAAAAATTTTACACTTATATTTTAATACTATGTGTAATATACGGTGGCAGAATAATGAGCGAGAAGAGTGAAGAACTTTAGGTATGTGAAATTTAAACCGATGAACATCAGGAGTTGAAATAATGGAGTTAAAAAATTCAAGCTGGGGAGACAAAAGAATAACATGGATGGTTAAACTAGCCAATGCGTCTATCTTTTAAAAACTGAATATGGAAATTAGCCTGCAAAGTATTGTGACTTATTTTGACTTCATAATATGAAGAGGAGACGGGAGCCTTCAAAAGCGAATTATTGTTGGAAAGAACATAACCTCAAATATTAACATGACGATTTAACCAAATGAAAGGAACGATCTTCTTTAGCAATCTCTAACAATCTACCAGAGCAACTAATTACTGGAATTGATGGAGTCAGGTTGTCCGATTAAATAGACCCTATGACCACGGACAGAACGAAAGATATATGTAGAGAGAGATAGCGGAGAGGAGAAACATGGGAAATATAGAGGAAAGGCGAGGCAGAGAGGGGGGGGGAGAAGAGAGGGAGAGGGAAGAGGGAAGAGAGAGATGTCATGAGAGACAGAGAGATAGGTGGAGAGAGAGAGGAAGAGAGATAAAGATTTTTTACTCACAAAGAGCTAGTGCACGTTATTTCATAATCATTCAAATTGAAATATCAAAGCTACCAGTCTGCTTTTTAATGTAATTAGATTGAAATTTATTCTTATTCAAAACATTTGAAGATAATAAACTTCCATTCCCTTAAAAGAATCCATTAACATTTATTTTCTTAATTTGTGTTAAAAACATTCGTGGAATAAACACAGTGTTACCTTTGGCAATGATTCCCAGAAATTAATTTAGTATCACCTTCAAATTAAGAAATCTTTTTAACTTTTATATTCAACAACGTTTTAACGTATACATAAAAGAAACACAAAGTTGCTGCTCGAGGCGTTTGGGCATTTCATCGTCTAGTTTCCTTAAAAATAACAACCGCATACTATGTACCATTTTTTTTTGTCAAAATTCATTCCATTAACTTAGACTTTTTGGCGATAATCCTAAAGGTTAGTGCCAGAAATTAAAAGCAAAAAAAAATTGATTAAAATCAACTTGTTATTTAAAACCAAAATAACTTGATACGAAAACTATTTGTAATTGTATTAAAACTTAGTAGTCGTCACCGTGGTATTGGGTTGATCACAAGGCATAGGACATTTGAGGGCGCACCGCGGGGTCCCGGGTTCGATTTTCGGTCGTTCGTCGAAGGGGTCTGGACTGGTGTTCTGGTTGGCTGTAAGAGATTGATTTTATATAAATAAGTCCGTTATATGTATCAATTATATAAATTAAAGTAGGTAAACAAATCAATAAATAAATATTTGATTTTTAAATATTTCACAATTTTACCTGTGTTCTTGTACCGTGTCGGTTCCGTAACGTTGTATCATATTATTGTCAATCTTAGTAAGTACTTTATAAATACATACCTTCCAGAATACCAAATTTCAAGATTCTAGGCCAACGCAAATACTCTATAGGTTTCGACAAGTGAGTCTTTTCCCATTCTTGATACGATAAATATCACATTATACAAATTATAAAGATTTTGATTTTTGTAACACGTGAAATTGGGATGGTTAATGGTTTTTACTGAATTTGTTAAGATGGCAAACTCATAAATTTAATCTATTTCATAATTGTTACCTATTCTCATACCTTTTATGGTGGATAGCATATTATACCTGAGGCGCGTGTTAGTGTATTAAGTCATACATTTTATGGTGAACAGCCTATTACACCTGAGTTGCGTGTTGATGAATTAAGTCATACCTTTTATGGTGGATACCTGATACGCGTATTAATGTAATAAGTCATACCTTTTATGGTGGATAGCACATTACACCTGAGACGCGTGTTGATGTATTAAGTCATACCTTTTATGGACAGCATTACACCTGATACGCATAACATAACATTTATTTTTCAATGTAATCTTCCTCTATTTCAATACACTTCTTACATTTATTAAAACGGCCTTTAATCTGGTCAAAAAATATTCGCCGTTTTTGTCTTCGAAATTTTCGTTTTTGGTCGTCTTCATTTCTTCATAACTAGAAAATCTACGTCCTAGGAGGTCTTTTTTCAAATTTAAAAAGAGGAAATAATCGTTAGGGTCAGGTGTGGACTGAAAAGCATGAGATGAAGTGAAATGAATTGGTAGAGGGGCCCGTATAGGAAGTTGGTATCAATTTACAAAAGATAAAATTGAAACGATCTGATTAAAAGTCACCGCCCAAGTGCAAGTCTGGCCTGTACATCAAAGATGCTGTATCTCGTTTGAAGAGAAATTACTATATTTATTGCAACAAATTTCTTATGAGAAATTCCTTTTAACATTAACTCAGTCATATAGTAAAATTGCAAACTTTCAAAATAAAAATTGGGGCATTAAGAATAAGTAAATATATCTGATTCAATTTAGGTGTAGTTATTAGAAAAATATAAGTCATCTTAAATAATATTTAGTTTTCATTTCATCGCAATCGGTTCACTCAACCAGCAGATCGATGCGAACATTGTATTGGTACTAAAATAGTAAACAAATGATTACATGATGCGTAGTAATTACATGAATGTATAATGTATATATGTATTTCAATAGATGGGACCACAAGTAAAAAAGCCCAAAAAAATTCCACGTGCACATACATCGGTGATGTGTGTGATACCAGAGCTGATATGTGGAAGTATATATATTTAAAATGACATCTCTACATTTTTCAGTGTTTTGCACGTACGAAATACGTTCATTGCTCTATTTTTAGTAAAGTTAATAGATAGCTTAATCATATTTTGAAGTGTTAAAATAATACATCCACAAGCTTAAAGCATCAACACGCGTCTCAGTGGTAACATGGTATCCACCACAAAAGGTTAAGGTGAGTTATGAATATTAAGAAAGGATTCATTTCCTATATCTTCCTACAATTTCACCAGCATGTCAAGGGATTAATTGCTCCATTTTTTAGAGTTAGTTTTTTAGTGCAATATGAAATCTTGTCGTGTAATAAATAAAAGATATTAACCACTAACAGCAAACAGAAACGTTGCGAGTTCATTTGTCCATTTATCTTCCTTTCAGTTAAATTTGCTTAACATAGGCCAAATAAATTTTTTCAATGAAATTTTGTATATAGAACAATTATATTCAAAATTGAAGTAAAAATTAATCAATCATTTTTAGGAGAAGAGCAGTGAACATAAACGCTAAAAAAATTATGTCGCCTCCGAAAAACTTAATGACTATTAATAAATTAATTTTGAGAAAGTAATAACATCATATTTAACATTATTGCATAGTATTTTAGTTCTGACTACCATTGTGTAACTAGTATTAAACTCCTATTACAGCGCACCGTATTACACTACCAAAAATGTTGAAAACTAGATCTGGCAAATTATGTTCAAAATAATACTAACTTCACAACTGTTTAACTTGCCTGTTGAAATGTATAGATATATAAATTAAAACAAAATTAATTCTCCTAATACTACGCAGCCGCAAGCAAAAGTTAGTCATGTAATTGATAAGAGAGGCAAGGAAATAAAAGAAAGATAAGGTTTTATGATCATTTTGTTTAACGCCCTGAATTTCATTAAAATGTTATTTGATGCCACGAATTCGTATTAAGTTGTTTGTTTTCCCATGTATCTGGATATTTCTGTAAGGAATTTTTAATTTTATCGTTACAATGATGGTTATGGGTTCAAATTTAGTACTGACGCTGGTTATTCACGGAACTGCCGCGCCGAACTGTCGTAAAAAACTGAAGTCGCAAACTTTAGCTCTGGGTTGATTCGGCTGCTTTCGCCAGGTATTTACTACCGAATCAGTTTTAAGGCTCATAAAATGAGACCGTAAGAACTTCTGTAGTTAGTTCGATGTCAGTGTTTTTTTTTAATCTAGTAAAGTTCATAGTTGTGGTGCATGTGTTCGTGAGGTATATTTGTAGAAGGTGCTTGTTTAAATTCTTTGGTCTCTGTTTTCACATTCGTCGCTGCGTTGCAATATCTCAAAAAATGCAGTTCTTCTTATTTCCTTGCTCTTTCTATCCTTGGCATGAGTTTATGTTCCAGGAATGTTATCATGCTGCCTACTAAGTCTTCTAGTATAGTACTTTAAACATAGTAGTTCTTTTTATAACTCATCACTATTAATATGCTAAATTATGGAATATTACTGGATTCCGACATCAGACTTTTACCATCCATTCAAGTATTCAAGCCATCTGAAAAAATTATACCTCACCAGGATTTTACTTTCAACCCAATTTTATTGGCTTTTACATTAATTCTTTTCTACCCTTTTCAATTTCATCAATTTTGCTGTAAAACTACTGCCAAAATAACAAAATTAGATAATTCTTTTTCTTAAAAAATAATTTATCATACCTTGTTATTTATCTGTTTGTAATGTTGTAAATAAACATAAATTTAAGCTAATTGGAAGAAATTGCCCTGTAACAAGACGTTCACCAGATGTATATTTACTGAAATAAATTAAATGAATAAATGAGGCTTAACCAAAAAGAAGCTTTTCTTAATCCGATCTATATTCAGACAGAGAAAAATGCTCGTGGAAGCTTACAGTCTTCACGGGCCATTTCTTCGATAGTCTTCGAAGATCAGAGTAAGAACGTTGAAATTTTACATTCAGGAGATTACTTTCGAATGTAGAATTGATTTTGTTTTAAAGTTTAGTTTATGACGCAAGGAATTCTTGTTACTTCGTCGGTCCGTCCGTCCGTTCACCGGTTAAAACATTAGATTTACTTAAGTTTCAGAACAGCGTTTATAAAATTTTGCACATACATGCTTCAAAGGGTGCCAGTTAATATGTAGTAGAATAATAGTAAAAAAGTGTACCTCCCACAAGTAAATTGGTGACAGTCGAGTTGGATGTCATTGGAAAATGAAATAGAAATAATTTTAAATTGTAATGGGAATTCAATTTTCAATTGTTCCCAAATATCAGGTTTCAAAGGGACATGCAATATATATATATATATATATATATATATATATATATATCTGAAGATTCAATTGAGAGTTAGGAAAACTTGAAAAATTGGTCGGTTGATTAAAATTTTCATATAAAATCAAAGAATTTATGTGATGGGGGTAATCATTTTATTTTCTTCTTGGTTTCTTTTTATTTAGATTTTTTTAGGTCTACAGAAGAAGCGGTTTCAGGCTTAGAAGTGCCAAAGGCATGAAACAGCAGTTCATGAGAAAACTGTGAAATAAAATTATTTTCTTGGATTCTTAGTTTATTTGTAGCTATATTATAGAGCGATTTTCCTTATTAATTCAGATAAGATAGCAGCTGACTGTCTCAGTTTCATTGTACATAAATTAGAACATTGTTTTTGAACGATCTCGGTGTGCTACTTATATAAAATTCAGTACTTTATCGACCAGAGTTTATGTGTTTCGGGGTTTAGAGTAAGCTACTCGTATTTCAAATAGTTTCGTGGCCTCGTTGATAAATTTATTTAATGTCAAATGTGTGTTATAATCTCTATGGATACTATTAATGTTAAGCTTTGTATTTTCGTATACTAAAGGGCGTCACAAAAGTTTTCAAATACATGAATACAGTGTAAACTTTATAATGATAAACAAAGGACAAAGTATTTTCTTTCGTTATAGAGAGTTTTTGCTCTATGGACTGTGTAAATGAAAAACATATTTTTTTAAGTTTATTCAGTTTTATTTATGAATATATTTAATTCCTTTCCCTTATTCTTATATATTACATTTGTTTCTCACATTTTAAAATAATTATTGAAAATAATCCGTTAGCTTTGCTTGAATTTGTTTACTATTTCAATAGATATTTGCATTTTCTTATATGTATTACATATTATGTTCGAATCTTGGAAACGATTTGAATCATCGTCGTGGAACAATAAACATTTGTCTACTAATTTAATTGCGCCAAGTGTTTCTAGTATACTTGGTAGTGCGGGATCATCCATCTGCTCCTCTTCTTCAACTCCATTTTCCTCTTCTTTGCATTTTTCGGCTGAAATGGAAGGAAGTTCCTTTCATTTTAGCCTTTAGTATATTCTCTTTGCTCTTTCAAATGATAGACACAGTTTAGGCAACAAGTCCAAAAAGTCCGCCAACATCAATTTTCTTTTCTCCGAATTCCATCTAAGCACTAAAGCCTCTTTTTGATCTATACACAAACTTTTTCCAGTTCACGACTGATCAAGCGATTATAGGAAAGTGGTAATGTGTTAAGAGTCAACTTTATCCAGTAAACACGCGTGTCTAACAAAAATAGCAGTAATGCCTGTATACAATAACAGCAATAAAACTGTGTCCGTTTATTCACAGAATTGTCGGCATTCGAAGAAATAATTTTTGGAATCTATGTCAGCCTATTGGTAATAAATATGTACTTGGTTATAATAAACAATAAACGAATTTAGCTGCCTAAACAATGTCTTCTCGTTCGTAATAGAGAATGGCTGGTTCGTTACAAAGGTGAATCAGAGTATGCGTAAGAAGGAAAACCAACCAAAATGAAGCAGTGTTTACATTATAGAGTTTTTCATTATAAAGAGTGTTATTATGAAGAGTTTATACTTCATACGTATGAGCTTAATATACTGATTCTATACATGCAAAAGTTCGTTACTTTGTTACTTTGTTCTATGTTTGTTACTTTTTAACTCCATGGTTTCTTAACAGATTTAGACAAATATTAGTACGTGAATAGATGTAGTTTGGATTAACATGTAACTTACATTTAGTTGAAATACTACTCGAAATATGAGAAAGTTTTTCCGTGATAACATTTTTTATGATATTAATTTGGTTGATCAAGTAGATATTGAAAATATAACGTAATTTTATATCATTACAAACTCTCCATAAATTTTATTACCTGAATAAGAAGTAATACAATGAAGTGTGTGTTTTAGAGATGTTTGTCACTCAATCACACTTAAAAGTATGAACAGGTATTCATGAAATTATGAAAGGGAAAGTATATGATTATATTAACATATGGGCTTTTTTGAAACCCGAGAAAAGTAATCCCTGTAGGATAAAATACGACGTTTCTCTGATATGTAAGGAGCGTAAGGATCTATACGTAAATGGATAGATATACGCGGTCGGAGATAATGATGAAAATGTTAAAAATATACGCAGACATACATAAAATGTTAAATTACTTTTCAATGTGTTGTTCTTTCTATAACTTCAATGTTTGTTTTAAAGTGTTAGTTTTGTGTTAGCTTGTCTGTAAATATTTTCAAAATTAATGAATTGATTAATCCTTATAAAATTATCGAAAGAATTAGCTAAAATTTATATTACAATATCAAATTAGAAAAACTCGAGGCATATATACACAGGAGAAAAATTAACTTTCTGAGATGCGTTTCCAGTCTTTCAAAACTACAATTTTTTATTCGAAGTTTTCTTTTATATTTATAATTAGACTGAAAACATGTTCTGAGTATTTGATACTTTCTATAGAAACATATACACCATAAATACGGTTTAATTTTTTTTAAATTTATTATAATTATCAATCGATGTTACAGTTTTGAAAGTATGCCCTTAATGGGAAGATACGCGGAATGATAAAGGGACTTTGTCGATAAAGAATTTAGTTTTGGTAGAACTCTCAATAGTGGCTAGTTGGGATATCACAGTATCCTGATTGTCCGTGTCTATATATTTTTACTACCACTTTTTTTTAAAGAAACTTCAGTTTATTTTAAAAATTATTGGATGAAACAATATCTTTCCGCTGCATATTTTTATAATTAAATTGACTTCCTTAGACTTTACTTACCTTTAAACATTAAACAAATTAAAATATTAAAAAGTGTTTAAATGTTTTTGGAAATTTAAAAACTTTTTATCCCATTGCCCGGAATTGTATTCAATAGAGAATTATTTCCTGTATACGCCATACAATTTTGAATTAAATTAATATAAGTGTTATGTGCATAAAACGCATCTTTGGTGTTTGTGTTCAAAAGTTGTCCGGAAAGTATAATATATAGTTAGGTTTGGGTGTAAGAGAGGGTAGCCTCTTTTATGAGGTATTCTCATTATATCTCTATTTCTTTTGTATCCCCCTACTTTTTGCTTCTTTTTCTTGGCCGTCTTTTTATTTCTGAGGGTCACGTCCTTGAAAGACATTCGTGATTTCATTTACAAACTTTCTCCATTTTGTCTGATTTTCAGCGTAACTCAGGGCGGTTGCTACAGGATGACAAATAATAGCAGTTGCTGACAAAATGATCGACCGCCAGGTCTGTTTCCTTCCATCTTGTCCACCAGATCCAACTTGTCGAGGTTATTTGATTGCCAGCGAGCAATGTGACTTAAGAAACAGAATTTTTTAAAATCAGATCGTTGATATTTAGCTGTTCGAGGATAGACTTGTTTGTTGTTTTGGCGGTCGTACGTAATTCTTAATCTTCTTTCGCTCCACAGACTGCATCGTCCACGATTACGAACCATGTAGAAATATTGAAAAAAGCGTGGTCCAAATTAGTCTAATTTTGGTGATATTAAAGAACTTCCTGCTCTACCATAGGCGTGTCATTTGGCTCATTGCAGTATTGGCCATCTGAGTCACCTCTCGAGGTAGAGAAACTCGGTGATAACCTCTAGGTCAGCGAGCTCTTCCACTCTAGAAAGTTGACAGGTTCTGTCGACCATCATAATTTTTATCTTTCACTTATTGACAGTGAGTCCAGTTAGTTCACTCCACTCTGCGAAATAAGCTCCAACAAGTTCCTTCTCCGATGACGCAAATAGTGTGGTGTCGTCTGCATATCTAACGTTGCTGATTTTAATAGTACTAATACCTCTAACAGAAATGCCCCCTCTCTATCCTTCTAAGGCATTTCTCATTTCACACCATAGATATTAAAACGAATGGGAGACTAAATACATCCCTGTCTAACTTCTCGTCTATATATATTTAATCACATCCCTAAAACGTTATCACTTGTTTTTTTATATTTAACCTCGTATCTAAATTTAATCGAATAACTTTTCAATAAATAAGAAATACTATACGACTTATGTGTTCTTTTTGGTTTCAAAGCTAGGACCACATTTTACAACGTTGCAATATAATTGGTAGAAATTTTTGACTGGCAAAGTCTACATAATTAAGTATCTTTATATAACATCCCCAATAATCGTCTCATCATTCCTTCATATCTCCGTTTTAAATTTCAACACCTTTTGATAATTGAGTTGTGAAGATAAAAGGACCCTCCTGATTCCTTAATATAGAATTGCAATCTATGGAGAATAAGTAACTGTCGCAAAATATAATAGATTTGTTACTGAGGTGTGAAATAAGATATAATATCAGTTTGCTCTGCATAGAGAACCCCTAAATGGGCTTAAAGAGAGACACTAAGATTACATATCCTGTGGAGGCTAAAACATAAAGCCCTGACTGGATTCTGTAGTATGGCTAATCTATATTATCCGTTACTCTAAGCAAATATTTAAAAGACTGTTTATTTACTTTAGTCTATTGGGACAGTGAAGACGTCTTTCCAATTAAACTATATATACTAATTAAGTTATCATGGAAGAGAGAGTCTTCACAAGTTTTACAAAATCTGTTCCATGATAATTAAGTTATCGTGAAACAGATTTTGTAAAACTTGTGAAGATTTACTTACAAAAAACAATTAGGTTGCGTTCTTTCAGAATATTAGGAAAACGTGGTAAATAATACTATTTATTATAAAGAATATAGTAATAAACCTACTGATCTAAATAAGATTTTGTTTACAGTTCGTACCTTGGAAGAGTAATGCCACAAAAAACAATAGGTAAAAGCTAATGTGTTTTGTTTTATCTACGTGCTTTGCACTGGCTTAATTTTAGCCTGAGGCTTTTACCTCTACGCATTAATAGATTTTTTTTAAGCAATATAAAATATAAAAATGTTTGAAACGAAGACACTTCTTGTACATGTGTGTTGCCCAAGCTGCGTTTCAATTATTTCTATATGAAATTTAAACATTTGAGACAATTTTTATTATTAATTTTCATAATAAAATTATTAAAATTTTATTTTCAAATAGATCAATTCTCAGATATTGGTTAATTATTATTGTAACAATGACGATAGATTGTAAAACAGAGATCTCGATATTATAACTTCGAGAAAATTTGTTTAATTTTTCGCCAATTATGCTATGCAACCGGCGTTTCAAAGATGGGGTAAATTACCGTCCAATTTCAAGATTTTAATGTCTACTACATTAACGTGGCGATTTTAAAATCAAGTAAGTCTTAAAAACATTGATATTTTAATGAGATTGCGAAAATTTTTTTTGTTCTTCGAGGATTATGCTCCAAAATCAGTGGTTAATTGATTGATTAACAGATTAAATGACTGTGTAAAAAGCTCTGTTTATTTGTCTATAATAACTGTTTGTTCTAAAGAAATATTTCTGTTTTATATGAATGATTTTTTATTGACTGATTACTGATGTTCCATTTATTTATCTGACGATCGTTAGTAGTCAGAAAACCTCCCCCTTTTACTTTTGACGTAGTAAATAATTCTGTATCCCTTAAATTGCGTGGTCATTGTATAAGATATTTAGCGAATTCAGAGATTATATAATGGTTGAAATGATGTTAATTGAATATGTTTACTAAGTATTATTTTGATAAAATTTTTAAGTTCTTTACCCAATTGACAGTAGAATGGCGAAGGCTATATATACTTTGGAAATAATGGCGAAGCCTATACAAGGCTATACTACGACTTTAAAATTAAATAACCCTAAACTAGAATAAGTTTAGGGTTATTTATTTTCAAAGGTATAACGGGTAAAATAAGACCTGTTAAGATCAATGGAACTCGAACTAGAGTACATTAAGGATACCATAGTACTTCTATTAAACTATTAAGATTATTACATGTAACATATATACACCATGTAAACGTGTATTTTGCAGGCATACAATTATTATGAATTTTTCAGAATCAATGAGGCTTAGAAATGAAAAATTCTGATAAACTTCATATAACGTTTGTTGTTTAACGATGTTTTTTCATTGTTTTAATATTAACTCTCTTGGAAGTTTGATATTGTATAGACATTTTTAACAAATCTTTAAAAATTATTTAATTTAACATTTTGAAAAAATAATAGTTTTGGAATTCATATAATTTAATCATTTAATTAATATCATCCACGACATTGAAAATTAAAGAAATCCTTTATTTCATTTGGCGTCTCTAAAATTTCTATATAAATAATTTTCAGTGTTAGTAGAGAAATATATATAGGTGAATTTATTTTATCAATACGCAAAATTTCAACAGTGACAGACTGACAGAGGATGGGTACGTAAGTGGTCGTTTAAGGGTTTCATTTTTTATCCTCGAGGTAAGAAATCCTAAAGAGGGTATTTCCAAGAAAACTGGAATTATGAATTTGACACAGATTTGAACTGATACACATTTGGATTCACAAGTGGACTAGTGACTGCGGAATGCTTTAGAAGCCTCAATGAGTAGTGACTTTGATTACTTTTTATTACAATTTATTTAATATATACATGTAATAAAACTGTGAACTTTACTTGTCTCCATGTTGAAAATATTTGGTTGGTAGGAAAGTATTGAACATTATAATTGAAAACAATTTTTTTTTAAATCATAGTTCATTGTTAGTTACTTTTGCGCATAGTAAGCACCTTTGTTATCTATAACTAATTGCCAATGTGCAAGTAAAACTGGACTTTTTCTGCGTAAAAATTTTGGGGCTGTAACAAAAAAACTTAACGAGGAAATCGGACAACTCTACTATATCATCAAACTTTTGATCCTGAATGTGATTATTTTAAGGCCGATAAATAGAAATTTGTTGGTGCTCAAGGAATATGATTGATGTGGTAAAATCTCCCAATAAAAATCCAGTTACTTCTGGCGGACGAGTTTTGCTACGTGCGAGCCGAGCTTTATCGTGAAGGAAATACACTTTTGAGTGTACCTTAAGTTTGTTTTGTATTTCTGTGCGAAGTTGATTGCAGCATATTGTTGAGTCTACCGTGGTATTTCCTGGTAGTAGCTCTCAATACAAAATTGTTTTTGCATTCTACTAAACAGATAACAAAATTTTCTTTTGATGAAATTCAGTTTTCGGATTTGGCATCAGCTTTTTGCGTCAACGTGGGCCATCGTCACTTCCTCGTATGGTTTTCGTATAGAATCCACGTTCCTTCTCCAGTTACGACTCTTTCAATTAATTATTTTAAAAAGTCTATCTAAATTTGCACTTGTTGTCTGCTATGGGAAAAGTCTTTAAAGTCATAATTTCCGTTTTGGGATCTTTTAAACCAACGTCTTGCAGTTGGATTAGATATTGCGTCTTCACCTTTTGTATTACATATATTTTGAGCAGCTACATCTGTCGATTGATCTAAATGAAACTAGTACAAAATACACTGACATATGCTTTTGTAGCTTCCATGTATTAGTAAATACTGAAGCAGTCTGTGGTAGTTGATACAAATTTATAAAGTTTTCCCCCACCACTCATAGGTTTACCCTCACCAATTTACATCACTATCCTACCAACCCAATATTTCCCAAAAATTAAGGAATCAAGGATAAATTATAGAATATGTATTCTGTAATTTATCCTTGATCCCTCAATTTTTGTAAAAAATAAGAGACATTCCTACTAACAAAAGTGAAACGTTGCGTTGCGAGTACATTTATCCATTTGTCTTCCTTTTAGCTAAAATTGCTAACATATTTCAATGAAATTTTGTACATAAAAAAATTATATTCAGAATTGAAATATAAACTACGTATATACTTAGTGAATATATATATGTATACTTAGTAAAAAAATTATGTCGCCAACGAAAAACTCAATGCGCTGTTATTAAATTAATTTTAAAAAGTAAAACCATAACATGTCATATTGCACGATTTTTAGTTCTGACTGCCATCGCGTAACAGTGGAGTATACTGTAGCGCACTACCAAAAATGTTGAAACACATTATGGAAAATTATGTTCAAAATAATACTAACCTCGTAACTGATTAGTTTGCCTGTTGAAATGCATATGAATATATCCTTTAAAAAATTAAATTAATACTCCTAATACTACGCGGGCAAAGCCGCTAGTAAAAGCCAATCATGTAATAAATCAGAGGCAAGGAAATAAAAGAAAGATAAGGTTTTTACGATCGTTTGTTTAACGCCCTGAATTTCATTAAAATGTTACTTGATGCCATGAATTCGTATTAAGTTGTTCGTTTTCGAATGTATCTGGATATTTCTGTAAGTAATTTTTAATTTTATCGTTACAATGCTGATTATGGGTTCAAATTTAGGACTGACGCTGGTTATTCACAGAACTGCTGCGCCGAACTGTAGTAAAAAACTGAGTCGTAAACTTTAGCTCCGGGTTGATTCGGCTGCCTTTGCCAAGTATTTACTACCGAATCGGTGTTAGGGCTCATAAAATGAGATCCGTACGAACTTCTGAAGTTAGTTCGTTGTCTCTGTTTTTTAATGTTAACTAGTTCATAGAATAATGGAGAATTTGTTTATGAGGAACATTTAGAGGGCGATCGTTTAAATGCATAGATGATGAATTCTTTGGGCTGTGTTTTTCACATTCTGTCGTTGCTTTGCAATTTTCAAAAAATCAAATATATTTGGTGTTAATTTTGTAGAAATTCATTATTCACAATTAAATGAAACTACGTGATGTAGTGTAATTTTTACTTTCTTTTAGTTCTTTACCACGACTTAGGTTCCGTTGTATTATAACAACTTCAGGTGGGCAATTAGCAAAGATTAACTCTTAGGAACTTCCAACAGCATTTATGTATTACCCAAAACAATAGCGGAAGTCGTGTTTGTGCGGGTTTTCCAACTGCTTACATTGTGACAGTTTTAAAATATGCAAATATTTTAGTGAGGGTAATCAATTAAATTGATATTATTCTACGAGGATTTTCTCAGTAATATATTTATACAATAACAAGGGTATCTGATGGTTAGAACAAGGTTATACAACTTATTATACCAGAAGTTATTAAGTATGGGTTATGATATTATATTTAGGTGTTCATTTAATATATTAATTTTGGCGTCTCTTTTATGTCTGTTTATTTCTGTTTCTAGGATATTGAGTTTATTACCTTTCGTATTTATTTGTAATATGTAGGAAGCATTGTCCGTATGATGGTGATGGTTATTTCAGATGAGATGTTTTGCAAAGTGTCTAGCTTGTTATTTCGCCAGCTAGGAATGTGTTTCCTATATCTTGTAGTAACATGTCTTCCTGTTTGTCCTATGTATACGCTATTACAGTTAAGTGTTTAAATGTCACTCTTTTTATATTTATCTATTTCTTCTTTATTATTGATGAGGGTTTTACCCAAGTCGTTTCAAGTACTATAGGCACATGTGCCATTACGTATATTTTGATCATTAGTTAAGAGTTTTCCTAGTTATGAGATACCTACGTATGAGATGGATTTATAGTAAACTTTATTATTATTTGGTACGACTGGGTATATTTCTTGGATTAGTATTTTTCGTAATTTATTCTGGTATAATTTTGTGAAAATTGATGGGTTATAATTATTACTTATTGATATCTGTTTTATAGTTTTTATTTCTTTACGTAAATTAGGTTTTCCTGGTGGGATGGTTAATACTCTGTGAATCATCGAATGGTAGGCTACTAACTTATAGGATCATTAGTTAATAAATGACCATTAGTTATGGAGTCGGCAAATGTGTCTTTTCTAAATGTATTAAATTTATGTTTATTATTTTTGCGTTCTAATGTGATATCTAAAAAAGTTTAGTTTATTATCGGATTCTACTTCTAACGTGAATATTCTATTGTTGTGCAGAGAGTTGGCAAAATTAACAAACTGGTCTAATTGTCGCAATGTACCTTTCCGGGAGATAAGGATGTCATCTACGTGTCTATAATAATATACTACATTGATCGCTAATTTACTGTTTAAGAGGCTGGTTTCTAGATTGTTCATGAATAACTCGGCTAACAGAGGACTGAGAGGGGAGGAGGGCTTTGCAAAGTTGTTTAGCTGTTTGAACAAATTTATTAACGAATAAGAAATAATTTTGGTCCATCAATAATAAATAATGGAAAAACCCAGACAAATCCGCGTTCCGCTATTATTTTGTGTAATATGTAAATGCTGGTGGAAGTTCCTAAGAGTTAATCTTTGCTGATTACAAACCTGAAGATATTGTAATACAACGAAATCTAGGTCGTGGTGAAGAATTTAAAGAAAGTAGAAATAATACTACATCAATTCGTCTCATTTAATTGTCTTGAAAATCATTACAATTCTTCTTATCTTGTTGCTCGATTTATAAGCTCTTTCTGCCCATTACCTGAGTCCACATTCTGGGAATGTTATAAGCCTGCTTACTAAGTCTTCTTGTACCCTAAGTATTACTTTTCATAAGTATTAATTCACTATTCTTGATGCTAAGTTAGGGAATAAACTCGATTCTTACATCAATCATCCATTCAAGTATTCTAGTCGCTTGAAAAAATATATCTACCCTAAATTTACTTTCCACCCTTCATTATTATTTTTATTTCCTTCTTCTTTAATTCTTCCATTTGTTTTTCAACTCTTCAATTTTGCCGCAAAACCACTAACGCACCACAATACCACTTTTAATAAGTTTAAAATCAGATTATTTTGTCTTTTTTTTTACATTTTCTCAAGAAATAATTTATTATGTCTTGTTATTTACCTGTTCATAATATTGTGAATAAACTTTAAATTTAGCTAGCTGGAAGAGATTGTTTTTTTAATAAGAAGTTCACCAGATGTACCTAAGTGTTGTGAAGTTTAATCAAAAGTATTTTTTTTATCCCGATCTGTACTAAAATGGGGAAAAGTGCTCGTGGAAATTTGTAGTTTTTCCTGCACCTTTACATTTAAAATTACTTTCAAATGAGTGATTAGTTTTATTTTTAAATTTAGGTTGTGAAGCAAAGAACTCTTGTTATTTTATCCGTCTGTCCGTCCGCCGGTTAAAACATCACAGTTTCTTCAGTTGCAGAATTTTGTGCATTAAACTTTGTATGTAGATACTTTAGGTGAGGATGCCAGTTAATATATAGCAGTATAATAATTAAAAAAATGTACCTCCCTTTGCAAGTAAATTGGTGACGAAATAGTTTTTCGCGTATCTAACTAAGTTGGATCGTTGGGAAATGAAATAATTTGAAATTGAAATTGGGATTCAATTTTCCACCTTTCCCAAATATCAGGTTTCAAAGTAATACGTAATATATATTTACTTATAAAGTTTTAATCGTGAATTTGAATAATTTCAGAAAATTTTTGATGCTAGCGTTTGATTAAAACTTTCATATACAATGAAAGAATTTATGTGATATGGGTAATAATCTTATTATATGCACGACAAAATATTTTTTTAGTTCTACAGAAAAAAAATAAACTTAAACATAGCCGAAGGTTGAAGCACCAGTTCGTGCGAAAACTGTAGAACAAAATTGTTTTATTGGCTGTCGGATTATTTATAGAGATAATATAGAGCCATTTTGATTATTAATTCAGGTCAACACCGGCAGCTGATTGTCTCAATTTCGTTATACGTAAATTAGAATACTATTTTTGAACGAGAGATTATGTGTTTCGGAGCCTAGAGGAAGCTACTGGTATTTCAAATAGTTTTGTGGCCTTGTTGATAAATTGGTTTATTATCAAGGGTGTGTTATAATCCCCATGGATATTGATAATATTAAGCGTGGGCTGTTAACGCGTGGCCGTTATATGCTGGAAGAGCGTCACAAAAGTTTTCAAATACATAAATACAGTGAAAGCTTTATAATAAAACTCTAGGAACCAAGTGTTTTCTTTCGTAATAGAAAGTTTTCGCTTTATGGAATTTGTAAATAAAATACATATTTCTTTAAGATTTTTAACTTGTTTATTCGATATTATTTACAAAGATATTTAATCAGTCCCTTTATTCTTGTAGCTTACGTTTGTTCCTTATACTTTAAAGTAATTATTCCAAATAATCCGTCGACTTTGATTGAATTTCTCGTCCTCAAAGTCTCTTGGCAGAACTCTCAATAGCAGCTAGACAATTGCAAGTTGGGCTACTGCAGCATCTTGATGGTTCCTTGCCTACATATTTTTAATGACCTATATTTCTTTTAAAGAAACTTCAGTTTATTTGAAAAATTATTGGATGAAATAAGAACTATTCGCTGCATATTTTTTATTATTAAATTGCCTTCCTTCGACTCACTTTTAATTATTAAACGAATTAAAATGCTAAAAAGGCTTTAAATATTTAATTAGATTAAGAAACAACCAACCCCTTTTTATCCCTTTCTGCGGAATTTTCTCCTATAAAGAATTATTTTCCGTATTCGCCAAACAATTTTGGATTAAATTAATATGTGTTATGTGCATAAAATGCATCTTCGGTGTTTGTCTTCAAAAGTTGTCCGCAAAATATTATTATAACTAAGTTTGGGAGTAAGAGAGGGTAGCCTCTTTTATGAGGTTTTTCTCGTCATCTCTTTATTCCTTTTGTATCCCCATCGTCTTTTTCATTTCTAAATGTCATGTCCTTGAAAGGCATTCTTGACTCTATTTACAAGCTTCCACCATTTTTGTCTGATTTTCAGCTCACCCTAGGGTGGTTTTTACAGGAAGACCAATAATAGCAGTTGCTTCGTCTGACAACATGGTCGGCTACTAGGTTTGTTTTCTTCCGCTTCGCCCACCACAATAAATTTGTCGAGATTATCTCATTGCCGGCTGGCAATGTGACCCAGAATTATTTGGCAACAGATCGTCAAAAGTATAGTTTTGATGTTTAGCTGTTTGAGGATAGACTTGTTCATTCTTTTGACGGTCCATGGTAAGCAGAGTGTTCTTTCTTCCATCAAATCTCGAAGTTCTTAGTCTTCTTTCGCTTCACTGATTCGCTCCACTCTGATCTGCTCCACTGATCGTTCATGATTTCGAGTCATAAAGAAATATTGAGAAAACTAGAGTCTGGACTAGTCTCACTTTGGAGACCCTTTTGTTTTGTCACAGTTATGTCAGTTGGTTCATTGTAGTGTTGGCCATCTGGGTCATATCTTGAGTTCTCGTCCGCTTCTTCCCTGACAGTGAATAACGATCTGAGGCAGAGAAACTCGATGACAATCTCTAGATCCGAGAGCTCATAAATCCTAGAGAATTGAACGGCTTTATCGACCATCACCATTTTTTGTATTAGAATTGTTTATAGTGAGTCCAACAAGTCAATTTTCGTACTTTATTCCGCGATATAACTCAACAAGTACCTTATGTTAAAAAGATGTTAAAAAGAATGGGCGACCAAATTCGTCCCTATCTGACATCTTGCCCTTATATATTTAATCGCTTCGCTAAACATATCGCTTGCCTTTTTATATTTAATCTTGTACCTATTATATATCTAAATTTAATCGAAATGCTTTTTAACAAATGAGAATACTATAGGACGTGTGTATTCGTTTCGATCTCAAAAATAAGACCATGTTTCTCGGCATCTTTCACAACAAAATTTATAGAGGTTTTTAACGGATAAATTCTATTTATAATTTATTATATTCATATGACATCCTGAATAACTGTCTCATCATCCCTATAAATCTTCGTTTTAAATTTTAACACCCTTTGAGAATTAAGTTGTGAAGATAAGAGGACTTTCCTAATTCCTCGGGACAGAGCTGCAATCTTTGGAGAATAATTTACTGTCGGAAAATTATGAAATTTACTGAATATAGATTTATCGCTAAGGCACGAAATAGGATGTTTTATCAGTTTGACCTGCATAGAGAACCCTAGATGGGTTTGAAGGTAGATACCAAGATTATGTATTCTATGAAGGCCAAAATATAAAAACCTGACTGGAATCTGTAGTAAGGCTAATCTACATTAGCTATTAGTCTAATCAACCATTTAAAAGACTGCCCATTTATTTTAGTCTATTGAGACAGTCTTTCCAATTAAACTGAATATCCTTACCAAAGATTTCATGGATGAATATATCATGGAAGGAGTATGAAATAGAATGGGGATGAGAAGAAAAAAGAATTATTAAAGTAAGGAAGGTCTATTGTTTTGATTTTCTTAATTTTAATACTATTTAAACATTTATGTTCATGTTGGTATATTGAGTGGTCAGTAATAAAAAAATGAGAATTAAGTCGAAAAACACGCCAAATGATTCCTTGCAAAAACATAACGGGTAACCATGTGCGATCTTTGTAACTATATAAAACAAGGATATGTAAAAATTGTGAAGATTTACCAACATTACAAAAAATAATAGGTTTCGTTTGTTCCAAATATTGTAGTGTACCATAGAATCATATATTTTTCGTTTCTAAACAATATTACTTATTATAATGAATATAGCAAATAAACATATTTATCTAAATACGATTTCGTTCGCAGTTCATACCTTGGCTGAGTCGAGATACAAAACAATAGGTAAAACATAAAACGGCTCTTTTATCTACGAGCTTTGAATCAGCTTATTTTTAGCCTGAGGCTTTTACCTCTAAGCAGGAAAAGATTTTTTTAAGTAACATAAAATACAAAGATGTCTCAAACGAAGATATTCTCGAATAGGGGTGTTGCCCAAGCTGCGTTTTAATGATTTGTATATTTGAGAAAATTTGTTAGCAATTTTATTTTGAAATAGATAAATTCCCAAATATTGGCTAATTATTATAGTAACAATGGCGATAGATTGCAAAACAGCGATCTTAATATTATAACTTCGAGAAAATTTGTTTAATTTTTTGCCAATTATGGTATGCAACCAGCATTACAACGATGGGGTAAATTACCTTCCAATTTCAAGATTTTAATGTTTACTACATATACGTGGTGATTATAAACCAAGCAAGTCTTGAAGATATTGATATTTTAATAAGATTGCAGGAACATTGGTGATTTTGCTCAGAAATCAGTGTTAATTGATTGACTAACTGCTTAAATAAATGTGTAAAAAGCTTTAGTATTCGTCTATAATAACTCTTTGTAAGCTGTTTTGATTTCTTTATTAGATTTCAAAGTAAGATTTAAAATAATAGCCAACCGTTTTTAGATTAAAACAAATTTCTTCGAAAAATATTTATGCTTTACATGAATGATTTTGGATTGAATGTTTACTGATGACGTAATATTTATAAAATCTCCTTTTTTATGTTTGATGCAATAAGATATTCTATATCCCTTAAGTTAGGTGGTCGCTGAATGAGATATTTAGCTAATTTGGTTATTGTGTAATGGCAGAAGTTATGTTAACTGAACGTGTTAACTAAGTACTTTTTTGATAATTTTCTTCAGTTCTTTAATCAGTTACGAGAGGAGAAGTGGGGAAAATACAAAAGACTTTGAAACTAAACAACCCTAAACTAGAATAAGACCTGTTAATATCAATGGAACTCGCACCAGAGTATATTAAGGATACCATAGTATTTCTGTTAAACTGTATAAACGTATTAATATTATTACATGTAACATATATACATCGTGTAAACATGTATGTCACGGGCATAGGATTATTACTAATTTTTCAAGAACTGTGAGACTTAGAAACATTGCTGTAGTTTTCCGATAAACTTTATGTAAACGATCTTTGTCTAACGATTTTTTTCATTAATATTTAAATATTAGTACTTTAATATTATGTAATAATTTAATATTAGTAATTTTGGAAGTTTTATAAGCTTTAAAATTATTTAGTTTTACATTTTGAAAAACAGTAATAGTTTTGTAATCCTTATAATGATATTTTAATTGATGATATTCGACATTAAAAATTTTTTTTACTTTATTTGCCGTCTCTAAATAACGGCGACAGACTGGCAGACGAACTAATACGTGAATGATTTTATAAGGGTTTCGTTTTACCCTCGAGATAAAGAATCTTAAAAAGGATCTTTGCTAATAACCTGAAGATGTTGTAATACAACGAAACCTAGGTCGTGGTAAAGAAATTAAAGATAGTAGAAATAATACTACATCACGTAGTTTCATTTAATCGTGAATAATGAATTTTTACAAAATTAACGCCAAATATATTCAATACTTAAAAAGGATGTTTTCAAGAAAACTAGAAGGCTACGACAAGTGGACTAGCACGAAATGCTTGACAGCTGTGTGTCCCAATTAGTGGTACGCGTACCCCTAGGGATACGCGAAATCCCATAAAGGTGTACGCGGCCGCGCGGCAATTCCTTGACTAAGATAATTTAATCAGTAAAACAATTACGGAAACAACAATTACCGACATATATGTTTATTAGATCAGTTTAACGTGTAGGATGCATAGCTGAAATCTGAAATCATTTTTATTATTTTTAATCGATCAGTGTACAAACGTTTCTTTCAGCGCCTAGCGTTTCGTTGCAGTAGGATATATCCCTCTGGACATCTTTGATCGACAACATCCTAAATATGACCCGTTTCGGAATTGAAAAGTTTTTTTGGAAACTACCAATTCATCAGGGAATGAAGATGTAAAATCAGCCATAAAATGCTACTTGCAAAATCTGTCGGCGGCATTACGCAGTTATTTCTTGGAAATATCGCCGCGATGGAAGTGGGTAAACGACCCTTTTGCGAATCATTCCACCGACCACCTACCAATTTTTGATCAAGAGGAATTGATAAACATTTCATGCAACAGCAGACTCAAGAGTTGTTTTGCAGAACAATCACTGGGTAATTTTTGGGCTGATCTAAAAGACATTTATCGTGTCAGCGAAGCAGCAATAAAATATTTACTGCCATTTTGTACGACATACTTTTGCGAAAGTGGATTTTCGGCCGTGATAAACTTAAAACCTAAACATCGTCACAGACTTCAACTCGAAGATGACTTGGGATTAAAGCTGACCAAAGAGCAACCAGATTTTTTAGAGTTGTTCAAAGAAAGACGTGCACATGTGACACAATAAACCATTTTCACCGTTATTAGATATGTATTTTAATGGTAATAAATTTTAAAAACTTTTAATGCTAAATCAAGGGAATATGGTGGGTATGATAGAATCTTCTTAATTTCCTTAAAATGTTATTTGATACCACGCAATCATGTTAAATTAGGTTGTTTGTTGTCGAATGTGTGGAATATTTTTTTATCTAATATTTAATTTTGTCGCAACAATACTAATTGTAGGTTGAAATTTAGTATGGACACCGGTTATTAATAGAATTGCCGTGCTCAATTCTGCTCTAATTTTAGGATCCTCTCATTATATACAAACTAGATTATTTTGTCTTTTCTGTTTTTCTCAATATTATATATATAAATCATAAATACACCGTAATTTTAGTTGACTGGAAGAGAGGCTCCTATACAAATAAGTTTATCAGAAGTATAGTCGTCGAAGTAAATAAATAAATAAATGGTGTGAGGTTTAATAATAAAATTAGCCTTTTATTGTGATTTTTTCTGTCTGAGTACAGTCGAACATGGAAAAATGCTTGTGAAATTTTATAGGGTCCATCTGCAATCGTCAGGCAGAATTATTTTTTTATCCCAGAAAGTTGAGATTTCTTTTCAGATAATTCGTTTCATTTCCACATTTTGTTAGTGGAATGACGAAACCATATAGTTTTGTCTGTTTGTCTCTTCGTTCACTGGTAAAGTCTTACAATTTCTTCAGCTTTACATTTCTGAGCGTGAAATTTTGCAAGCAAGTACTTCAGATAGAAACATGACATTAATCTAATTTATTACCCTCACTAAAATATTTGTATATTGTATAACTTTCGGAAGTTTAATAAAAACTACACCGCTCCCCTACTATAAACTCACTAACGTAAGCAGTGGGAAAACCCGCACAAACCCGGCTTCCGCTATTTTTTTGTAATATATAAATGCTGTTGGAAGTTCCTAAGAGATAATCTTTGCTAATAGCCCACCTAAAGATATAATACAACAAAATCTAGGTCGTGGTAAAGAACTTAAAGAAACTAGAAATAATACTACATCACGTATTTTCATTTAATTGAATGAAGTTTAATTTAATCTCTACAAAATTAACGCCAAATATATTAGGAATATCAATTATGTAAAAATATAGCAGAATAATAATAAAACAAGATACTTTTTGTGTTCCTCCCAATAGATGTTAAGTGGTTTCGGAATAATTTTTCGAGTACCCCATTGAGAAATATGTCCCGTATTTTTGGAAAAATTTCTGAAAATAAAATTAGAATACTATTTAAAATTTTTCACAAATATTAGGCTTCAAAGTAACATGCAATATATATTCCCACATTTGAAATAAATTATAGTCGCTAGTGATTGAGTAGGAGTTTGGGCTAATTAACAAAACGTGTGCTGCATAATCCATCTTTATATTATATGCCACAAAATGTACTTGGTGATTATTAAGGTTCAAACGTCAAAAGGTCCAACGCCCTTTAAATCACTCACGTGCTCATCTGTCTGTCAGTATATCATTGCTGTTTCTCACGGGAACCGCTTGATGAAGAAATTATAAATATAAAACCGCACGTATCCCAGTAACTAAAACTCAAAAATATTGAAATGTAAATTTTATTTTGTTTGAAATGGCTAGTCATGAGGGTGTCAAACATCTTTTTTCTTGGTTGATATATTTTGTAAATATACTGAAAGTATATCTCTGAAATAATATCATAGCTGTTTTTCATGGGAAGCATTTGATGTAGAAATTTAAAATTGTTCATATTAATAAACATATCAACCCGCACATATCTCAGTAGCTAACACTCAAAAATATTTAAATATAAATTTTATTTTGTTTGAAATTTTGTATCAAAAATATTTTTTTTTCATAATCTTAGGTGATATATATCGTAGATATACTGAAAGTGTTTTTCTGAAAAACAGTTTTAGTATATCTCTGAAAGCAAAGAAAAATATGTTTCCCCCATGTTTTCGATACTGCTGAACATATAATTATGAAAACATGAGATTTTGTAAACCTACGCAAAGGTCATGGTAAACTCAAACGATGATTCCAGATGTTATTATATTTAACATTTATAGAGCTAGAAAGTCCATACACTTTTCATATATGTCTGAAAGTAACGAAAAATATGTTCCCCCATGTTTTCGATACTGTTGAACACATAATTATGAAAAAAACGAGTTTTTGTAAACCTACACAAAGGTCATGGTAAACTAAAACGATGATTCAAGATGTTATTATATTTAACATTTATAGAGCTAGAAAGTCCATACACTTTTCATATATCTCTGAAAGTAAAGAAAAATATGTATACCCCATGTTTTCGATACTGCTGAACATATAATTATGAAAAAATGAGTTTTTGTAAATCTACGCAAAGGTCATGGGAAACTAAAATGATGATTCCAGATGTTATCATATTTATCATTTAGAGAGCTAGGAAGTCTATACACTTTTCGGATATCTCTGAAAGTAAAGAAAAATATGTTACCCCCATGTTTTCGATGCTGCTGAACATATAATTATGAAAAAATGAGTTTTCGTAAATCTACGCAAAGGTCATGGGAAACTAAAATGATGATTCCATATGTTATTATATTAAACATTTATAGAGATAGGAAGTCTATACACTTTTCATATATCTCTGAAAGTAACGAAAAATATGTATACCCCATGTTTTCGATACTGCTGAACATATAATTATGAAAAAATGAGTTTTTGTAAATCTACGCAAAGGTCATGGGAAACTAAAATGATGATTCCAGATGTTATCATATTTATCATTTAGAGAGCTAGGAAGTCTATACACTTTTCGGATATCTCTGAAAGTAAAGAAAAATATGTTACCCCCATGTTTTCGATGCTGCTGAACATATAAT
Source organism: Druceiella hillmani (assembly GCA_039881145.1). Classification (NCBI taxonomy): domain Eukaryota; kingdom Metazoa; phylum Arthropoda; class Insecta; order Lepidoptera; family Hepialidae; genus Druceiella; species Druceiella hillmani. The sequence continues at coordinate 5,665,630 of JAYKKI010000078.1, read as the reverse complement.
TATGAAAAAATGAGTTTTCGTAAATCTACGCAAAGGTCATGGGAAACTAAAATGATGATTCCATATGTTATTATATTAAACATTTATAGAGATAGGAAGTCTATACACTTTTCATATATCTCTGAAAGTAACGAAAAATATGTCACCCCCATGTTTTCGATACTGCTGAACATATAATTATGAAAAAATGAGTTTGTGTAAACCTACGCAAAGGTCATGGGAATCTAAAGCGATGGTTCCATATGTTATTATATTAAACATTTATAGAGATAGGAAGTCCGTATTAATGACGACTTGTGAAAAATAAGGTAACTTCACTTTAAACGAGGCACAGAAACCTCGTACGCGAGTCAGACTTGAATTTGTCATTTTTTTATTAATTATTGTTGAAAGTCTACAGAAAAAACCAAAACACTTCCAAAAGCATGGAGCATCTCTTGAGAAAATTGTGGAATAAAATTGTTTTATTAGCTCCCGTGTTATTTATAGAGCGATGTAACTGGTACCCTTAACTAATGGTCTCGATAATATTATACATAAATTATAAATCTGTCTTCGGTCGTTCTCAGTCGCATACTTATATAAAATTCAGCTCTTTATCGATCAGGGTTTCGGAGCTTAGTGTAATCTACTCGCATTTTTAATAGTTTCGTGGCGTCTTTCATATTTTTGTAAAATGTCGAGTGGGTATTATAATCATTGTGTATCTTTGTATATTAATCTTGTTATAATCTTTGGACATAAAAAAATTTTATATTCGAAGGTTATAGTAAACGTCTTCAAGCTCGTTAATATATGTATATGTATACTACCTTAACTGACATTATGGATGAATAGAAGTATATTTGTTATTAGATTACTCTGTAATTTTTTAATATGTTTATGCAAATTTTGACAGAAGAATGGATTATAGCCTGGACGAGTTTTAAGATGAGATATAAAACAGTTCCTGAGAGACAGCATCCATATTTTATGACGTCCTATAGTTTTCTATTTGATGACGTAGTGATTTAGTTTTTTAATAGCCTCAAAAGCAGACGGAAATTACGGTGTTTTAAATGAAAATTCATCAATGAATTTTCAAAAATGTACTACCTTTAACCTATTTGTTACTCACGTTTAGCCGAGGGTTAAAGATAGTACATTATAAATCTGCAAGTTGCGTTGTTAGTTCGTTTGCTATCTAATGACTCTGCAACCAAGCAACGAATCTGTTCTTAGTGCAGGTCATGTGGCAAAGTCCTATTAAATGCGACTTGACTTCTGCGATATTCCAAAACAATGAAAAGTGTGTTTAGATGTTTGATAGTCAGTTACTTGTAAAAAAAGTTACCTGTAAAGCGCTGTACAGATTTTTATGAGATGTGCTAAAGACATAATTTATATTCTAAGTTAACATAAAATTTTTTTAACCATCACTCATTTTCTATAAGATTGAAAAATATGTTTTTTTAACATAGACAGCGCAACGTTTATATTAAATTTATTAGTCGCATGTCTCAAGAGCCCATGTCAGTACACGAATCTAGCCGTCTTAACATACCTAGACAAAAATAACGTTTTAAATTATTTTTTAGTACGTTGTAGTATTATTGCTTTGAATTTTGCTAGAAATAGCAATTCAAAAATGTCTATAGCGAATTATTTACCATATAAGCTACAAAGTTATAGAATAAGTTAAATGCGAAAACTAAATATAAAGCTTACTTCGCTGGTTATGTTAAAAAGTTATGTAGAAGCTATTAAGTTGTATTTAAAAGAGGTCTGAAAAGTGTGTTCAAATTTGTCTGAAAAATAGTAACATTACATATTATACTCATTAATGGTTAAAAGAGGGAAACTTCTTTCGTAAAGTTTATCTCGTAATCTCTTTTTTTCTATCTTTATTGGTCACCTGCCCTTTCATATTTGACGTTGTATTATACTTGTTCCTCTTATATATCTGAACTTAATAGAATGACTTTTCAACAAATTTATTTACACATATACATTTATCGATACATCACAGATAACTTATTCGTAATGATAAATAATAAATGGTTTAACATATTAAAACAAAAGAAGTTACGTATTAAACATGAATACAAAATTATACAAAAACTAACGGTCACACATGTCGATAAATTTGATTTCATTCATCATAAACAAATTACACTATTACGCGACCGTTACTAGCTGGTTGAACAGTTGAAGACTGCGGCAATCTGGAGAGTTCCCATATAATTCGGTTCTAGAGGAGGGTATAACAAAAAGGCGATGATTGTGTGGGAAATTGTCAGGTACAAAGAATGAAAATTTACTCAACTATATGGTGCACAGAATTTTTCTTTTAATGGCTAGGGGAAAAATTTCTTCAACGTATTTTTTCTTCTGAGTTGCGAGGAATGGAAACCTACGAGAATCAAATGAGGACGGATATAATCGTTATAATTATAATTATAAGAGCTGTGTATTCTAATTGATCTCAGAAAACATGACCATATTTCAGGATATCGCTTACAACATAATTGTTAGAGATTTGCGACTGGTGAAATTTACATTTTTGTCATTTTTTTCTATTAGTGCCAACAATTATTTTTATTTTTTATTAGCGCCAACAATTTTTCTATTATCGCCAACAATTATTTCACCCTTTCATTTTTCTATTAGTGCCAACAATTCTTTCACCAACAATTTCTACGATAGTGCCAACAATTTCTACGATTCAAATTTTTTTGGCTTAATCTGGCCTTAAACTAAGTTAAAAAGTTGAGAGGATCCCTCTAATCCCTCATTAGAGGGCTGTGTCCTATAGAGAAACATTAATCTTTGCAAAATTGTGAAATCAACAAAATGTAAATATGTCGCTGAGGCATGAAATAGAATGGATTATAAACTTGATTTTGAATTAGTTTTCTTTCAATGAAATAAAGAAAATCCTACCAGTAGAAGTCGCACTACTAAGTTTCCGTAAACCTTTAGATATTTATAATTATTTATTTCATACATAGTATTTCTATTAATTTATTAAAAATTATTAATTTTTCACAACATGAATATATAACTAATGTATTTCAAGAAAATTAAATAGATAACTTTGACACAAAAGATAGCTTAAAGAGTAACTTTAATATCTGTGAAGGTGTGCCTATATTAAAAGAAATATATATATATATATATATATATATATATATATATATATATATATATATATATACACATATATATACATACACACACACGCATTTAAGTTGTTTTTTTAAAAGGAATAGTGTAACTATAGGATGATAGTGTTTTTCTTTTTAAAACCAAAATTTTTATCATAATGAATATAGTAAATAAACATATTTACCTAAATAAGGTTTCGTTCGCCGTTCGTATCTTGGCGGAGAAGCGCCACAAAAATAATAGATAAAAGCTAATACGGCTCTTTTCTCTACAAGCTTTGCATCGGATTACTTTTAGCCTGAGGCTTTTAGGTCTAAGCTGAAAAAGCTTTTTCAAGTAATATAAAATAAAGATATTATTTTTCAAATAAATATATTTCTCGAATATACGTATTTCCCAAGCTTTTTTCAGCATTACATATTAAATATAAAAATATGTGAATTTATTTTCCTGATTGTATCTTCCAATGAAACATTTCACAAACAGGAGCCAATTATTATGGTAAAAATGGAGATGGATTGTAAACAGATATCTAGCTGTCACTACTTCGAGAAAATTTTATCAGTTATTTTACTGGTTGCATTTTATAGCTCTTAGTTTCTAGTTTCAAATTTTTACACTAATAGTAGTGGTTCCGAAATAAAGTAAGTGAAGATGACGAACTTTTAATAAAATCCTGCAGTGATGCTCAGAAATCACTGATTAATCGATCGACTGACAGTTTAAATAGACCCATAATAGTTTTGGATATTGGTGTATAAAAAAGTGTTTGCATGTTTTTTATGTCTTCATTATATTTCAAAATAGTAATTTTTCTATTTTTTATTTTTAGTGTTACGTATATTTAAATTTAAAAAAACATTTAGTCAGTTTAGTAATTATAAAATTGCCGAATTTGTATTAATGAACGTGTCACTAAGTGCCCTTTCATGTTTTTTTTTCATTTCTCTGATCAATTTAAATATAGAAATAAATGATGAGGAGTGAGCATCAATACAAAGAAATTATAAGCTTTATTTACACGTCAATAAAATAAAACCTAAATTTTAAAAAAAGTTAATTACAAGCAGAACTCCCACTACAAAGGTTCCATGTATACTTGGGTACATTAAGGGTACAGAGTATATATATTAAATTATTTAAAAACACCAATATTAATTTAGCCGGTAAATAGATATTTTTTTCTCTAGTCATCACTCTCTTGTGGTCCTGGACTCGACGAAATTTTACATGTTTGGACATTGTTCTCGTTTCTCTTAATTCATATGGCTGCTTTCATGATGCATTTCCACTTCAGTCGACTGGTAGAGTTTCTAGAACACTATAATGCTGGTCTCTGCTGCTGTCTTTATCAGGCCCGGACATCGAGTTGTAAACTACCCTAGAGTTCTTTTGCCTTCAACATATCACTGCACCACTAGACGCTCCATCGAAAGTAATTTTCTGGATGTCCAAAGAATTTAAGAATTAGCAATTTTCTTTCTTCTCTCTCATCGTTAGAGCTTTCTCTGATTCTCAACTCCTTTATAATGGAAATATTAGTGCATAAAGCGGTCCACAGAATTTTTAGTATGCGCCTTCAGCACCATATTTCTAGTGCATTGATTTTAAGACGGTCTTTTAGTCTAAGGGCCCATATTTCTGCTCCGTATAGAAAAATAGGGAAAACAAGATATTTCATTAAACTTTTGGGAAGATAAGTTTAGAATCTTTGTAACTCGTTTATTTATTTACTGTCCTAAACCCCGTACTCAATTTAGAGATTTACGCAAAACGTTAGATGTGTGCACGTTTCATAAATATAAATTGTTTAAAGAAAAAATATAACAAAAACAATAAACGAAGACGGCAGAATAAAACATATTTGATTAATTGTAATATTAATTATTACAATAACTAAAGATCAATCGTGAACAATCAAGCAACTTTATGAAAATATTTCAGAACCTGTTGACAGAGCAGAAAAAAATGGAGACTCGGTGTAACTCGCGATATTGCGTTAATCAATCCAAGGGCACTAAAGATAGGTGGACGCTGTAGGATATTAGTGAAATAAATTATGACTTCTTTCTCTCATGTAACAGTTAGGAGTTTAAAGCTCTACCAAACTAAAGAAAGAGGGATTATAAACGTAATAATTCATCAATTAAAAAGATGCATTTTAATAAGTCATTCTCGTCGGAGTTGAAGACAATTACAACGGATCGTTAACATTGCAAGTATTTGTCGGGATCCACCAGTCATAATAAAATCTGAAAAAAATGTGTAAAACTAGTGACCATACATTTGGTAATACAAAGAAATGTTAACATTTGAAAAAATTTTTTTCAGCATGAGGATATAAGTAAATTCATATGATGCATTATTTTCAATAATACTATCAAATACAGCATCAAATAATGTCACGAAAAATGGATGTCATTGAAATAGTCAAATCGGCCATAATTACGCTGAGTTTCTGCACAAACGAAACCCTTTCAAGCGCAGTTTCCTTAAGCGTATAACCGTACAATAAAGGGAAATCTGAGCAGGAATAAGTCATCATTGCACATTTGACATTAAAATGTAGCTTACTGCTCAGACTCCTACGCTAAATTTCAAGTTCATATATTAAAATAGATGTGAGTAATCTCATAACGAGTCCGTCGAACTCTAAGGGTATTTTCAAAAATCGTTTTAAAATTTTTCTTCAGAAAATATTGTAAAATGATGGAGGTGCAAGATTGCGACCCTCATTGAGCCTTAATTATTATCATACCTTTTAGGATTCACTTAATATTGTATATTGATTATTTCAAAGGTATTTATGGAAAAAAATATTTTTACGAATACTATTCAAGTCCGGAGAGGTAAGTGACGATGGACTTGACGCCAATGACGTTATAGTTTTGCCTCAGTTTAGCTTCACGGACTTAAAAGATGTTTAAAAAATTCTATTTACCATCAGGGTCCATTTAAATATTGATGAGAAATTAATGCAAATAAACATTCTATTAAATTATATTTTTAAAAATACCTCGTTGTGTGGAGTTTTTTAATTGACGGCTGTTCTTTTTTGAACAAAAATAATTCATTATAAAATTTATCCCAAAGTATATCACTTAATTACACTAGTGATTTACTAATTCACTAAAAAAATAGCTCATCCTTTATATACGAGTACGAACTCAAGAACAGAATAGAACAACAACAAAACAATGACAACAAATTTTGCCTGTATTTTCTAGCGCATGGTTTCATATTTGTCATCGAATGTAAATATTGACAATACTCTCAAAGAATAATATTTTTAACAAGACTAGTAGTGATAATAATCCCACTAATATTATAAATATGAAAGTTTGGAAGTTTGTTACTCAATTTCGAGTAAATGTCTAAATATATTTTCATAAAACTCGGTATAGAAAAACTTCATCATTGAAATGAATACATAGTTTATTTTTGAAATGAAAATACCTTAATTTCGGCAGGACAAAACTCGACGTTTTTATTTTTGTTGACAAACAAGACAAGTTGCAACACAATGACAGCACGTAAACAGATGGTGTAACGTATATTAGAAATCATGAAAATATTACCTATATCGAGAGCCCTAAAACTGCACGTAAATTCCGGTACATTAATGGAAAACCCACGCAGGAAAAGTGTTGAGTAAATGCTAGTAAAAATATTCACGCAATAATAAACAACTTTTGCAATAACACTTTAATCAACACATTTGTTACCGAACTCTATTGTTAAAGTTTGAAAATACGGTTGCGGATACCTCGCAACGCAATAAATTTTGAGTAAGCGAACCTATTAGTTCGTATGGATCTGAAAATACCTTAATTTCGATAGGACGAAACTCGACGTTTTTATTTGATAATAACAAGTTTGTAATGCAGCATGTAAATATATGGAGTAATGTGTATTACAATTCTTGAAAGTGTTACGTACGCCGAGAGCCTAAACCTGCACTTAAATTCCGGTACATTAATGGAAACCCCGCACAGGACAAGCCGTGAGCAAATGCTAGTAAAAATATTCACGAAGTAATAAACAACTTTTGCAATAACACTTTAATCAACACATTTGTTACCCAATTCTACTGTAAAACTTTGAAAATACAGTCGCGGTTACCTCGCAACGCAATAAATTTTGAGTAAGCGACCCTATTAGTTCGTAGGGATCTACAAAATTGCCCCGTCTTATCCCACATGTTTTATTACCGCTATCTAAGAGACAGCGATACGAGTGAAAAAGAAATAATTTATCTAAATGGGTATTTTTTCTGTGATTATTTCCTTTAAGGGATTTGTTCGTTTTTGTTCGCTATTTAGACGGTACATAAATAGGATTTTGATTTTTATGATTTTTTTGTTTTAAGGTTACTTCGCACGTTTTTAACTAGTTTTTTGTCTGCGGTTCGACTTATGCGAATTTCTTCTTTTAACCAATCGTTAGCAATGATGGCCAATAGTTAATGAAATCATAATTTTTGTTTTTGACAAAAGCTGATATTTATATTTTGATCGGGGCTGTTTTTTTTATTTTCTCGCCTTTCTAATTCTGTATTAATCATATTAATTTTTTAAAGAGAAACCTTTCTTCAATTTTTTAGATTTGAAACAGAAACCACTTATCCGATTGACATTACACTATCCTCATCGTATCGCTTATAGTATTCAGATGGACGCATAATACCTAATATCTGTTTACAACGTGCGTGTAATAAGTAATAACCATTTAAGTGTAGGCAGTCGAGGTGGCTGGACGCATTTGTAAGTTAAATCATTATAGATTCATTGAAATAATGCATAATTTTTGTAGGCAATATGAACATTTAAAAAAAATTGAAATATCCTGTCGATAACTGAACACGTCAGTCGTGTTTAGTGAATTGAAATTAAATAAAATTTTCTTTGGATCATGTAATTCATTTCATTTAATCATATACTTCTACTGGTTTATGGTAAGTATCTTGATGTCATTTTAAAAGACTATTGCATGGTATTTTATTCTGGATTATTATCACAAAACTCGAGCGACGGGATGCAAAAAAATTTTAAAACTTAGACAAATTATTTTCAAAGTAAATTGGCTTCATTGTAATCTATATTTATAAATTGGCTTCATTATTTATATATTTATTTTTTTGAATTTTTAAAAACTTTTCTTAATATTATGCTTGGGAAGTCGTGGGAATAAGCTAATGTAATAAATCAAAGAATTAATGGAATAAAAGAGAGACAAGGTTTTTACGATCACTTGTTTAATGTCTCGAATTTCATCAAAATATCATTCATGGCTGTGAACTGGTATTAAATTAAAATGTTCCATATCGGATGTTTCCGTACATTTTTGTAAGTAATAATGAATTTTATCGCAACAATTCTAATTAATAGGTTGAATTTAGTATAGATGCTGGTCATTAATAGAACTGCCGCGCCGAAGTGTCGTAAACAACTGAAGTCTCCAGGTTGATTCGGCTGCCTTCGCCAAGCATTTACTACTGAATCGGTTTTAGGGCTTGTGGAATGATGTACGTAAGAACTTCTGAGGTTAGTTCGATGTCAGTGTCTCCGTTTTCTTAATAATAACACTGGTTAGTATTAAGAAAACGGAGACACTGACATCGAATAATGAACTGTCATAGGATAATGAAGAATTTATTCATGAAGCGCATCTAGAAGGTAGTCGTTTAAATGCGGAGTTTATGCATACTGTGGGCTGTGCTTTCTACATTCTTTCGCTGCTTTCCGTGAAAAAATCCTTAGAGGTCCACTTATCTTTTTGGTAGATTTATAGCCCTTTCTATCCATTACTTGAGCCCAGGTTCCGTGAAACTTCTCACGCTTTTCCTTCATAGACGTAGTATTTCTTTTTATTAGTCGTTTCCTATTCATGCTGTCAAGTTATGGAAGGAACTCGACACCGACACTAGACTTTAATCGTTCATTGGAATATTTACATGTCGTCTGAAAAAATCATACCTCCTCTAACTTTATTGTCCACTTTTCACAATTCTACTTACATTCCTCTTCCTTAATTTTTCTTCTTCCATTTTCAACTCCTCAATCTTATGTTTGCTACAAAGCAAACATCGACATATCAAAATGAGATTCTTTTGTTTTTTTTTTCCAAAAATTTATTTATAAACAAAAAATTCGAGGTTTAACTAAGAAGTAGTTTTTTGGTGTTTGTGCTAAACAGAGAATTATGCTCGTGGAATCACATAGTATTTATCTGCCATTTAATGGATGGACTTTAAAAATCAGACCCAATTTTTCATAGAACTTTGAGATTTTAAATTCAAAATTACTTTCAAATGCAGAATTTATTTTATTTTTAGGTTCAAATAAAGGAGCAAGGAACCCTTGTAACTGTCTGTCTGTCTGTTCATTCGTCCAGTTAAAACGTTGCAGTTGTTTCTACAGTTTTAAAACTGTGCGCAAAATTTTCACAAATATGCTTCGAACATGCTCAGACGCTAGTTAATATGAAATTGGGATTTAGTTTTCCATTTTTCACAAATATTTGTCATAAAAGTTAGGTGCAACATATACTCCTTCTAAATTTTCAACCGTGAATTTGAAAAAAACTTGAAAAATTCTAGATGCTGGCAATTAATCAGAACTTTGAATTGAAAATATTTCGATTAATTTCTACGAAAAAATTTACATAAACAACTATATAATATTATGACGCGCATTGACCGATTTTTTGTTAAGGTAAGATACAAAAATTATTATAAAATTTTTTTTCAAAAACTGTTTTTTTCATCTTTTCATCATATCATTTTAATAGTTTGCAAGAAATAAAAAAATATTTTTTCGTTTTCAACTGCCACTTTTTAAAATTTCCACTTTTCCAAAATTATTTTATTTTATTTTATTATTAACGTCACATGTTAATTACACAATTTTTGAGAGAGATTTTTACCAAAACTAATCGGTAAATAATTTTTAAATCAGTGTTGTATATATAAATCCTCCGAAGGCCAGAGCATCTCATGCGAAAAGTATAAAATTAAGCGCTTTAATAGTACAGAGATTATAGAAGTGATGTTGATTATTAATTCAGGTAAATACCCGCAACTCATTGTCTCGCTTTCATTGTACATACATTAGAATACTGTTTTTGGACGTACTCAGTGCGCTACTTATATAAAATTCAGTACTTTATCGACCAGAGTTAACGTGTTTCGGGACCTAGTGTAAGTTACTCGTATTTCCAATAGTTTCTTGGCCTCGTTCGTACATTGGTTTTAATGTCAAGTGGTTGCTATTAATATTAAGCAGTGTGGTGTCATATATTCTAAGGCCGTTATGAAAGAATACGCACGTAAATATGTGGGTATGCCTATAAATGGATGGATGTGTGTTTGTTACTCGATAACTGCGTAATTTTTAATAGGGTTGATTACAATATAGCCTGGCTTGATGTTAAAACTATAAAAGTTTGTTAACCCCTTTGCAGCGTCATCGGAACAATTTTACCTCCCTCAGTTTTTTACAATTTTACCTAATTAATATAAGTTAATTTTAAAACGCTGTTACTTAATTTTGAACATGTCATAATTTTTCGTATGAAATTTCACTTAATGAATATACTTCCAGAAAAAGTTCAAGTTACAATGGAAAATCTTGTAAATATCAATCGATGCACTAGTTCTGCGGATTATCGTGAAGAGGTAGATATATAAACAGATAAAGAGGCTTTACAGATGAAGAATACAGTCCTGAATGAACTTTTTAGCTTTTGAGGCGACTGCAAATTTTTATTCAGTTTATTAGAAAAAACAATATCGAGTTAAATGTAATGTGCCCCGCTACAGATTTTTAGAATTAAATTACATTTCTCAGACTCCAATTACTCTTGATTTTAAACATTAAATAAATTAAAATAATAAAACGTTAAAAAAATTTCAGAACAACCAACCGCTATTCATGATCACAGAATTGTGTTCTGTAGAGAATTATTTACCGTATACTTCACAAAACTATGGATACTCATAATACAACTAAAACTATTCAAGTGCGAGTCATAGCAGACACAAGCTAGTTGGATATAAATGTACACACAAAGTGAAACCTCATGTTTGTGTTCAAAAGTTCTCTGAACTTACATTACCCAAATTCATTTATGGGTAGAAATTCTTTAATTTCTTAATATCTTTCTGTTTCTTTTCTGTCCCTAACGTATTCCTTGACTTATTTTATTCAATTGTATATTATGCTGTATCTTTAGTGTAACTTAATTTAACCAAAAAACTTCTTAAGAAATGAGAACGGCTTACTATCAGAATTTAACTAACCTAAGTAACTATATTGATACCCAAAAAGTGTTTTAAATTATAGGCAAACGGAAACGAGAATAAATATTTCATCGGATATGTGAAACAAAGAAATCCATTACTTCGTTTGCCACCGTTAACATTTTTGTATAATTGTTTTTGACTATCAGCTATAGAAATATATGTGGATAAAAATGTTTTATCACTACGCTAAATTTCAAGTTCATATATTAAAATAGATGTGAGATACAAGATCTGTGTATTTGATTCATTATTGGCCCCAAAAACACCAGCACATTTCACAGCATCACTCGCAACAAAATGGTTAGAAATATTTGATTGGCAAAATCTTCCATCATTTGTAATTTTTTTGTAACGTGGCCAATAATTTTCTCACTCTTTCAAATACCGTTAAAAATTTCAGCTAATGGTCTCAAACTACGTTGTTGAGATAAGAAGACCCCATGTATACTAAATATAAGGATTTACTTGGGCTCGTAATTCTGACTTTGTTAGTTTTAGTAAACATTAAAATTATTGTTTATTTACATTAGTTTATTGGGACAGTTTAGGATGTTATCCACGTTTTTAATTAATCGGAGTAACAAAAGATGTCATGGCTAAATGTATCTTGGAAGGAATAAGAAGTATAAAGGGAAAAGAAAGAAAAGCAAAGTTGACAAACTTAAAGAAAGTTAAAAAAATTATAAACTAATTCTCTTAATTTAGGTATTTTGCAACTAAACTAATTAAATTTTGCATAATGAGTCTATCAGTAGTGAAAGTATATATCATTTTATAAAAAGTCAACATTTCGTTGTTTTAAAAAAGGATATACTTTTAAAAACAATGCAGTCCTAAAGGCTGCTTAAGATTAATTTGGCAGCAAAAGTCGAACTATGAAGCCACGCAATTTTTTTATTCATTTAATTTTTCAAGGTTTTTAAAATTTATTTTTATTTATAATTTTAACAATTTAAGTCCTGCTGATGTAGTTAGTATTTAGTAATAAAAAAGTTGAATATATTTGGCGTTAATTTTATAGAAATTCATTATTAACAATTAAACGAAACTACGTGATGTAGTATATTTCAACTTTCTTTAAGTTATTTACCACGACCTAGGTTTCGTTGTATTACTGGGCTATTAGCAAAGATCTTGGCAAATAACACACCTGAAGATGTTGTAATACAACGAAACCTAGGTTGTGGTAAATAAATTAAAGAAAGTAGAAATAATACTACATCACGTAGTTTCATTTAATTGTTAATAAAAAAGTAACAATTATGTTGAAAGAACTACAAGTGATTCATGGCGTAAACATAGCGTATAGTATACGTCGATATTTTTGACAAAACAAATCATGATCAGTCTTTGAAACTATGTAAAACAAGATTTTGTGAGTTTTGGTTCAGTTCAATAAAGACAAATAGAAATTCGCTTTAGCTAAAGTGCACTTGTTTCACAAAGTTCATAGTTTACGTTAAGAGTTTTAGGCGACGCCTCATATTTTCGCTTCTTGCTCATGTCCTTTGACTTAAGGTTAAGTCGCTCACAGTTATTATTAGGTACGCTAGATTATGTCAGAGAAACCCAGACAGTTAATTTGGAAATATAAGATAATTTAATATGAAGATTGATGTACATTAAAATAAGTATAGATGACATTCATTTCAAATATTATAACTAGAGAACAGTATAGTTTTAGTTTCTAAAAAAGACTACTTATTATAATGAATGTAATAAATAAACAACTTTATCTAAATAAGATTTCGTTCACAGTTCGTACCTTGACTGAGTAGCGCAGCAAAAACCAAAGAAAAAGATAATAGGGTGTTTTATCCACCAGCTCTGCATCGGTTTTTTCTTAGCCTGAGTCTTTTAGCACTAAGTTGAAAGAGATTTTTTTTCAAGTAATATAAAGTATAAAGATATTTCAAATAAAGGTGTTCCTTGAATTCGAGGTGTTCCTTCTCGATTTTATATTAAACATAAAAATTTGTTAAAATTTATTTACAAAATTTTACAAATACAAGCCAATTATTATGGTAACATGGAGTTATGCTGTAGAACAAAGGTATCGATATCACGATTTCAAGAAAATTTTATCGGCCTTTCGCTAATTATGTTTTGCCGGTTGCATTTCTCAGTTATTAGTTTGTATTTTTAAAATTTTACTGTAGTAGCAGTGGTTTTGAAATTAAGGTATGGTTTTGAAAATAAGGATGCCAGGAAATTACTGGTTAATTGATCGAATGAGTGATTAAATAAGTCCGTGATCAGATTTGGATATTTGCGTATAAAAAGGGTTTGTAAGCTTTTTTCAAATTTTCGCTCGAATTAAAAATATTGAAAGTTTAAAAAAAATTAAATCATTCTTGAGATTAATAAAATCATTCTAAACAAATATATTCCATCCTGTTTTAGAGTCACGAAGAAATTTTTATAATTTCACCTTGTCTTTTCAAATATATAATGATAATATTTGTAAATATTTGTAAAACCAACAAATTTCTGCTTTATGTTGCAATAAATAATTTTGTAATGAATAAGATATTCAGCCGATTCAGCAATTGCAAAATGGTCGAACTGATGTTAGTTTAACATGTTTACTAAGTGTCTATCAGGATTTTTTCCATTTTTTTTAAATCAATGCCCGTCGGAGTCAAAGAGAATAAGTTTGCATCGTTCTCATTATAAAATTATTATAAAAAGGATAATGATCACATATTTTAAAATATAAAAATTTATTAACTTTTAATATTTTTTATAGCACGAGGAAGTGGAGGGAACGCTACATAACAAATCCCGTTGCCTTGTGGGCCTTCTGATGGGTTTCATCAATATGAAAAATGTGAAGTGATTGTCCATAACTACACTGAAATCCTGCGCAATTATTTTATAGTGTAGTTCCATGAAGCTTATAACTGTCTAAAAAGAGAATACTTTTACAGGAGTATGTTATGATTGCATATTAAAATGTAGCAAATTGCTCAGACTATGTTGGAATTATTTAACGTATTGAGTCGATATCTTGTTTGATTAGTTCACTACCAGGTTGGTTTTTAACATTCAAGAAGTGTTTTAAAGTAATCAATACTCAGGAAGATTAGAAAAATATATGCGAGTCACTATGCTTTGTCACTGCAATATTTAATGATTCTATATTAAAATAGTTTCTCAGAAAAATTGCAGTGAGAGGCCGGCAGACGTACGGACAAGCAAGTAACCTTATAAGAGGTCTTTTTTTCTTTTGAAGTACACCCTAAAAAAAGGATATATATATATAAAAAAGTGTATTTAATATAAATCCTTTTTTTCTATATAAATGTCCTTTACATTGGTATAGAAAAAAAGAATATCCATATAGATATAAAGTGAACCCTAAAAAAGGAATTTTGAAAAATTGTTTTCATAGATTCTCTTCATAAAATCTTGTAAAATGATAGAGGTTCAAGGCTATCAATGCTAACCAGAGAAAGCGACTACGCTATCTTTTAAAAGCCTCAATGCAATGAGCTTCGAATAAGATTCTTTTAATACAATATATTTATTGATCATTTGGAAAATATTAACTGGATAAATATTTCCACGGGTGTTTGTCAATTTCGGAGCGGTATTTTCGGATTTTTATAGTGGTTTAGTGGCTTTGCTTACTTAGCAACAGTTTAAAAAATTCTGTTGCATAAGTGATAGTGTTAATATTTAGTCATGGTGTTAACAAACGATTAACTGAAATATGTCATTAAATTATATTTTTATAAATAGCTCGCTTTATGGAGTTCTTTAAATAATGATCACTCTTTCTTAATTCATAAAATAGTTTATTTCAAAGCAATAACAAAATATAGTAAACCACATAAAAAAATGACTCGTCCAAAATTACATATAAGTACGAAATTCACCAGCAGAACAACTACACAAGTTGTTGCCAATAACTAATATCTGCGTTCGCGCGATATTTTTAGTATGTTCTCACGTATTTATCACCTATTGAAAATATCGACATTATTAGTGATAATAAACCAACTAATATAAAAAAAACGAGTATGGATACCGTTCATGACTAAAATTCATAGTAGGCTACTTTAATAAGGGTAACATTATTCCTGTAGGTTTAAATTTTAGTACTAAACCATGTCAATAAGAAGCTTAAGCTGTATATTGCATATATATCTCGAAAACACAAAACCTTCACGTACATTCCTTTGCATTAATCGAAAGTCCACATAGACGAAGCTGCTAACTAACGTTAGCAATAAATTTTTATAAAATAATACACTATTTTTGCAAAAATAAGTTTATCAATACATTTCTCACCAAATTCGTTAATAAAACTTTAAAAATAAAGTCGGGATTAGCAGGCAAGACAAAAAATTTTGAGTAAGTGATGCTATTGTTTCGTATGGATTTATATGGATGCTATATCCTACATTTTTTATTACTGTTGGCTAAGAAACAACGATACGAGCGAAAGAGAAATAACTGTGATTATTATTTCAAGAGCCTTGTTCGTTACTTAAAACATTTTCAATTTTCTGTCGTATTAATGTTTACATGACACGTTTTTAACTACTTTTTTGTCCCCGGTTCGGTTTACGTGAATTTATTTGTTTAACCAGTCGTTATCAATGATGGTCAATGGTTAATGATATCATAATACAAGGCTGATATTTTCGTTTTTGATCTAGGCTGATGTTTCATATTTTCAGCAATAGTGGTATTTTTTCCCATAATTTTAATGCTGTTTTAACCTTATTTATTTCTCAAAGAGAAACGTTTTGTTTTTTATTTTTTTTAGGGTTGAAACTGAAACAGCTTTTTTGATTGACATTAAACTTTCACCATCTTATCGCGTATAGTATTTAAATATACGTGTACCGATATTAAAACTATTTAGGTTGAGGTGGATGCATGCATTTGTAAGTTAAATCTTTAAATCATTATATATTTATTGAAATAATGTATAACTTTATGTAAACAATAGGAAAATTTAGACAAAAGAAATCGGGATAATCCTGTTGGACACTACTGCTGTTTCTTTTCGCGAATACGTCGATCCTGTATAGTGTATTGAAAATAAAAAAAATTTCATTTCATTTAAAGATTTTATTCTACTAGTTTATGAAAAGTATCTTGATGTCATTATAAGAGACTATTGCAGGGTATTTTATCCCAGACTAACATCGTATAAGTCGCGCGATGCACTCCAAAAAATGTGAAAAGTCAAATCTGGAAAATAATGTTCAAAATACAAATTAATACTTATTTTCTTAAGTAGGCCTGCCTACTAAAATCTATATTAATTTTTTTCAATATTCTCCTAATATTACGATGGCGAAGTTGCGGGCAGAAACTCATGTTATAAATCAAAGGGGGGAAATAAAACAAACGCAAGACTTTTAGGATCATTGTTAAACGCCTTGAATTTCATAAAAATGTCATTCGTGGCTATGAAATCGTATTAAGTTATCAAATCCGTATGTTTCTGTAAGTAATCGCAACAATTCTGATTATAGGTTGAATTTATTCTAGATGCTGGCCATTACCAGAATTGCTGCACCGAGGTGTCGTAAACGACTGAAGTCGTAAACTTTAGTTCCGCGTTGATTCGGCTGCCTTTGCAAAGTATTTACTACCGAATCAATTTTAGGGCTCATAAAGTGAGATTCAAATGGACTTCTGAGGTTAGTTCGATGTCAGTGTCTCAGCTTTTTAACTGCTAACTAGTTCATAGAATAAAGGATTTATAAAGTACGTCAAGAAGGTGGACGTTTAAACGAAGAGGTCATCAATACTACAGGCAATACTTTCCACATTCTTTTGCCGCTTTTCGTAAAATAATCCCTTCAGTTTGTCTTATCTTGTTGGAATCTATCAACAAGACCCTTTTTATTCATTATCTGACTCTTTTTATATTTTATAACCCTTTCTATTAATTACCTGACTCCTTCTATATTTTATAACCCTTTCTATTCATTACCTGACTCTTTCTATATTTTATAACCATTTCTATTCATTACCTGACTCTTTCTATATTTTATAACCCTTTCTATTCATTACCTGACTCTTTCTATATTTTATAACCCTTTCTATTCGTTACCTGAGCCTACGTTCTGAGAAACTTCTAACGCCCTTTCTAATTAGATATAGTATTTTATTCAATAAGTAGTTATTCGTTGTTCATGCTGCCAAATTATGAAATAAACTCGACAACGGCACCAGAGTTTCACCGTGCATTGAAATATTCAGAAGCCGTCTCAAAAAATCATACTTCCTCTAACTTGACTTTCCACCTTTCACAATTCCATTTACATTCCTCGCCCTTGATTCTTCTTTTACAATCTAAACACTGACATATAAAAATGAGATTATTTTGTCTTTCATTCGTTTTTTTTCAATAACTTTTTACAAACAACAATTTTGATTTTTTCCATCTATACTAAACAGGGAAATATTCTAGTGGAATCTCAAAGTATTTATCTGCCATTTAATCGACGGTATTTAAAGATAAGACCCATTTGATTAAAGAAAGTCGAGATTTTGTATTCAAAATTTCTCACAATTAAATGAAACTACGTTAAGTAGTATTATTTTTGCTTTCTTTAAGTTCTTTATCACGACCTAGGTTTCGTTGTATTACAACATCTTCAGGTGGGCTATTAGCAAATATTCTTGCTAATAGCCCACCTGAAGATGTTGTAATACAACGAAACCTGGGTCGTGGTAGAGAATTTAAAGAAAGAAGAAATAGTACTATATCACGTAGTTTCATTTAATTGTGAATAATGAATTTCTACAAAATTAACGCCAAATATATTTAGTATTCAAAATTTCTTTCAAATGTAGAATTTATTTTTTTTCCCGATTAAAATCTTACAGTTTTTTTCAGTTTTAGAATTGTGTGCATGGAAATTTTCAAAGCGAGGCTTCAACTGAGATGTCAGTTAATATGAAATTAGGATTTCATTTGCCATTTTTCACAAATATTTAGTTTCAAGCTTAGTTGCAAAATATACTTTCTTCTATATTTTCAACAGTGAATTTGAAAAACTGGAAAAGTTCTAGATGCTGGCAATTGATTAGAACTTTGTATTAAGAACATTTTGATTAATTTCTATGAAAAAAAGATATGGGCAATTATATAATATAACTTTACAATTTATTACGACACGCAATGGTCGATTTTTTTAAAATATTGGTTTTAAGTCTATGAAGAAACCTAAATACCTCCGAAGGCACAAAATATCTTACGCGAAAAGTATGACATAAAAGTGTTATATTAGTTCGTGTTATATTAGTAACCCGTAACTGATTGTCTCGGCTTCATTGTACGTAAATTAGAATATTGTTTTCGAACGTTCTCGGTGTGCCACTTATATAAAATTCATTCTTTTATTGATCAGAGTTTACGTGTTTCGGAGCTTAGCGTAAGTTACTCCAATAATTTCGCGGCCTTCTTCGTACATTGGTCTTAATATCAAGTGGATATTATAGTTCCCATGGATACTATTAATATTAAGCGGTGTAGTTTCATATTCTCGAAGGTCGTTATACAAAATTTTCAAGTACGTAAATATTTGCGTATGTCTACTCTTTTAACTCATATTATATATGCAAAAGTTTGGAAGTATGGATGGATGGATGTATGTTTGTAACTTGATATCTTCGTAATCTCTGAACGGAATATAAACATAATGTAGCTTGGAATAGAAATAATGAAATTTGCTAACTTCCTTCGAATGCCATCAGGATAATTTTGCCACGATACAATTTTTTAAAAATTTTCACTAATTAATGTAACCTAATTTTATTGAGGAAATCGCTGTTTTTTAATTTTTTTTGTTTTATTTATTAGGATGAGGCTTCACATAATAAACTATACTTCGAGTAACTTAATGCTAACATATTCTTTAAGAGCATAACTATGTTGACAAATACTGAATTTTTACCTTAAGCTTTGCATGGGCTCATGGGACCCTTGTAAATACTTTGGTGTTGAAATCTACTGGTTGAATCACCAGTTCCGGACAATTTCCCGCGTATTTGTCTGGAGAAAGGATATTGCCTGGAGAAGTATACATTGTCTGGAGAAGTGAATACTAATTCAGACGTAAGTGGTTGAAAGGAGTAGAAGAATTTTGTGATGTTTAAATATCTGCTTCCATTGAAATTTGCTTCTGATGCGTCTTCACATGCCTTCTTGAGCAGATATTTCTTAAACAATTCTATAAAACAATTTCATCTTCATCTTATCCTGCTCTGTGGGAATCAGTCATTGGTATAATATAGATAGAACTTGCATAATATATTTCCTTTTGTAATGTTTGATTTTAAATTCTATGTGTGACATTAATTAATATACTCAAATAACATTTTGTAATTTCATAACAAGTGTATAAGTTAAACAAACTATGCCTGACCTGTGTATACTAAATTTACCTAATCAGCACTGTATAATATTATTATAATGAGACAAATTTGTTCGGACGGCAGTCTTAGGCAAGTTTTTCTTTTTCTATACACTTGAAAATAATTAATCAAAAGAAAAAAAAACAAGGTTGTGGTTGCTAAACTCAAAACTTTTTGATGTATAATAAAGAAAAATATTACGTTGTAAATAGAGTTTGAATAATGTTCCTTTAAATACAAATTGATATAGTAGTTCTGCAGGTTGTCGTGAAAAGGCAGTTATATAAAAAGAAGAAGAAACTGCAGATGAATACTATAGTTCTGGGGAAACTTTTAAACTCTTGAAGTTTCTGCATATGTTTTACTACATACGTTTTTGTCCAGTTTATTAGAAAAAAATATATCCAATGAAATATCTCGCTATATATTTTTATAATTAAATTGCGTTTCTCAGAATTTTAAAAAATTTCCAAATTTTGAAAAAAAACAGCCGTTTCTTATTAACGAATTGTATTCTACCTCCATTCTTATCCATTACGACAAATTGTATTCTACTTCCATTCTTATCCATTGCAACGAATTGTATTCCACCTCCATTCTTACCCATTATAACGAATTGTATTTTACTTCCATTCTTATCCATTACAACGAATTGTATTTTACTTCCATTCTTATCCATTACAACTAATTGTATTCTACCTACGTTCTTATCCATTACAACGAATTGTATTCTACTTCCATTCTTATCCATTACAACGAATTGTATTCTACCTCCATTTTTATCCATTACAACACAATTGTATTCTATTGACCATTATTTATTGTAGTATGGATATATACCCATAAAACTATAAAATATATCCCTACTAAAATAATAAAAACGAGACGTTGTTAGATATTTGTATATCTTCTTTTCACACTAGACCTACCCAATGGATTACAATGAAGTTTTGCTTATAGATAGATAATATGCAATTTAGATTAAAATATAGGCTATTATATAACTAGGCTATCGTTTACAAAATTAGATCAGGGAATATAAACGCTTAACAAAATTATACCCGCGCGTGGAAAATTGAATTCGCTGCTATTAATTTAATTATAATTAAAATAGTGGAATATGTTTGATTTGACACAAAAAACTGATCATCCTCCCCGCCCTACTAACAAGCGTTAAAAGACGTGTCTGGTAATTTGTGTTCAAATAATATTTGCCTCGTACCTATGAAACTAGCCTGATTGAAGTATATACCTATTTCTTTGAAAAAAATTTCAATTTTCTGAATGCAATCTTGGCGAAATAGCGGACAAAATCTAATTAGATATAAATGTACACACAAACTGCATCTTTGTGTTTGTGTTCAAAAGTTCTCTAAAATCGCATTACTTAAGTTTATTTATGGGTAAAAATTCCCTTCATTTTTCATGAGCTCTATTTTTTTTTCCTTAACGCGTCATTCGTCTTATTTAATTTAACTGAATATCGCGTTTGTATCTATAGTATAACTAAACTTAATGAAATAACTTCTCAAGAAATGAGAACGACTACGCGATTGATGGGAATTTCATCACATTTCAGCTCACGGATTTGGATTATGTTGTTAAGATAAGAAGACTTCATGAACATTAAAATGTAAGATCTTCTTTGGGTTTTATTGTATAGTTAAACGACTAAATACGGTACAGTATAATACTGGAGAGTATGGGGGGTGAAGTAGCATACTCCATCCAAGTGAAAGTAGTTTTTCACTTGTTACTTTTGATACGTGGGTTCGAGCATTCTTATGTAAAAAATAAATTTTGCTACGATTTGAAGAAATTTTAGAGGTGACTTTGCTCAATTGTTCACAATAAATCTTAGCTGTAGTTTTAATGTTAGCTTGAAAGAGTTCCCAATGAATAACTCATTTATACCCCACCATGCACTCAAAAGTATATTTTGTCCATTATTATATTTTGGTCTAGGTACACATTTTTCTCCAGCTTGTAGCCACTGGAATTTATGCTTAAAGTTAACATAAGGCGCTTACTTTTCATCTCCTGCAATCAGATACTTTAGCCTTTTGTTCGTACGACAGAGTTTGAACTTAATCTGGGATCTGTTTCAAGAAGGCTTTTAAATTTTTCTAAATAAATTGTAGGTGGCTTGGGATGAGGTTTATCGGACAGATTAAAATTCCCTTCTTTGTATCTTTGGAACCAGTGCTTGACTGTGTCGTAAGAGGGCATACCTTCGCCCATCGTTGTGTAGATTGCGTCATGCTTCGCTGGTTTTTCGACCTAAACGCCATTCAAGAATAAAGAGTCCTCTAAGTTAACTTCGATATACTTCCATTTTTTATTTATTCTTAACTCGCCAATTACTCCATTGCAAACTGAAAAGAAGTTAGAATGCCATACTTTTTATATACTCTACATGAATTCTTCTAGAAGCTTGTATATTATTCCAGAAATCGATCGAAATAAGTAACTGGTTTAAAAACTGCCAACCTAATACGTTAAATTGTCTGAGCAGACCTATTGAAATTTTATATCATATTGAATCGCTATCGTGCTCAATATTAAGTTGATAGTGATATTTAATATTCAAGAAGCATTTCACATCACCGAAAAATAAAAGGCAACGAGAATTTATATTTCAAATGATGTACGAAATGAAAAACATTCATTATTTCTTTTTCCGTCTCAAACATTTTTATTATAGAAATTATAGAAGTATATACGGATAAATATGCTATATCATGATGCAAAATTTCAAGTTTATATGTCAAAATAGTTTTTGAGAAAAACTACAGTGACAGACTGGCAGACGTAAGGACACGCGAGTGACCCCATGAGAGGTCCTTCTTTTTTTTTGAGTTACTGAACCCTAAAAAAGTATATTTCCAAAAATTGTTTTTACGAATTCTCTTTACAAAATCTTGTAAAACGATAGAGGTTCAAGGCTATGGTAGGTAGAGCCAGAGACAACGACTATGCAATATTTTAAAAGCTACAATGAACTTCGATTATGATTCATTTAATATATTGATCATTTGGAAAATATTCACTGGATGAATATTTCTATGGACTATTGTCAATTCCAGAGCGGGAAGCGATAATAGTGTCGGCTTCAATGACGTTGCCTTTTTATCGTGGTTTAGCTTTGCTTACTGCAACCGTTTAAAAAAGTGTCAATACTTATTCATGGTGTTGACTAACAATTAACGCAAACAAATATGTCATTAAATTATATTTTAACAACTATCTCGCTGTACCGAGTTCTTTAAATAACGATAACTCTCTAGTAATTAATTTTTTATATAGTTTATTTCAAAGCAATAATTAAATATAGAAAACCATGTCGAAAACAACTCGTCTAAAATTGCATACGAGTTTCCTACTCGTATGTGACAAACAGCAGAACAGTTCTGCAAGTTGTTGCAAACAACTTTTTATTGCGTTCGTGCGACATTTTCAGATTATTTTCACGTATTTATCACTGATTAAAAATGTCGACAATATCATGGAAATTTTAGTTTATTCTCTATAGGTTATTAATGGTAATAATACCACTAATATGATAAACGCTAGTATAGATACCGTTCATGACTGAAATCTACAAATAGGCTACATTTTAAATGAGGGTAACATTATCCCTGCACAATTAAATGAAACTACGTGATGTAGTATTATTTCTACATTCTTTAAGTTCTTTATACGACCTAGGTTTCGTTGTATTACAACATCTTCAGGTCTAATACAACGAAACTTAGGTCGTGGTAAAGAATTTAAAGAAAGTAGAAATAATACTACATCACATAGTTTCATTTAATTGTGAATAATGAATTTCTACAAAATTAACGCCAAATATATTCAAATGATTCCTGCAGGTT
This sequence comes from Druceiella hillmani, assembly GCA_039881145.1. Lineage (NCBI taxonomy): Eukaryota > Metazoa > Arthropoda > Insecta > Lepidoptera > Hepialidae > Druceiella > Druceiella hillmani. The sequence goes on along the minus strand of JAYKKI010000078.1, from coordinate 5,641,918 downwards.
TAAATTTTAGTACTAAACCATGACAACGGTGGCTTAAGCTGTATATTGCTTACGTATCTCGAAAATATAAAATCTTCATGCAAATCCCGTTGAATTAATCGAAAATCCACATAGATGAAGCTAACAAACGTTAGTTATGAATTTTCACGGAATAATTGTACTATTTTGCAATAGTAAGTTTATGAATACCTTTATTATCGAATTCGTTTATAAAACTTTGAAAAGCAGTCAGGGTTAATAGCAAGGGCAAGACAATAAATTTTGAGTAAGTGACGCTATGAGTTCGTATGGATATCCCGCATGTTTTATTATCGCTATCTAAGAGACAACGATACGAGTGAAAAAAAATAATTCATCGAAACGGGTATTATTTCATTTATATTTTTGGGAGCTTTGTTCGTTACTTAAATCGTATATAAGTAGGTTTTCAATCTTTATAACTTTCTTTAGTATTAATGTTATATGACACGTTTTTAACTAGTTTTTGTCGCCGGTTCGCTTTATGTGAATATTTCAAATTCGTTTACAAAACTTTTAAAAAAGCAGTCGCGGTTAGCAGACAATACAATAAATGTTGAGTAAGTAACGCTATTCGTTCGTATGGATTTGTATGGATGGTCTTATACCCCATTTTTTATTATTGCTATCTAAGAGACAACGATACGAGTGAAGAAGAAATCATTTATCTAAACGGTTATTATTTTGTGATTATTTTCTTTAAGAATTTTGTTCGTTATTTATATCGTGCATAAGCATGTTTTCGATTTTGATAGTTTTGTGTCGTATTAATGTTACTTGACACGTTTTTAGCTTGTTTTTTTGTCCCTAGTTCGGTTTACGTGAATTTCTTTGTTTAACCAATTATTAGCAATGATGGTGAATAGTTAATGAAATCGTAATACGAGGCTGATATTTTTGCTTTTGGTCAAAGTTGATATTTTATATTTTCATCAAGGTTGGTATTTTTATTTCCCATCATTTTAATGCCGTATTAACCATATTTATTTTACAAAGAAAAACGGTTTGTTTTTTTAATTTTTACGGTTAAAACTCGAACAGATTTATCCAATTTACATTAAACTTTCACTATTGAATTGCTTATGGCATTTGGAGTGACATGTATCTAATAAAAATAACTATTTAAGTGTAGGTGTTCAAGGTGACCAGATGTATGTGTGAGTTAAACTTTTAAACCATTGTGGATTCATTGAAATAATGTTTAACTTTATGTTTAGTTGAGAGGAACAGGAAGAGCCCTGTCGGGTACTGCCTCTGATTTTTTTTCGTCATTACGTCAATCGTGTATAGTGTCTTGAAATGAAATAAAATTATCATTTGAATTCATGTAATTCATTTCATTTAATCGTTTAGTACAAATGGTCTATGATAAGTAACTTGATGTTATTATAAGAGACTAGATATTGTAAGGTATTTTATTCCAGACCAATTCTCCATAACTTGCGCGACCTGCCGCAAAAAATGTTAAACGTTAGATCTGGGAAACGATGTCCAATATAACACTTATCTTATTATACAAACAGACCCATTGAAATATATACTGATTACATTGTTAAAAACTGTTAGCATTCTCTTAATATTACGTTGGTAAAGGCGCGGGTAGAAACTCGTGTAATAAATCAGAGAGGCAAGGAAATAAAAGAGAGGCGAGGTCTTTACGTTCACTTGTTTAACGTCTTGAATTTTATTAAAATGTCGTTGGTGGCTATTAAATCATATTAAATTAAGTTGTTCAATGTACGATGCTTCCGTATATTTCTGTAAGTAATGTTGCATTTTATTGCAACAATGCTGATTATAGACTAAATTTAGTATTGACGCTGGTTATTCACAGAATTGCCGCGCCGAAGTGTCGTAAAAGATTGAAGTCGTAAACTTTAGCTCCGGGTTGATTCGGCTGTCTTCACGAAGTATTTACTACCGAATCGGTTTAAGAGCTCATAAAATCAGATCCGTGGGAACTTTTGAGGTTGGTTCGATGTCAGTGTCTCTGTTTTTTAATTTAGCTATTTCATAAATTAATGGAGAATTTGTTCAGGAAGCATATTTAGGGTGTGATGGTTTATATGTGGAGATTATAAAAACTCTAGGCTTCACTATTTGTCTTCTTTTTTCTTTTTGTCTTTAAAAATAATTACATAATTACAGTTCCTCTTATCTTGCTGCTAGATTTATATTCTTTTACTGTGTACGTTTTGAGAATATTCTCACCCTCTTTTTGTCTAAATATAATATTGCTTTCTATAAGTAGTCATTGACTATTCATGCTGCCAAGTTATCGACTAAACTCGGTACCGATACTAAACTTGCACCGTTCATTGGAGTTTTCAAAAGTCGTTTGAAAAATCATGGCTCTTCCAACTTTACTTTCCGTCTTTCCTCATTCTATTCATATTCCTTGTCCTTAATTATTCTCCTTTCTTTTTTAACTCCTCAACCTTGCTCCAAATCCACCATCGACATATCACAATTAGATTATTTTGTCTTTTTTTGTTTCTTCTTAAATACTATTTTTTTTTGTTATCACGATTTGTCATCACATTTTGTTATTATAATGAAACATTGTAAATATATTGGAAATGTAGCTGGCTTGAAGAGATTGTTCCCGTAACGAGAAGTTATATGATGGATACCATAAGATGTGTATCCATCGAAGTAAATAAATAAATAAATATTCTGAGGTTTAACCAAAAGCAGCTTTTTTATTTTAGATTCTACAAGCATTTATTTTTGATTCTACAAACATTTATTTTAGATTCTACAAGCATTTATTTTTGATTCTACAAGCATTTATTTTAGATTCTACAAGCATTTATTTTTGATTCTACAAGCATTTATTTTAGATTCTACAAGCATTTATTTATGATTCTACAAGCATTTATTTTAGATTCTACAAGCATTTATTTTTTATTCTAAAAGCATTTATTTTAGATTCTACAAGCATTTATTTTTGATTCTACAAGCATTTATTTTAGATTCTACAAGAATTTTTTGTAGGATGCCTGTGGAATCTGTCTCTATCTGTAAAGTTCTTAAATAGTAGTACTACATTATTGCAGAAAGTTGCGATTTTACATTTAAATATACTTCCCAATGGAGAATTATTTTTTTTAGGTTTAAATAGTAAAGGAAAGAACTATTTTCATTTTGTCACGTTAAAACCTTGTAGTTTCTTTAGTTTCGTACGTGCTTAAGATGAGGTGCTAGTTAATATGTAGCGGAATAATAATAAAAGAAATTGCCTACTTATGCATCTAAAATGGTGGCAAAATAATTTTTTGCGTATCCTATCGAGTGGGAAATCATTGGAAAATGAAATAATTTCAAAATGTAATTGGGATTCAATTGGTAATTTTTCCCAAATATAAGGCTTCAAAGTGATATGTACTATATATTTTCCTTTAAATTATCAATTGTGGGTTTAAGAAAAACTTTAAATAATGGGAATGGATCAGAACTTGTAAATGTTGGCGATGGAACAGAAGCATGAAAAATTTTGTGTGATATGGGCAATTTTATTAAACAATTTTGCTTTACATGAAATGTATTCGCCGGTTTTTTATTAATAATTGTTTCAGGTATACGGAAAAACCCTGAAAACCTCCGAAGGCATCTCATGGAAAAATTGTAAAATAAAATTGTTTTATCGACTCTTGAATTATTTAAAGAGAGATTACAGAACGATGTTGTTTTAGAATTCAGGCACCTGTAAGTGATAGTTGCGTTTTAATTGTACATAGTTTAGAACAGTGTTATCGAACGTTCTAGGTCGGATATTTATATAAAATTCGATAGTTTATCGATCAGAGTTTACATGTTTCGAAGTTTGGTGTAAGGCTATTTATATAGGCCAGTAAGCCAAAGGCCAAAAGGCCTCTCTCGTAAATTTGTAGTAATGTTAAGTGTGTTTTATAATCCCAATGGATACTGTGAATATTAAGCGGAGTGGCATCATATATTAGAACGTCACTAAAAAACTTGTGAACTACATAAATTTATGTCTATAATATAATATGTAATATATGGCAATTTATGACGTATATATCAAATAGTTATCTATAGAAAACAAGTCTGTGCTGGTTAGAACGGTTGATTGTTTTTAAAACTTGAAAAATTAAAAAAAACGTTTTATTATTTGAATTTGTTTAATGTTTACAGTAGAGAGCAATTAGGGTCTCAATTTAGTTGCAAAAATATGCAGCTGGATGTGTCTTATTGCATTCAACATTCTTATGATAACCAGAACAGTTTTTTTGTAGAAAAAATAGGTGGCAAAAAAAATGTAGAGGCAGAACAATCGAGATGAAAGCTCAACTTGCAACTGACTAGCCGGTTTCAAGAGTTCTACCAAAATGAAATTTCTCATATGCAAAACCTCTTTACTTTTTAATGGAACTGGCTTTTCAGAGTATACTAACAAAAGTCAGTAATTTTAAAGGTACGTAAGAACCGTCACAAAGTCGTACGTGTTTGCAAAACAGTTACAATTTATGACAAAATCACATAAGTAAATATTGAAACGATAAGTTATAGAAGCCGAAAGTGTCGAAAGAAAGAAACAAAAAAATTATTCACATCTCTCATGTAAGTATTGCCTCAATAAATAAATTAAGTAATAGCTTTTATATTTCCATGCCACATAAACTATACTATAGTTGCTTGCTTGGTTACATAGTTATAAGATAAGGAAGAAAGGAATTAACAAATCAACTTTCAGATGTATAACACGCAAAAACTATACTATAGTTGCGTGCTTGGTTGGAGACTTATAATATAAGAAAGAAAGGAATTTACAAATCAACTTTCAGATGTATGACACTCAAAAACTATACTATAGTTGCGTGCTTGGTTGCAGACTTATAAGATAAGGAAGAAAGGAATTTACAAATTAACTTTCAGATGTATAACATGCAAGTTTTAGCTCTGATTATAATTACAAACTTATAGGAAAAAGTTAAAACATTTCGTATTAGCAAGGGGAATTAAATACTAAGCCTTTTTTATAACTTTGTAATAAAAATGATAATCTAAACAAAAATGTTTCCCCTTTGAATTAAGGATTAAAGGAAGTGATTATATTACAACGTTATATTGTCTACGTAGGGTTTTAAAAAAAATCACCGAGATCAGTAGCTCCGTTGCAATGACCCTTTGTTATTCTGACTGTGTTTCCTTTTTTAAATTAGATTTTTCCAATGAGGTCAGATTTTAAGAAATAAAGAGTAGCCTATAACATTTTCTGGCTCAGTATCTATTTATATGCAAAAAGTTTTGCTGATTTGTTACTCTCTTATGACGTGAATAAAGGACAAACAAACACATTTTTACATTTACAATATTAGTAAAACTGAGTGAGTTTTACATTAAGGTTTTTTCTCTGTTCTGATATTGTCGCAATGCCCCTCTATAAATTACTCATTAACCAAGTAAGAACCAAATAAATATCACAAAATATGAATGCTACCCCTCAGGAACAACTTTGAATTTTATAATCAAAATGGTTTAAATCCAAATGGTTTAAGTCCAAACTATACACTATTGCATGTTGAATTTCTTGTAAATCCGTTTAGAAATGACCCAGCTATCTAGTAAAAAATTATAATATATATGAACTTTTGCATTTATGATGTTGCTTATTTTTATGGCGTATATATCAAATAGATAAGTATTTGATATATACGCCATAAATTTCCGGAATTAACTAAATATAAATATGCATACCAAGTACATTTCAAGCGGTTGTATTCAAATGTTGTCTGAAATTTAGTAAGCTATGTTCATAATTGTCTGAAAATTATCAATATTATTCTTTTATGAAGTCATTCTCATAATCTTTGTATTTCTTTTCTATTCCTAACCTGTTACTTGTGTTTCTAATTCTGTCACTGTCTCTAATATATCTAAACTTAACCGAAAAACGTTTCAATAAATTAGAACGACGACTAGACATGTATTTTCGATTTATCTTCGGCCTTAAATATAAGACCATAATCACAGCATCTTTCATAGCAAAATGTTAGAGATTCGAAAGGGATGAAATCTGCATCTTTCATATAAAATCCTTAATACTTTTATTACCCTTAATATCACCGCTCCAAAATTTCAGACTATTTTGGCTTATGACGTTGAACTATATTGTAAAGGAAAGAGGACATTTCTGACTCCTTAGCAAGAGTTGCATTCTATGGAGAATTATTTACTGTCTACGTTAGAAAATTATGGAGTTAATATAAAATGAAAACCTCATGCGTAAAATAGGACGTACTATCAGCTTGGTTTGTAAAAGGAAGCTTGTTGGATTGGAATGAACATCACTAGACTTAATATGCTACGGAGACCAAGATGTACTTGTAATGTCCTGTTTGGGCTCTGTAGTATGGTTAATCGATTTTATCTTTCTAATAAATATTCAAAATGTTGTTTATTTTGTTTAATTTATTGGGGCAGTTTGGGATGCATTTTCAAGTTAATCTCGGTGAAAAAATATATAATCAAAACGGAACGGGGATAAGAAGAGAAAGTTGAGGAAATTAAGGAAAACTTTTTATCTAAATTATGTCATTTCTTTATATCTTATTCTAAAAAATTGTAAAAGAATACCAGTATACTCAGTTTCCGATAATTTTGCTGTGCCCAAAAAGTTACATTTAGATTAATAAAATTTAACCTCATACAGAAATCTTTATAACATGGCAGTCATACTGCATTCTTTCTTTAATTGTTAAGGGCCAAAGTTTTATTGTTGTGTTTCTTTTAGTTCCGTACTTATAACGATTAAATATATATGTATAATAAAATTGTACGGGAGGCGATTCTGTGCATGGGGAATATTTTAAAAAGAGTGATTGATTTAACTAACAGAATGATATTAAAAGCTTTTCTAGCTTGTTTTTGGAATGTTTGTTTGTCTGTTTGCAAAATATTTAGAAGTAGCTATTTTATAAGTAAAGCTAAACAGGGTTCCTAATTCGTTACTCAACAATTTAGTTATCAATCCATATTATAAAACAAAGTTCAACACCGCATTTTTCTGCCCTTCAGTATTTTAAAGTTCTTGAAGAAACATTTTTTAGAAGTGGTGTAATAGCTGTAAACTTTTCAATCTGCTCTGGTACCTTATAGGCAAATATTGAAACGATGACATAAAAATTATGTGTTTATAATAAAACACTTGAAACAAAAGTTGAATTTAATTTTTTTACATGTACTATATAAAAAATGAAATTTCATTGTTTCATTTTTTAAATAAAAAATACTTTTAAAATAATGTATTTATTAGTTATAAAGGTGACTTAAGTTTAAATTGATAGAAAGCATCGATTTAAAAGGGCAAGCAATTTTTTACTTAAGCATTTTTTTAAAGATTTTTTTAAATTTACAACTATTTACAATATTTTAAATTTATTTTCACGTTAATATTTTTTATCCAGTTGTATTAATATAGTAATATTGACTAACAAAAAATGGGAATTAAGTCAGAAAAAAATATCTAATTGATTTGTTGCACAAACATAGCGTGTGTAGGAAAAATTTAATTAACGACGATAATTTTTATAAAATAAACCATAAGCGGTCTTCAAAACTATGTAAAACAAAATTGTATAAAAGTATAATTTTAATTAAATGGAATAAAAAAGTGAGACATTCACTTTTGATAAAGTGCCCTCACTTCACAATTTACAGTTCATAGTCTGTGTTAACAATTTTAGGCAATCTTCTAAACTTTCCATATATTCTGTTTTCCTATTGATAAAGGGTTGTATTGCATAGGGTCGCTATTAGATATGTCAGAGAAAACTAGAGAGTTCATTGGAAAGGAAGAGGCTTTTAGGAAATTTTATAAGATCATATATATTTTTTTCGAAACAAGACTATTTATCCACAATTAAATGAATAAGACTCTAGAAATATGTATTCACCTGGGGCGGTGCTGGGAAATGATTAGTTAAGTAACTGCTGGACCGTTTAACTAAACCAGTATTTGGCTTTGCACGTTTGTGTATGAAAAGCTTTTTTCACGTTTTCATTATATTTCAAAAAATTAAAGGTTTAAAAAATATTCAGCCATTTTAGAGGTTAATATAAATTTCTTCTCAATAAATATTTCCTTTCTGCTTTAGTAGTTTCCGGTTCACAGAGTAAACCTGTTAAGTCTTTTTGTATATTTGATTGTTACTGCTAATATTTGGAAAATCTTTTGGTTTTTGCTTTTTAGTAAAATAAGTACCTAATTCCTCTTTCCTTGAAATGTATAAGTATTCAGCAAATTTAGTAATGATAAAATGACCGAAAAAATGTTCATGATTTTTTTCAGTTTCGATCAGATTAAAAATAACAATATATAGAAAGAAGTGGGCGACTGTGTGGACAACCCTTAATAATCTCAAATTAAAATAAAAGTAGTGATAAATGCTAGTAATAAATCTTCACGAGATAATGGATTATTTTTGCAATAACATTTTAATCGGCACATTTATCACCGATCAACATTGTGAAACTTTGAAAATACAGTCGCGGTTAGCTGGCAACATAATAAATTTTGAGTAAGCGACGTTATTAGTTCGTACGGATCTACGAAATGGCCTCGTCTTATCCCACATGTTTTATTACCGCTATCTAAGAGACAGCGATACAAGTAAAAAGGAAATAATTTATCTAAATGGGTATTTTTTGTGATTATTTTTTTTAAGAGTTTTGTTGTTTATTATCTAAATTGTGTCATTTCTTTATATCTTATTCTAAAAAATACTCAGTTTCGGAGAATTTTGCTGTGCCCACAAAGTTACATTTAGACGAATAAAATTTAACCCCATACAGAAATCTTTATAACATGGCAGTCATAGTGCATTCTTTCTTTAATTGTTAAGGGTCAAAGTTTTAGTGTTGTGTTTCTTTTAGTTCCGTGCTTATAACGATTAAATATATACATATAATAAAATTGTACGAGAGGTGATTCTGTGCATGGGGAATATTTTAAAAAGAGTGATTGATTTAGCTAACAGAATCATATTAAAAGCTTTTCTAGCTTGTTTTTAGAATTTTTGTCTGTCTGTTTGCAAAATATTTAGAAGTAGCTATGTTATAAGTAAAGCTATACAGGGTTCCTAGTTCGTTACTCAACGATTTAGTTATCAATCCATATTATAAAACAAAGTTTAACACCGCATTTTTCTGCCTTTCTGTATTTTAAAGATCTTGAAGAAACATTTTTTAGAAGTGGTGTAATAGCTGTAAACTTTTCAATCTGCTCTGGTACCTTATAGGCAAATATTGAAACGATGTCATATAAATTATGTGTTTATAATAAAACACTTGACACAAAAGTTGAATTTGATTTTTTTACATGTACTATATAAAAAATGAAATTTCATTGTTTCATTTTTTAAATAAAAAATTCCTTTAAAATAATGTATTTATTAGTTATAAAGGCGACTTAGGTTTAAATTGATAGAAAGCATCGATTTAAAAGGGCAAGCAATTTTTTACTTAAGCATTTTTTTAAAGATTCGTTTAAATTTATGACTATATATAATATTTTAAATTTATTTCCATGTCAATATTGATTATCCAGTTGTATTAATATAGTAATATTGACTAACAAAAAGTGGGAATTAAGTCAGAAAAAAATATCCAAATGATTTGTTGCACAAACATAGCGTGTGTAGGAAAAATTTAATTAATGACGATAATTTTTATAAAATAAACCATAAACGGTCTTCAAAACTATATAATACAAAATTTTATAAAAGTATAATTTCAATTAAATGGAATAAAAAAGTGAGACATTCACTTTTGATAAAATGCACTCACTTCACAATTTACAGTTCATAGTCTGTGTTAACAATTTTAGGCAATCTTCTAAACTTTCCATATATTCTGTTTTCCTATTGATAAAGGGTTGTATTGCATAGGGTCGCTATTAGATATGTCAGAGAAAACTAGAGAGTTCATTGGAAAGGAAGAGGCTTTTAGGAAATTTTATAAGATCATATATATTTTTTTCGAAACAAGACTATTTATCCACAATTAAATGAAACTACGTGATATAGTATTATTCCTCCTTTATTTCAATTCTTTACCACGACCTAGGTTTCGTTTATTACAATATCTTCAGGTGGGCAATTAGCAAAGATCTGAAGATGTTGTAATACAATGAAATCTAGGTCGTGGTAAAGAATTTAAAGAAAGTAGAAATAATACTACATCACGTAGTTTCATTTAATTGTGAATAATGAATTTCTACAAAATTAACGCCAAATATATTCAAGATTATTTATTATGAATAAACATATTTATCTAAATAAGGTTTCATTCGTAGTTCATACCTTGGCGGAGTAGTGCAGCAAAAAAAATAGGTAAAAGGTAATACTCCTCTTTCATCTACGAGCTTTGCATCGGTTTACTTTTAGCCTGAGGCTTTTAGGTCTAAGCTGAAAGAGCTTGTTTCAAGCAATATAAAATACAAAGATATTTCTCTAATGGACATATTGCCCAAGATGTTTTTCAGCACTCTATATTAAATATAAACATTTGTAAAAAAATATTTTTATTGTTTAATTTTGAAACTTAAAAAAATAAGGGCCAATTATTATCTTAACAATAGAGGTACGTTGTAAAATAGAGATATCGATGTCACGAGTTTTTTTACTAGCTTTTCGCCAATTACTTTATCGGTTGCGTTACTTCGCTAATGATTCATCATTCAAGTAAGTTTTGAAGACATTACTATTTTATTTAATAAGACTCTAGAAATATGTTTTATTCACCTGGGGCGGTGCTGGGAAATGATTAGTTAAGTAACTGCTGGACCGTTTAACTAAACCAGTATTCAGCTTTGCACGTTTGTGTATGAAAAGCTTTTTTCACATTTTCATTATATTTCAAAAAATTAAGGGCTTAAAAAATATTCAGCCATTTCAGAGATTAATATAAATTTCTTCTCAATAAATATTTCCTTTCTGCTTTAATAGTTTCCGGTTCACAGAGTAACCCTGTTAAGTCTTTTCGTATATTTGATTGTTACTAATCTAATCTTCTGGTTTTTGATTTTTAGTAAAATAAGTACCTAATTCTTCTTTCCTTGAAATGTATAAGTATTCAGCAAATTTAGTAATGATAAAATGACCAAAAAAATGTTGGTCGAACGTTTTCACCAAGTATATGTTTTCACCAAGTGCATGTTTTCACCAAGTTTCATGATTTTTTTCAGTTTTGATCAGATTAAAAATAACAAAAGATAGAAAGAAGTGGGCGACTGTGTGGACAACCCTTAATAATCTGAAATTAAAATAAAAGCAGTGATAAATGTTAGTAATAAATCTTCATGAGATAATGGATTATTTTTACAATAACACTTTAATCGGTACATTTATCACCGATCAACATTGTGAAACTTTGAAAATACAGTCGCGGTTAGCTGGCAACATAATAAATTTTGAGTAAGCGACGTTATTAGTTCGTACGGATCTACGAAATGGCCTCGTCTTATCCCACATGTTTTATTACCGCTATCTAAAAGACAGCGATACAACTAAAAAGGAAATTATTTATCTAAATGGATATTTTTTGTGATTATTTTCTGTAAGAGTTTTGTTCGTTCTTGTTTGTGTAATGTAAAAATCGAAATCCTACTTAAATGAAGTAGGATTTCGATTTTTACAATTTTGTGTAATGCTACTTGATATCTTTTTAACTAGCTTTTTGCCCGCGGATTGGCTTACGTATTTTTTTTTTGCCGATATCACTATACAAGCCTGATATTTTTTTGTTTGAACAAAGTTGATGTTGTTCATTTTAATGAAAGATTACTTATTATTTTTCGCCCTTTTCATAGGTATTACTCATACTTATTGCATAAAGGAGAATACTCTATTTTTTAGGGTTGCCACAAAAACGGCTTAGTTTATTGGTATTAAACTTTTGTTGTGATGTTGCTTGCAATACTTAGATGAACACGGGGTAAATTATATTTTTCTTTAAGTTCTCTTTTAAAGGGTGACACATGTATTTTGCACGATTATGTAATGCAATTATTTAGACACCTCTAGTAAAGTGCGGTGCTAGATTTTGGACTCGATTTTGGATCTTTGGAAAACATTTCTTTTCTCCATTGTTAAACGGAAGGAAAATTTAGAAATCCTTTTTAGTCTAAATTTCGACGTTACAAAAAATGAAATACTTAGTTTTTTGAAATGATTTCTTGAAACAATTCAAGAAATGGGTTTCAGTTCAAAGCCGTCTATAACTTTTTACCTTTTTTGTTTTAATTATACCAATTGTGTTTTGTTTTAATTATACCAATGTGCTTTTTTAACTATTAGGAGAACTAATACCAGTAGATATTAAAAAGCTTTAAGAGTTGAGTTGACTACAAGGTGTTTGTCTACGATCACGCAGCGCGTTGTTGTTGTAAAATTCTTCAATTTTACTATGGTATATGTAATAGAATTTGTGAAACGTCATCTACGTCAGCTTTCATTGACAGTTTAATGTCATTTTAGTTCTAGCTAATAATAATTTAAGAAAGTATCGTGTGCATTCATTGAAATATTGTTGCTAATTTTGTGTTTCGGTCTCATTTAAAACATTTTAAAATAAAAAAAAAAATTTCTATCATTAGAATGTCAAAATTCAGAATAAGCTTAAATAAAATTTATACTATTTGTTTATTTAGATAAAAGAGTAAGACTAAAACAGTTTATAATCTGCATAAGGAAAGGGTTATTGTAAATTACTTTCATTTTAGAAACATATATACTATTGATTCGGTATTCATGGCGTACCTGTTTTAAAAAACGGGTTTTTCTTTTGCTTTTGAGATTGATGTTCAACCAAAAATGCATTATTTTCATAAAAAAATAATTTTATTAAAATGTACTCGTTGTTCGGAATTTTAAATATAAATAAGAAAGATGTGATATGTTTGTTATTTCTATAATAATTTCGTTCGTTTTAAAAAACTTACGATAATTTCAAAAGAGCGGTTAGCCCGATCAAGTTTAACATTATATTTACAAATTATTCGTATTTAGTATTTATTTGAATGTGTACTAAACACGAATAATTATCTATCCTAGAATTATCTAGCAGAATTTCTCTCATATCTACAACCTACAATAAATTAAAATCATACTTTGGAGAACTGAAGATGAAGTGATTTTCCTGTCGGTTACTACAAGAGGCAAAAGTAATGAAATAAACTGAATAGCGGATTTACAAGTTGTCAACATAATATTATGCTTTTTATTTTATCATCCCGACATCTAGACAGGTAAATAAAGTTAATTTTATATCTTTAATTTTAAAATAATTACTTACACCAATGGCTGTAACATGATTATTAACACAAAACTTAAATACAAAGAGCTGTCTTCAGATTTTTGTTAGTCTTTTAATAAACTGAGAGGAGTCATTTATTATTATATTATGTAATTTATTTAATTTGATAAAAATTTAACATTTTAAAAAATCTTTAACAACAAAGGAAATCTGCATTGTGAGATCGACCGCCCATATCCATCCCATATTTACCCTTTACGCTCCCAACCCTATCTGCGAGGAAGCAATTTGGCTCGCTAAAGCTAAAATAAAAGCCGGAATATACATCGATCTTGTATGGCCTGTACATCGGTGGCATAGTCATTTTATCATTCTAACTCTTTAGTGTGTCTCTCGACCCATAAGTAAAAATGAATAATAATGTATTTAGAAAGCCAAGCAGCGTGGAGAGTAAATATTTCACGAGCCGCTAAAACGATAAAAGACCACAAAAAAAAAAAATATATATATATATATATATATATATATATATATATATATATATATATATGTATATATATATATATGAAAGTTACCTATAACTAATTCTGTATACTAAAATCTATAACTAAATATACTACAAATGCTTAGCTTCAGCTTGTCATTTTCAAGTAATTCGAGATATTTGATCCAACTTGCAATATATAATAACTTTAAATCTATTTCCAATAGACAGGTATGAAATGTTACCTTATGTCCTTTAGCCCTGTGGTAGTAAGATCGAAATACTAAAAGAACGAAGCTACATAACAACTAATGCAATAGGATGCTTTAATAACGCTGCAAGTTCAATCACTCAATTAACTTTTGATCTTAATACTTGAAGACGTAAATTTAAAGTTTGTAATAACAGTGAGTCTGAACAGAAAGCTAGCATACAAGACCTGTGTATCCCACCAGTACTTATATATGGAGCTGAAACCTGGGTATTTACAATAGAAATCCTCACCAAGCTCAAAGTAACTCAGAGAGAAATTGAAAGTAAATTGGTAGTGGTCATGTTGAGATACCGAAAGAAGACTAAGTGGCTCAGAGAGAAGAACAAGATCACAGGCTCATAAAACGTGTTGAGAAGCTTAAATGGCAATGGACTGACCACGTTGCCAGAAAGCAAGGCTTGTAGTGCAAAGCTATTGTGGAATGAGATCTTGAAGCGAAAAGCGCCCACAAATATACGTTGGAACGATGATATCAAAAGAACAGTCTGAGGAAAATGGACAGAAAAAGCATAAAATCGAGAGGAATGGTATAGAATGAAGGAGGCTTATATCTATGCCGTCGAAAATGGCTAAGGAAAGGAAAGAATGGAATAATAGTGATGTACTTGAGATATGAAAATATGTATATCGCACATACCAAAGAAGAATCGGCATGCCCTAAAATAAGAGATTAATTATAAAATATTAACTAATACTTGTAACTACGTCCATGCAGGACTGGGAATATTAATCAACTGATTCGATTTTAAGCATCTCTTTATTGCTATACGTTTTTATCTATTGTTTTTCGATAAATTATTATTTGTGTAAAAAACGTAACGTCTTCAAAATCACAAGTTTTTTTAGACGGTACTGGACGGGATCATTAAATCAATAGAAAAAATATCTTATTTTCACTTTTAGAGCGGAAAAGTGATCGGAACCTATTCGTAATGAGCTGTATGCTTTCTTAGAAATATATTTTTGAAATTGTTCATTACTGAGGCCAATGGTTGAGGGTGGGTGTTGACAGATTTGATTTTTATGAAAGTAGATGAATTATAATCGCACCCTTTGAAAACATACTATGCCGTAGTATCTCATAGATCCGTGGGTGACATACAATTCTGAAAGGCGTCAGGAAATTTGTTCAGGTCGATCGTTTCCGCGGCTGCTTTTTTCGTATCATCAATACAATATAGAGAATTTAATGCCTTAAAAAAGGTATTCTTTAATTTTCTCATACTATCAAATATTCAGGAGATATTTAGCTTTAATTTGTTACAAAGATGGCGGATTTAGTACAAACCCTTGGATCATGACAAATAGATAAATTATAAAGATAGCATGACCTTTAACAAAAATGTTTATAAAATTAACTTAGAGTTCATTATTAATTGCATCGTATAAAATATAGTTTGGATATCCGTAAATACGAGATTTATTTTAATGCAAGTACAAGTATGTACATGCAGAAATAACTCGCTTCCCAAATTTGAAGGTACGTCACTCACACGTATATACTTGTGTTTACGTAAAAAGAGGGTCTTAACTCTAAAGGTCAACAAAAATCCATTACGGCACTCTCGTCGTATATTTGAATTTAATTGCGTTATTTTTAGATATCTCTCTCCACAAATAAGCCAAACAGGACTACCCTTGAGGGGTGGATTCAAGGAATAAATATGCGTGACATTCAGTTACCTCATTCGATGTAATGAAGGCGGGATGCGGCGGAACATGTATCAAAACAGACGCTCGCTACCCACCGCGAGTGTTTCTGTGGGACGTTACATAATTAGATTTGCTTCTACAAACAAAACGAGCTTAGGTGGAGATTTTTCTATCACTATTTTTTCAAATTTTCGCCATCAGATTTCTTTTAAAAGTATACGGTTGGGGCATTTTAAGGATTATTCTGATATACTCGTTCGTGTTTAGCAACTGTATATTTATATTTTGAAGTTTTTAATCTTTAGGTCGTTCGTGACTATGAAACGATACGGTGAATGAGATGGAATTTATTAAAATCTATTAAGTACGAACTAAACTCATCCTACGAGTGTTTCGCATGCAATCAGGCATATATCAACGTGTAAGGGTGCATAGTATTTACATTAAACTATTTAAAAATATTAATACTATGGTTCAAAACATATAAATATACCGCCTAGCCTTCTTCTGCAGATTTGTAAATTTACTTTATTTTTGAAAAACTATATTTTTTTAGTAAACAAAAGTTTAATAAGTTTATTTCATAATTTTGACTTCATCAGTTTTAGGGTTTCGAGATATTTTCAGAAATAACTTCAAGACTGTTTTTGACAAAATTTAAAAAATAGGTTCGGAGTCCTTTTAAGTTGTGCTTTCGATTGACTCTTGATATATTGAATGAATTAAAAAAAATATATATTGGATGTCATTTGCGTCCTCTAAACTTTTTATCATTAATCTATAGAGCTTAATCACTATGTCAAATTCCAAGTTTCTACCTCAAACGGTTTCCAAAACAAAAGGCGGTTGACGACCAAAGGAAGGACATGTAAGCTATCTTATAAGTTTTCCAGTTTTTCGTTTTAAGGTACGGAATCCTAAAAACGAAAAATATTGGTAGTAAATGAATACTGTTTCTTTCTGATTAGCTAAATTTTATTACATTTACTTCGATTTATGTAAAAAAAATGTATGAGAGCAGAACACAATTTATACAATAACCGCCTAGCTCCACTTTGAAAGTTGCGGCTCTGTTTCTACTATGCGCCTTTAAATTTTTTTACCTTCATTGTTTTTTTTAATTGTATAGGTTGTACTAAGTAAAGTGATTTTATTTACTAAATAATTTCTAGTAATGGCTAAACAGATTCATGTTTCATAGAGTATTCGGTCTGTTTTTGCAAAGGTTTAAATTCCTATATAGTCCTTGATATCTAACTCTATTTTGGAGTATTAATTACTGAAATTCCTCTTTATGCTCTCTACGACACTCTTAATACATAATCTTAAACGGCCTTCTATGCGATTGGTCTTGTTTTTGCATTATAGATGGCGTTTAATTGAATGTAATAAAAAATGTATATACTGTCATTAAAATACATATTAGGTACTGCTCAAAGTAAAAGGTAAGTATTTGGTACACAGGAATTTTTCTAGATTATACTATATTCTACCTGTATCAGGTATACATGGCTACGCAATGCGTATGTGAAGACACTGTAGTCAATAATTAATAGTGCGAGGATATGATTCACGGAATCCAATACCAACTTAATCATAACTTCGAGATAGTACGTTGAAACAAAAACTACACAGGCCAGTGATAATTTTTTTTATCATTAGATTTATTATAATAAATGAATATGCAAACGGAAAAATTCTCTAAAAGCTGAAAATCATAGTGCTTGTCTGTGATTTTCAGAATTAAATTTTATTTATTTTTATCAATTCATCATATTTATGTTTCGATAACGGTTATCGATCGAAATGGGTTCGGTAATGTTGAGAAGAATATTATCTTCTGTTTGTGTTTGCAGCCTCTTAGTTTCGTAAAATGTTAATCACCTTTGTCGACCGTGGTTTGGAAGGTAGACAGACAGCTTCTTAGATATCGTCAGGATTTACCTAATTTACATACCACAGTACCACGGTATTAGTTTGGTAGAGGGTAACTCGTAATTTTCCAAGAATAACATGATGCAGAGAAAATATTTGACTTAGGTAAAATTTATTCAGTGACGTTGCTAATATACTGCTTTCTTAAAATAACACAGAAAACAGCGAAAGTCTGAAGACAAAGTGGAGCTTTTAAGGAAAGCTCTAGATACTTAGGTTATTATTTTTCACAGTTCAGTGAAAAATAAAGATGGGAAAAATATGCTTTCTCGGTTTCAAAAAGTACAGCGGTCTGTTATTAAGAGTGTTTAGGAGACTAGGTATAGGAATAAATAAAAGTCTGCTAAGTGATGATGTAAGGCTTCTTTGTGTAAAAACCAAGTTTTAGATAACAAGGATGATTTTTTTAATCATCTCAATTCTAAATAGCATCTACAAGATAAATGGTTTGTTATTTTAAAGTCCAATGGAAATATATAAAGAGAAAATATATAATAAGTGGCATCGGATTGAAAGAAATAAATTTGAAAATTGTATCCAAAGTGTCCCAGACTCTAGATATTGTCACCCGACTTAAATTGTATTCCAGTTGTCTATATTTATTAAATCAATTTAAGCTTCAACAGGCCGCCTTTTTTATTAAAGAGAATTTATATATTCTTACAATGTATTAAAACATAAATATATCCATATACTATATGAACACACACACACACACACACACACACACATATATATATATATATACATATATATATATATATATATATATATATATACATATATATCATCATCATATATATTAATACGCTAAGGTTAAGATGTTACACTTCCTTTTTAGAAAAAACCTCACAACTAATCCACATAAATTATATATCATTTTATAGATAATTGCTTGCTCTACCGGCATCCACAACTAAACAATTTATTATTGCTATTGTTTTTGCAAATTAATTAATTATTAAAATTATATACACAAAACAGCAATGCTGCCATCTAATGGCTCAACGTTAATATGATTGACGGTCGGTAAAATTTTTGTTTAATTTAAAATCCACACGTTTAAATAAAGTGGCGCTTTAGCTCAATGCTTTTGATACTTGCGCCTCTATATGTCAATTTTATTAAAATAGAATAAATAATGCGAAGACTTCGCACGGGTCACACTAGTATATATATATATATATATATATATATATATATATATATATATATATATATATATATATATATATATATATATATATTTAAGCTTCAGACTACAACAACCAAAATTTAATACAAAGATTAATCCTATACCAAAAATGGTGATTATATAAGATTTTCCATTTCCGATCTGTCTTTGTCAGCCTGTTTAAAGCCAGCGGGTAATTACTATTTTAAATGATAACTGTTCCGCATGTTTTATTTTTTTCTTGGAGTTCAGAATAAAGTCTACGTTTGTAGGTATATGTTTTATTGCGCGAGTTTAGCGTAGAGGCACAGGTCACAGAGACTTCGCATTAGTCTTTATTCATCAAAGTCTTATCTGTCGGCTGGAGTAAGTGATTCGTTTTTGAATTTCATATGTATTTCATATGAGGTATTACGAAATTTTGTACCATTTTTTACATAGTTCAAACTAAAAAAATGTGACTACAGGTATATTATAGTCAGTCAAAAGTAATTTATAGTCAGTCAAAGCTCGGAGTTTTAGTTTGAAAAGGACTCTTCACCGTATGCGTCTAAATTTCATAGTAAGGTGCAACCCATAAAGCGTAGAGGTTGGAAACTCTAATTATGTTGGTAAATATACTAAGCGTTACCCTTTAGTATATATAACAAAACTATACACACGGGATCTAGATCCTATAATATTTTTAACAAGGTTCTTTAAAATTTAAGATTAAAAAAATTAATTAGGCATTTAAAAATTATCGTATATGTTTAATAACATCAATACTCAGAAATATTGCACAAAAACAAACTAAATAAATTCTTTTCTTTTTGGTTACTTTATCCGAGACAGTATACAAAGGTACCTTTTTTCGAAAAATCAATAGATCCACAATATTGAAAACCTTGGTACATTTGCTAATACGAAATGCCATTTTCTGATTGGTTCAAAAATTATCAATTATTAACTGGACAACTTAAACGCACCACAATGGGTGAAAACATACTTTTCTATGACACAACCAGTCTTTGGTTCTAAAGATTCAAAGAAGCAAACTTTGATATCTCCGTGAATATTCTGCCACCTCTTATAGATGTTAAGTCCACGTTGCCTAGCAGAGTTGTTCTCATGCTCTCGTAAAGCGATGAATGTTTAACTTATGTTTGGTTACCACACGAATTAATATTGATGAATTGATATTAAGGGTTATTAGTTACCAATGAAATATTATGCCGGATATGTTTACTATTTTCAAGTTGTATTTATTATTTAAATAAGCATTTTGACATAACGAAGGTAAGAATTGAACATATATTTGTACATAAGATTTAATTTCTTATTCTTAGTTTGGCGGAGTTACACCACAAAGTAAGTATCCGAAAGGCAAATATAAGCTTTTCATGGATGCTGTTTGCATCTGCTTGGAGATAACTTCCAGCTGTTAGTCCTTGGATAAATGCAAAAATTTTCAAGAAATGTGACGTACAAAAGTTTCTTAAGGAAAATTTTTCTTTTCAGAATATTGAAAAACCTTGGAAGTTCTATTCGAGTATGGACACTGTTCTCTGGTGAGAATGGCGATGAATTGTTTTATTCTAGTTAATTGTCTATTAGTCTGTTATTATATATGAAACTACAAACTGTAGATTTGGTGGAAACTGGTATAAAAAATCATGTAATTATAATGAAATGTTTATTCTGAACAATTTAAAACGTGAGATCCGGTTGCAAAATTTCTCACTGATAATTTTTTTGATCAAGTGTAATTTAAATGAAAGATTATTAATTATATAATATTTTACGATCGTATTGCTTAGCAAAATCTTGCCATAATTACCTTAAATCACCATAATTATAATTAATCTTTTTCGAAAAGTTTTCTCACATGTTTTTTAAGTTAAGTTAATGTCATTTGAAAGAGAATATTAATAATATGAAAAAAATGGTTGTAAGCATTTAGTCTGCTGCAACCTTCATGTTGCCACGTGTAAGTAAGTATTCTTTCGTCGATTTTCCATGCTCAACAAGTTAAAAAAATGTATGATACTTAAAGTGTACATTTTTCTGTAGATGATAACCAATGGTGTCCTGTAAAAATCTTGCTGCAAAAACTGGTTTTGATCATTTAATTGATTTTTATTGAGTGAGCGTGTGTGAGAGAGAAGTTTGAGCGCGCTCCTTCTTGTCGTAGACCAAGACGCAACATGACTATTGCACAAAATTAAACTAATAAGGAAATATTGCACAAAAATAAACTAATAATATGCGATTAACATCTAGACGGCAAAAAGCGATTTTTAAATAGTATGCTTGTTTCATTTCTAGTATAAGGACGCTGAAAATCGCTATTTAAATTGATAGTTTAAATTATTGATTGCAAAATAAATAGGTGTATTGTGTGTAAAACTAGTGGAAGAATAATTAACTTCAACGAAGAATCTTTCCAAAAGTGTTTTCTACTACTATTTCGAGAGAAAACTTTCAAATACGGCTATCTATATCTAATAAATGAAGCAGTCCAAATGTACATATGACTATCATTTTTCGAGCTACAAAATGTTTATAATTTTGAAACAGAATCATAAGAAAGAATTTGACGAAGGCGTAATTAAAATTCGGGGAAGAGATAACAAGGAGATACTGACGAAAATTCCAAAGATTCCGGCGAAATTAATGTAGGCACCGAATCAGAATAATATTTAATAAAATGTCGTAATTTATGCTGACGAGATTTTGTTTAATTTTTGGTAATAAAAAAATACAAAACTATTTTTTTCCGTCCTTTATTTTGAAACGTCATTTTATGTGTAAACATTTGAAAAGCAATGTTACTTAGATTATTACATGTCAACGTGTCTTTAGCTATTACAAGAAGGATCGCGTGCATCCTTCTTTCTCCTTCACGCTCATGCAGCGCGAGATAAATCTTTTAAACGCTGGCAACAACTATTTGCGGTCAAATTTCGGCAGGCAACCAAAGCGAAAATAATTTTTTCTTACAAATCCATTCGAAATACCATTAGAACCTGTTCACGAGTTTTGACAATAAAGAATTTGTTTGTAACTTAATTGAATATAGGGTTTCTTAGGCTAAAGTCTTCTTCGGTCTTTAGTAGTCTTTAGTTTATATTAGTTTTAGCGCTTGTTTTATAAGATTTTATTGTGTAAAATATCGCATTGTACGCAGTTTTTGTGAACTTATCCCTTCACTGGGTACCACTCAACTTATGGAGCTTGGTCCCCTTGAGTTGTCTCGCTTGGTTCGCGTAGTCTAGGAGCTGGAAAACCTCCACGTTCACGTGGTGATGGTGCCTTTTTTCGTGGTTCTTGGTTTGTTTGAAGATAGTTTATATAATACAGTCAATTTCTAGTTCTTTTCGGGTGTCACTTTTCTGATATACATGGTGCATCACATACGTTCTTTACGGTTTTTTTTAAGATTGTTGTATCGCTTGTATAGTACTTTCGCTGGAAAAATTATGCACCGAGCAATTTAAACTTTAATGTGGTGATTTTTTATTAAATTTGAGTAGAAAATCTTGAAAAAAAAATGAAAGCTACACCTTGCAACCTGTAGATCCCGATTGGAAGGTGCAGCATTTAGAGAGGGCTAACGCTTTTTCCATATTATTTATATCCCTCTCTTTCAATTGATGTTTCAATAGCTTAAAAAAGATATTAGCGAAATTATCCAGAACATATTAATTGTAATTCGAGTAATTAAGGGTAGTGACGATGAGATTTTGTTAGACAAACCGGCCGTAAAATACGTTGTTAATAATCGTTCATTTAAATTACATTCGATCGAGAGAACAGATCAGTGCAAAATTTTGCAGTCGGAACTTAGACTACATTTGTCCTAAAAATTTCCTTTATTACCTTTTTCATTTTTTTAAATTTTTGTTTTCTTTGTCAATGGAAACAAAACTGTTGAATTTTATAAAACGCCGCCAGTATGTTTATAAATCAAAATGTTATGTCTATTTGCAAAGTATGTATTTCTGCACGAACATGTTAATTTAAAAAATTAACCATTAAATGCTCATTGCATAATTTTAGCCACTACGATTTTTAAAAAGTAAGGAAATCACCTTACTTTATTAATTAAAATGTTTTGTTAGCGGGAATGCGATTAATATTTCTTAAAGGAATGTTTTCTGTGCTTACAATGCGTAATAAGTGTATTGCGAATGACATTAAAGTAAAGGTTGCTTTTTGTTTATTCGAAAAAGAAATAATAAAATGCGTTACAAAAAATCATCTCAGAAGTGTGATATTATGTCTTAACGTTAAAAGCGTTAATTGAAATTGTAAATAAAAATCCATTAGCACTTTTTCCGTCCATTTGCATTTAATTATGCAATTTTTAGGTATTTTTTTTCCATAAATAAGCCAAACAAACTCAATCTCGATAGGGTGTATTGCGAAAATGAATCTATGTGTAATTTGCTTCCCTCACTCAATCTAATGAAGGAGGGACGGGACGTCCCAAAGCAAGATGCTTGCTCCTCACCGAGCCAGATCCATAAGTGCTTCTGTGAGATGGTAAGTAATTAGATTCGTTTTTACGAAGAAAAACATACTCGAGTCACGGCTTTTTCCCTTAGTTTTTCTTCAAACTTTCCTTATTGAATTTCTCGTTAAAGTATACCGTCGCGGTGTTTTGGGAGCTTAAAGGGCAAGCGAATTTTATGTGCAGGAATCGTGTGAGTCTACCTCTATGAGTGTGCATTTTGCGCTCATGATGTATTTTATTCCTTAGTAACGATAGATACTTCAGATGTTTTTATGTCATTTATATTTTTATTAATTAATATTTTAAATTACTATATCATTCAAAACAACAACTATACACGTTACAAAAAGTAAATTTTTGATATACGTCGATATTTTACTGATGGTACATTTTATATATCCATGGTTTATTACAAAATAACTATATCGATATTACGATAGATATATCGATCATTCATTGCGTAAGGCTTATTCTGAAATTATGCGCTTTAAATCGTAAAATATTACATCTATTTTAGCAATTCCTTACGAAGTTCGTTATATTTAAATGTATGATTGTATGGATTAAAAAATAAAAAAAGTTAATTTTTATGTATGTCGACGAATTATACCGACGGTACCTTTACGCGAATCGATCGATCAAAATGACACACTTAAATGAAGGAACTGAAAAGTAACGTAGGCTCCTTCAAAGTTTCGTTTATATATTCAATTACCTAAATGAGAAGTGTTATATTTTTTTATGAAAATTCTGGTCATTTTTCATAATAACTTGTACGATGATATTTTAGTTGTTGTTGTAGGACCAACCTGGGATTTGATTACAGGTTCGTCGAAGAAAACCGCGTAATACTCGAAAAGCGCGAAAAAGATTTTCATTTAAACGACAACAGAGCGAATATCAATGTCGGTTACCATTTTCTTTTATTCGTTATAACCTGCATATGGGCAATCTTTTTGGCCTTAACATTTTATTAATTAAACCTTTAATATAAAATGATCTTTAAGAACATGATACACAAATAAATTGTGGACATAACTTTATTATTTGCATAGATACCGCCGACATTAGATATTTTATTGTATAAACAACTTACATAGAAGTTAAATTGAAGTATTTATCTGTGTAATACATGTCATAAGAAAGTTTCTTTTGAAATTAAATTATAATTATCTCTTTCGCCACAGTATAGTTTCGATCGTGGCAATTTTCATTTCATTCTTTTTTGATTCGTCCTAATTTATTTAGAATATTTTCAATTTAACGGCAGCTTAGATTCGGCACTAAATCATCGAACGTGAGTCCTTGTATATTTTTTTATTATTTCAATAATTTCATAGAGCATTTCAAAATTTATGGGGTAAACTGGGAGATGGCCGCCCACCCTCTCCTATCTCGTCTGTTTTAATTGTGTTTAAGTAAGCTTAGAACTTTCAATTCCGTTTGACGAGCCAGTTGATAGTATGTTAGACTTTCAGTTTTAATCGTCGAAATTTGGATAGAATGAATGATGATATAATACGATTAATAGGGCTAACTTATTTTAATATTTCGGAGCGTCGCTAATGTATGAAATTGGGGATAGAGATTTTGATTGAAAATTTAAGCCTATGTATAACATGTTAGTCTGTGGATATTTTAGCAGTAATTCTGTAAGTTTGGATAGTGATTATACATAGTTACAGTACGCTAAAAAGGGCCAATATATTTCGAAGTATGATGATACTTTACTTTTAAGGGATTATACTTTTTTTTAATTTAATCCACTTTAAATGTCTGTTGGGTGAGTGAAAACTTTGTTTGGGTCCGCCATTAAGGCTGAATATAACGGTGTCATTGAACGCTATTTTTCGTTCATTAGTCCTGAGAATATTTTTTATATTGATTAATCAAATGAGATAAAACTTAACAAAAGAATAGTAAACTGTCACTAATTGTGTTTAATTTAGTTTTAGGAGGTTGTAGGTTTGTTTTAGGATATGTACGTAAAAATAAAATATATTTACAAAGTCGAACAGATTACATTAATGTGGAAGAGAAGTAGAAAAACGAAAATCATGGTGGTAAAACATTTCACGTCCTACTAAACCAATAAAGGACTTCAAAATACATACACATATTGTATACGTCTGAAAGTTATGCAACTTTAACTTGCAATGCAGCTTACTTTGCTTCGGCTTGTTGCCCCATGGAACATGAATAATTTTACTCTAATTGACAATATAAAATAATGTTATATCGATTTCTAATAGACAAATATGAAGGATTCCCTATAAATAAGTTTATTAGCTCTGTGTCACAGAGCTCTAAATAATACCAAGTGAACGAAGCAACATATTAAGAATAAGCAAAAAAGATGTTCTAGTGAAACAAAGGATGTCCTAGTGAAGCTTTAAGAATAAATACAAAATGATGTCTACTGGCTAAAGTGTAAATACTTCTATGCGAGGAATATGTAAATTTAAATTATGTAAATTACAGTGACAAAATAGACACATCGCATGTTCTGAAGATGAATTTGGCTTTCAGTAAAAACACAATACTAACTGATGCCCGTAACTTTTAATCTGTGTGATTCGGAATATTAGAGGATCAAAATTTTAGTCTTTCAAAGTTTTAGTTTTTTGTATCTCCTTCTTTACATACGTATTTAATTATTGTTTTTGATAAATATCTGTTAAACACGTAGTTTGATATTTTTATCTTTTTTATAAAAAGCCTTTCAAAAGACACTCGAGTCATAAAAGAATCATTATCATATTTGGCATACACCTCGGTGTAGCTAAAATATTTCACTGAAGCTGCTTAGAGCATGACCTTTCTTGGAAATTTACTCTTCAGTATTTATAAATCTTTGTACAAATATCTGATTTAGCTGGTCAATCCAGCATAGATTGTATCAATCTCATTTATGATATCAAGGATTTTGTGCATATTATAAATTTTTACGTGATATCTGTTCTTTAGTTTTGTTTTGTTTCAAAAAGGATAATACTTTATAATTTTATTTCCTTAAAAGTTGCAGTTTGTTGTGAAAGGAAAACATCTTATCTAAAAAAACCTATTATATACTTTTCCTCTTTGAGGCGGAAATTTGAAAAACCTATTATTAAAGCGGCCATTAGTTGAGGGTAGGGTTGAAGCAATATGGTTTGATAGAAAAAATGTAATCGCTCCCTTTGATAATGTACTATGCTAACATTTGAGATGGAGTTAATTGTAGGAAAATAATCTCATTTGAATTATTAAAACAACGAAGTCTGTATCGATTTTCTATAAATACATGTATATAATTTTAAAACAATAGCTTCAGCAATATACGAGCACATCGCAGACGCTCTAATTAATGCTTTAAAACATATGTAAAAATCATTTTAATTCCTAGAATTTGTAAATGCATATATTTAAATAAAGTACATAATATACAGTTGAGACACTTGTGACTTCTTGGAATACTGTAAAATTTTCTGAGAATATTGGTTCGTAATAGAAATCACTCTACATATAAATTCTTTTAAAAATATTATTAAGCCTTGTGCTCTGAGTAATTTTCAAAATTGCAAGAATTTTAAAAATTACTCAAAAGACTGACAGACTAAATTGCTATTTAAAATGTGTATAATCAGGCAAATACAAGTTTCTCATTTTGAACTGCAAAGTTTCAAAATGCTTTATCTGTTAAGAAAAAAAAAAATTAACAGATTTTCAAGTATTAAAGTATTTGGTTCTAGCTCGCTACAACTAATAGTTTTTGAAAACAAAATATCAGTTTACTCTTTGTCTTCTCATGCATATCTATAAATAGCCGAGAACAAACAATGTCGAATGAGTCAGAAAATTCGTTAAGATCGGTCGGTCTTGCTGCGGCCTTTTTTTGTTCGTTTCATCAATACAACATAGTAAAATTCATGCCTTAAAAAGGAGTTTATTAATTTTCTCATAGTGTCAACGATTCGCGAGGTATTTAGTTTTAATTTTGGTCAATTCAGCATGAACTCTTAGATTGACACGCCGTCAACTTGATAAATTGCCTTTATGAATAGTTTTTGAAAAATTGACGTAGAATAGTAGGGGAACATATTTAATTTTAAATGCATGACATAAAATATAGTTCGGAAGTTTGCTGTATTATATTACGGATCATTTACTCCACATTTCCCATGGCTTTTTGATTATGACTTAATTTAGATATAAGGACAAGTACAGCAGTATGTGCACAAGCAACCTGCTTCCCAAATCTGAAGGTACGCCACTCATACGTGTATACTTGTGTTTATGTAAAAAGAGGGTCTTAACTGAAAAGGTCAACAAAAATCCATTACGGCACTCTGGTCGTATATTTGAATTTAATTGGTCCACGAATAAACCAAACAGGGCTGCTCTCGAGGGGTGGATTCCAGGAATAAATCTGCGTGACATTCGGTTACCTCATTCGATGTAATGAAGGCGGGATGCGGCGGAATATGTCTCAAAACAAGACGCTCGCTGCCCATCGCGAGACTGATCCATGAGTGTTTCTGTGGGATGCTACATAATTAGATTTGTTTCTACGAACTAAAAAAAGCTCAGGTGAAACTTTATTTATTCGGTTTTTTGTAAAAGTATACCGTCGCGGCCTTTTATTAAAGGTCAAGTGAATTATGTGTATAAATTCGTCCGTTTTTAGTAACTGTGATAAAATATTTTTAATCCCATTGTACCTGCTTTTTGGAGTCTTTGCATCTTAAATTTTCAGGTCGTTTGTGATTCCACAATAATGCTGTGAATGAGATGGAAATTAATAAAACCGTTTAAGTAAGTGTTATAAATATTTAAGGACATATAGTATTTCTATTAAACTATTTAAAAATATTCGTATGAAATAGTCTATATTTCACAAATTTGGAAAAATCACTGATTTTCAGCGACTCATTTAGCGGATCGCTTTACTGCCGTTATTATTTTTTTTACAATTAACAATGTTGTATTATGCTGAAATATTTTTATTCTTGTAGATAGCATATATATATATATATATATATATATATATATATATATATATATATATATATATATATACATATAAATCTTTTATTTTAATAAAACATTTAAAGATAAGAAAATTAAGTATGAAGTAAAAAAAATGACCGGAAAATGCACAGAAACAGCAGTGTGGTAACATTCGATATTGAATTGTGTCCCTTCAATTCATTATAGGCTAATCTCAGTCCACGTGACAAACATTATATAAAACCAATATTTTAATTTAGGATGTACATTCTCAATATGCCAAATTTCATTCAAATTCTTTGGGCCACCCCAGGCATGAAAGGAAAACAAATAATAAACAAATTGTAATTTTTTAAACAACAGAGGCACTAATTTCCTGCAATTTTTTTAAATACGTCACATTATGTGTACTTTTTAATATATTGATACTGTTACATCATAGTCACAGTTTCTCTGTATACTTTTTAATATATTGATACTGTTACATAGCAGCCACAGTTTTACTATATTTTTTAATATATTGATACCGTTACATCACTGTCACAGTTTCACTGTTTACTTTTTAATATATTGATACTGTTACATCACAGTCACAGTTTCACTGTATACTTTTTAATATATTGATACTGTTACATCACAGTCACAGTTTTACTGTATACTTTTTAATATATTGATACTGTTACATCACAGTCACAGTTTCACTGTATACTTTTTAATATATTGATACTGTTACATCACAGTCAGAGTTTCACTGTATATTTTTTAATATATTGATACTGTTACATCACAGTCACAGTTTCACTGTATACTTTTTAATATATTGATTCTGTTACATCACAGTCACAGTTTCACTGTATACTCTTTAATATATTGATACTGTTACATCACAAAGTTTAGGTTAAAGGTAAATATAACCGAATAAGTTTTAGGAATTTAGTAGGAATTCTGAATCCTTTTATTTAAAGAGTCAAGCCATAGAGTGTTGCTAGCTTTTTTTAACCCAAATTGAATATCATGGAGGTATACAAAAAAATGAATAAAAAGTAGTGTTTGAAAAATTTTCCTTTCGTAAAATAATTGATATAAAGATAGAACGGGAACTATGGAAAAATTATAAATAAACACAAAATATTTAACGTATTTTAATTTCTCTGTAGGTTTAAATAAAAATGTTAGTTTTGGAAAAAAAAAGATCGTTAAAAATTTTTCGAAGTGTACTTCAGAGTAATAATCTCTAAATATATTATGAATATCTCTACTTCTCGTTTACATCACCTAATATTTTATTAAACTTTAAGTGGAGTAAATTATAGATCAGTGTGAAAAATATTACATAACGGTGATTCCATTTGAGTTGCAAAATTCCATGTTGTACTTGTATTTAATATAACAACAATTATTATATTAAAGTAGCCTATTTTTATATTTAGATGAAATTCTGTTAGTGTAGCCTATCTTTCCATTTAGATGAAATTCAATGCTCTGTTGATCGTACGATTCATTTATTGCAAGTTCAGACAGATAAAATTACCTGAGACCGGTTTAATCGTAGTTAGATATTAATATACTGAAGTGGAATAAATAGTCGATTATGATAAGCTAACTGAGACAGTTTTGTCCAGTAAATAGTTTATGTAGAAACAATTGCGTGTTTTTAATATTTCGATAATGGCTTTGACTTAGAAGATAGAAACAATAAGACATATCCCGAGTGTGAGGGAGACCAATATATTTATAGAATTATTTATGTTTTAGTGTAAGTGATGACACACGTAATATATTTTGACCCTTTCTTAAGCTCAGTGCCTATCTTAATTATTAAAATTAATGGTTTCAAAAGTTATCGCAAAAAAGCTACAAAAGATGAAAGTGATTTTAACAAGACTATGCTTTAACCGTGTAATGGCTAATTAATCCTGAAAAACATTCGCGTGCAATTACTCTCTCGTGGTTTCATAATATAATTGAGAATTTTTAGTTCATTTAAAAAAAAACTATTTTCTTTCATGGTTTCTTAAAGAAATCAAATATAGATTAATTCTCATCAGAAATGTAAAACCAATCAAGAAATGTAAAGTATCTTAAACAGGCTTGCTAATTCTTCTGGAATT
This sequence comes from Druceiella hillmani, assembly GCA_039881145.1. Taxonomy (NCBI): domain Eukaryota; kingdom Metazoa; phylum Arthropoda; class Insecta; order Lepidoptera; family Hepialidae; genus Druceiella; species Druceiella hillmani. Next base: position 5,611,504 of record JAYKKI010000078.1, on the reverse strand, counting down.
GTCATTGTCTTGGTCATTATGTTATATAATAGAGAATAAATAATACGACAAAATAGTAAATATAACGTGCAATGTATTCTGAATTTTACTATGTAGTAATTAACGAATGAAACCTGAATTTTACTATGTAATAATAAAAGAATGAATGTAGTTCATTCATTCGTTAATGAAAAAAATGAAAAGTTATAAATTTTATTTCAAGTGTAGCTTTACATGAATGTTAATAAAATTTTAGGAGTTTATAAGAGACAAGTAGAACTATTTGCTGTAACTTCTTAAAAGTGGTCACTCTAAAGAAATTTCACAAAATTAAATTCTATTTTAAAAAGTTATTATTATCAATTAAATATCATATACAACTAAACCCCCTCGCCGCATCTGTCTCTATGTATATACGCGACGTATGCCGTAAGTGTTGAAGGGATTTTGTTTCGGTTTTCACCAACGGAAATTACTGATCTGTGACGATAAATGTCGATAGATTTGGAAAAAAATGTTCATCTTTGATGAAATAGTCATAGACGTATGGAAGCAATGTATTGATTGATTAAGATTGTTCTTTTAAAAAGTTCTGCAATAAAGTCCGGGACGGCACACGTGTGTATATTTTACATAAAATAAAGAATATTTAAGAGCTTATTGTATAAAACAGTCTCAATTTTTCTAAAATTAAAGTTTAGAGTGACCTTCCTTAATTTACAAATCAAATTTTGCTTATAACGAAGGTATCTAATGAATAGTTACAAGTTATGACAGTGTTTCAAAATAATCAAAATTATACGTGCGGGCTTTCACGCAATGACGCGGGACGCAAAAACACGTGAAAAATCTTGGCCTGTCCATGCGAATTCAAGGTGGGTCCCTAGTATGTCGAAAATATTGTTTATCTTAGTAGTTTTTACGCAGTTTTGTTCTATTTTCTTATGTAAACTTTTTGGAATATCCCCATGACTGCAATTTAGGTCCAAAAAATAGTGAAAGATCTTCGTTACCATATATTGTAGGTACATGCAATGCTTCCTATAGGAGGTAAATTGACCATACTTTTACGGTTACACTACCTCGCACGATTTTATAGATGTTCTCTCACAGGAATAATCCAAAACTAAAAAATTAAGACCATTCTAATTAAAATCCAAACTTTGTAGATTTGTTTTATATTCTTTTCTACATCTTACGTCCTTTTACAGAGAGCAGAAATATTCGTAGAAAATTAATATCACCTGTTTCTAATTTGATTAATCTTAATACATTAAAAAAATTATGTCAAAAAAATGAAGCTCAAGGGTACCATGTGCTTTATGCCAGCTTGTTAGAGTAACAAGTAAAATTATCGACCGAAGAAACGAAGACAATAAGATTTCTTACAAAAAATGGATGGGATGTAGAATTGTACATATCGTTATTTATAAAAAAAATTCAGCTATTACATAGTGCTGAAGGAGTACTTACCCGTACTAATATCATAACGTCAAATAACTGAATTTCTTAATAGTGATTTTAGTGAACGTTTAAACTTGGCTCTGGATTTAAATAATACAATAACGGGATATGTTAAGAAACCTCAAACTTAACAGAATCCAATGGAAACATTAACAGAAACTAAAAAATTAACGCGTAAAACTCGTTTGCTATAGATATTATCTTCAACGGCTTAATTAGATTTTCCGGAATTTACTGAAAATAATTTCATGATGTTAATTATGATTACTTGTCAATTGTCGCAACCAGCAGGTTATCTTTAACAATGGTAACGGGTGAAGGCCTAAGTGTGGAATATATTAACGATTCTGAGGTTATAAGTTGCGGCACTACCTCTACTCTGCCCATTTGGATATTTTTAGAGTTCCGTAACTCAAACTGAAGAAAAGAATCCTTATAAGATCACCATGCATTTATCAGTCTGCACTTCGCAACTGATTTTCTCAGAAATTATGTGACGTAGAAATTTCAAATTTGGGGTATTAATACATTTTATTAACATACAAATTTTGAAATAATACTGAGTGACCTTAATTATTTATAAGTAACTAAATCTTTACGAATCTCTCGCGGGCCATTTTTACTCGTACTCGACAAGTTTTTTTAAATTTTTAATGTTTTACTAATTGTCCAGATTATACTGTGTATAGTGATTTTATTCAATAAATAATTTCTAGAAATGGCTAAGCAGCTACGTAACATCTAAGCCGAGAGGGAGCAATGTTGACGGATTGAATTTGTGGAGTGTTTTAGCTGACGTTTACAAATGTTCAAATTTCGTTTAGTTTAGTTTTAGTTTTTTTAGTAGTTGTATTTTTATTAGAATTAATCAAACATTTTTATCTTCATCTATATTCTTATTTATCACTAGCTTATTTTGCGTGGAGTTTGAATTTGGTTAGACAGATTTTAAAAAAGAAAATAACCTACCTAGGCTAAGTAACTGCAATTTTATCGCGAAATCATTACGATCATTAACGATCCTTCTGCTGCACTATAAATAGCGCCTATGGAATTGGTTTTCCTCTTGGACTATAGACGGCGCCCTCAGGAATTGGTTTTCTTTTTGGACCATAGATGGCACCCTACGGGATATACTCGAAAACGTAAATATCATCGTATTCAGGTATTTGATCAAACAGTAAAGTTTGATCAGAACCGAACAGACCATATTTAACTTGTATTAGATATATGTGGCTACGCAAGCGTACATGGAGATATCGCAGTTTCAATAATTAATAGTGCGTGGACATACTTCACGGAATCTGATATCAACGTCATTATAACTTCGAGATAGGACGACGAAATAAAATCTACTTTGGTTCCAGGATTACTATCAATAACTTGTGCAAAATTATTGCAGTCAGACAGGCAAACAAAATTTTGTTTAACATTAAAGGCGTTATAGTAATAGAATATGCGTCACAGTAATTCAATTTTATTTATTGCATTGATTTGTCTCTTTTCATTTTAACATTGTTTTCGATCGAAATGGGTTGGGTAATGTTGACGAGAAAACATGTTGTGTTTGCAGCTCGTGAGTATGGCAAAATGTTAACCACGTTTATTGACCGTGACTTAGAAGGTAAATTACTTCTTAGATAAAGTTAGAAATTATCTCATTTACATAATACACCATTTCGATTCCATTCCGTACCACGATAATGATATTAGTCTGGTAGAAGTAACTCGTAATTTTTCAAGAAAAACGTGGTACAGAGAAAATATTTGACCTAGGCAAAATTTCAACTCGACTTTATTCAGTTACGATGCTAATGGACTGCTATTTCAAGAAATAATACAGAGAATAATACAGAAATAATATGAAAATAAGATTGAGCTTTTAAGGAAAACTTTAGATACTCAGCTCGTATATTTTTCACAGTTCAGTAAATAATGAAGATAAGAAAAAAAATGCTTATTGTTGGTTAAAGTTGATTTTTGGTTTCAAGAACGTAAAGCGGTCTGTTATTAAGAATGCTTACGAGACTACGTACATAAATAGATGAAAAGTCTGCAAAGTGATGACGTAAGACCTCTTTGGGTTAAAAACAAGTTTTAGATAACACAGATGATCTGGATTTTCTTTCAATGCTAATCTTAACTACAGATAGCAGATACAAATTGAACTTTTGAATATTTTAAAATCCAATTTGAATATACGGAATTCAGATAGAAAAAATGTAACAGGTGGTATCGGATCGAAAGAAATAAATACTGAAGTGTATCCGAAGTGTTTACTGTCCTTTATTTAGCAGTATACCAATTAAAGAATGCCTATAAATTGTTATATCAAGCTGCTAACAGATTAACAACGATTTGTCTGGATATTGCCCGATTAGCCCTAAGGCGTATTCCAGGTGTCTGTATTTATTAAATTCGTTTAAGCCTTACGGGGCTACTTTTATTATTAAGGAGAATGTAAATATTTTTACAATACATTATATGAATATACACTTATACTATACGAACACGTATACACATACGTACATACATACACACATATATATGCATGTACACATACAATGTTCAAACATACGCAACAATCGAAACTTGATGTTGATACAAGAATTTTCTTATACGATTTGTGCTCGTCAAGGAGGAAGTGGGTAATCGATATTTTAAATGCTAACTGTGTCGTATGTTCTATTTTTAGGAGGTTAGGGTACTAAATGCATTTACAGGTATATAGGATAATATTATATAGGACGTTTGTTTGAATTGTTTTACCATGCGAGTTTAGCGTAGATGTAGCTACATGTTATAGAGGTCTTGCGTTACTTTATACTTTCCGAAATCTTTGATCTTAGGCTGGGGCAAGTAATTCCTCGTCAGATTTCATATTTTACATTTTCCCCCGTAATTCAATGTGAATTGCATTTACATATGTATCATGTAATCAAACTAACACACACCTCGTTGCCGTGATGTGTCGGGTTGGTCACAAGGCACACAGCTTTTGGCGGCGTGCTTCACTGCAGGGACCCGGATTCGATTCCTGGTTGTTCTTCGGACGGGGCTAGACTGGTATTCTGGTCGAGTGTAAGAGTTGGTTCTCGTAGAAATAAGTCCACTATTTCCTACCCAGGTTACGTTTGCATTATCTGGTAGAGCGATTTTCATGCTCTTCTAAAGCGATGAATGTTGAACTTAAGCTTTGGGAAAAAAGTAGAAATGTTCTGTTTGGCCATCATGTGTTGAAATGAAGTGACGGGATTATTAGTTACTTATCTAATATATTGCCAAACTATTATTATCAAGTTGTATTTATTATCTGAACAAGTTTTTTACCACAACGAATATAAAAATAGAACAGATATTTGAAAATGAGATTTAATTGGTTATTCTGAGATTTAATTGGTTATTCTTAGCTCGGCAGAGTTACGCCGCAAACAAAATGTCCGAAAGACAAATTTAGGTCTTTTAGGGATGCGGTTCTCATTTTCGTACGGATAGGTCCTGGTTTTTAGTCCTCGGGTAAATGAAATGTGACGTACAAAGGTATTTTATGCAAAATTTTTCTTTATAGAATATTGAAATACTGTGAAAATTTCTCTTGGGCATTGCTTTTTTCACGTAATCCTATTGTCGCTGTTCTTGGGTGGGAATGGCGATGAATTGTTTTATTATAGTTAATTGTCTATTCATCTGCTATTATATGGAAAAGTATGATAGATTTAGTGGAAGCGGTATAAATTTTGAATGTTTAATTCTACTATAACTTGCGGAAACGGTACTACAAAGGTAAGGTTCGTGGAAAAAATTGGCTAAACTACGGTTTGTACAAAGATAATCTGTAATTGTGCTTAAACTTTTTCGAGGAAGTTAGCTCGCATATTTTTTAATATACGTGAAAGTCATTTGAAAGAGAATCTAAAAAATATGAAAAAAAATTATTACAAGCAATTAGCTTTTCACAGCCTTCATTTTGGCATGTGTAAGCAAGTATTCTTTTGTCGATTTTCTATGATTATCAAGTTTACAACATAAAAGTATATCAACTTAAAGTACACATTTTTCTGTAGATAATAATCAAAAGTTACCGACCACTTCTGCTGCAATTGGTGGTTGTGAGCATTTAATTGATCATAGTTGTCATAGACAAAAACGCAGCATAATACATGCAATTGTTATTTAGGCTGTAAGTGGCGATCTTTAAATATTATATTTATTTCGTTTCTTGAATAAAGATATTGAAAATTGCTAATAGAGACGTGTTTTGTGTGTAAAACTATTGGAACAATAACTGGATCCAACGAGGGTTCTGTCTAAAAGGGTTATCTTATGCTGTTGCTTGGAGGGAAAAATACTCATCTAGATTTAACAAATGAAGCAGTCCAAATATATGACAATATCATAATATGAAAATATAATTTTTTGTGCTATAAAACGTTTATAGCTTTTAAACATAATTATAACGAAGAATTAGCTGAAGACATGAATTAAAATTTGGAGGAGGGGGAACTGGGAGATTGATACACTACGGATTCCAGTGAAATTATCAGGTTTACAGGTTTATAGGAAAAATAATATTAAAAAGCGTTATAATTTTTGCTTAAGAGTTTTTTTTATTTTTTATAATAAAAAAGGATTTTTTTCCGTCCTTTATTTTCTTTCACCGTCTTTGGGTGAACATTCGAAAAGGAATATTATTTTGGTTACATACTATCGCGTCCTTGGCTATTATACAGAGGGACATGTACATTCCTTTTCTCTCGTTTAAGTTTATACGGTGCGAGATAAATCATTTCAATGTTGGCAACCAATATTTGCTGCAGAATTTTGGCTGGCAACCAAAGCAAAAATATTTTTATTTTACAAATTCTTTCAGAAAGGGTTGGGGTTTCTTAGTCAAAAGTTTTCATCAGTAGTAGTTTTTTGTTTTCAATTAATTCTGTCGCTTGTTTTTACGCTATTTTATAGTGTATAATACAGAACTCTATTCTGCTTTTGTGGACTTATCACTTCACTGGGGACCTCTCACTTAACTCATAGGGCTTGGTCTTCTTGAGTCATACATTTTGGTTCGTGTAGTCATGCAGGATTTCGATACTCACATGGTAATAGCGCCTATCTTCATGGTCCTTGACTTATTTGGTGATAGTCTATCTGACAGTGTCAATTGCTAGGTCTTCATAGACATAACTCTTTCTGTTAACGCGGTGCATTCAATATGTTCCATATACATATTTTTTTAAATTGTTGAGTCATTTGTGTCGCACTTTTGCCGGTAAAAATTATTCATAGGTAAATTTAAACTGTAACATGGTAAACGTTTGTTTAAAACTTGAGTAGAAAGAATTAAAATTTAATGTGGTAATACTATTTTTAAAAATGGCGTAGAAACATTACAGAAGGATAAGTTTTACATCTGTCAACCTGGGGATTGCGGTGGGCTAATATAGGGCAAACACTTTTACCATATTTTTGTATCCCTCTCTTTCAATTGAGGTTTAATTGATTAGAAAAGATATGAGCGAAGTGATCCGGAAAATGTTAATTAAGATTCCGGTAATTGAGGGCAATTATGGTGAGATTTTTTAGGCAAACCGGTCGTAATATTTTACATTGTTAATAAACTTTCATTTAAATTACACTCAATCAAGAGAACAAGATCAGTGTAAAATTTTACAGCCGGATCTTGGACTATATTTGTCCTAAAAGTTGCTTTCAGTACTTCTTTTATTTTTTTTTAATTTTTGGTTTTTGTCATGTTATAAAATCAATACGAACAAAATTGTTAGACATTGTAAGATTTTGTATTTTGTAAAACGAAGTGTTATCATGTCTATTTGCAAAGTATTTATGTCTGTACGAAGGTGTTAATTGAAAAAAAAACAACCTTTAAATTAGTATTACGCAATTTTAGAAACTGCTATTTTAAAAAATGTTATTTCTTTAATGTATTGAATAATGCTTTTTGAGCGGAAATGCGATTAATATTTCTTAAAGGAAGTTTTTTGTGTTTGCGTGCGTATAAGTGTATTGCGAATAACATTAAAGCAATAGGTGTTTTTTGTTTATTTGAAAAATAATTAAGAAAATTTGATACAAAAGATCAGTTCTGAAGAGTGTTATTATATTTTAACGCAGAAAAACTATTAATTGAAATTGTAAACAGAACCCATTAGCACTTTTATGTTTATTTGCATTTAATTATGCAATTTTTAAATGTTTTTTCCACGAATAAGTCAAACAAGCTCTATCTCGAGAGGGTGTATTGCAAAAATGAATCTGTCTGTAATTTACTTCCATCACTCAGTCTAATGAAGGAGGGACGTAACGTCCCAAAGCGAGATGCTTGCTCCTCACCGAGCCGGATCCATAAGTGCTTCTGTGAGATGGTAAGTAATTAGATTCGTTTTTGCGAAGAAAAACATACTCGAGTCGCGGTTTTCTCCTACAGTTTGTCTTCAACCTTTCCTTATTCAATTTCTCGTTAAAGTATACCGTCGCGGTGTTTCAGGAGTTTAAAGGGCAAGCGAATTAGATGTGAAGGAATCGTGTGAGTCTAACTGTACGGGTGTGCATATACGCTGATGATGTATTTCATCCTTTTGTATCGGTAGATGGTCTAGATGCTTTTGTCATTTTTTTTAATATTTAATAATTTAAAGTACAATATAATTCATAATGAAAATTACTTACGTCATAAAACAGTTAATTTTCGATACACGTCGATGATTTATATCGATGGAACATTACAGTAAATCGATGGTTTATTACAAAAAAGAACTATATTGATGTTACATTATATATACCGATCGGTCATTGCACATTTAGTTTATAAGGCTATTCTGAAACTATAAAACCTAAATTGTAAAACTGCTATTTTACCTCTCTGTTTTATATAATTCTTATGTCTGATTGAAGGGATTCAAAAATATAAAAAGTTAATTTTTGACGTATGTCGATGAATTACACCGATGGTTCATTACATATATCGATCGTTTATTGCACAAGGGCTATTCTGAAATTATATGACTTAAATTATAAAACTTTGCATCTATTTTCCAATTTCTTACGGAATTAGTTAAATGTATGATTTTTTTATGTATGTATGTCAAAACTTTTTGATGTATGTATGTCAAAAGTTTCATATCAAATTTACATCAAATCAATATCAAATTTACATCATCGATTAACTGAATGAAAAATTTGATATTTTTTTGTGAAAAATCAGGTTATTTTTTATAATGACTTGTAAATGATATTTCTACGGAACTCTTGGAATGGAATCATATATCATATCTTTTGTTTTATTGATAAGACAAAAGAAATGCCGATTCCATGACAAGTGCCTATTAATCCCTAAAATACCCAGAACGAAGGGTGTTGTCGAGAAAAGCAACGTAAAAATCGTTTAATATTCTAGCGTAACTTCGTAATTTAACTTCGTAGCGTTTATATTTTGATGGTTTTTAAAAAGTTATTATGTGCCTCGTTTGACGCCCATTTTTTTCTGGCTTCATTTTGGGGTTTAATATAAATGTTTTGCTATTTATCGACACATTGTAGGACCAAATTACATTTATTGAATAAAAAAAAAGTAACAAACCTTCAAAAAAATACTTACCATAATATTATTATTACCCGCTAGTGAAGGCGCAGGCAATACTTTATGCGTTACGTATTTGTGTAACATTTGATTTATTAATTGGTTGCAGAGAAAAAACCTGATCATCATCCTCCTCTATCATCATAGCCTACCGGTTACAAAACGCAACCAAATGTTTCATTATGACAAGTGAAATAAGTCCAAAATATAATATTTATAGCCATTGGCAAATTTCTATGACCACCTTCTTCTGTGACTATATTAGCTCGATGGTATCATACTTTTGCATTATCATCAGAATTACATAAGGTCGCAGAGTTAATAGAAAAATCAATATAAATAAAGTGGGGAAAAACCAACTTGCTAGATTTATTTATGTATAAGTGAAATTTAGAAAAGTGTGTTAAAAATAACTCTGGGATATATGGTGTCAGTAGGAATTTCGTTGCTGATGCATGCGTAAAGTCAGTTAATTTATCATTTTTTGATTAACTTTATTTAAGATAATATAGTTACAAACTTTATGATAACTTTATTTTGGATTCTTCTACCTGAATTTTGATCCCTCAGTATTTCTAATAGAGATATCGATATAAATAGAAGTGTGAAAAAACCAACTTGCTAGATTTGTTTATGTACAAGTTTAATTTAGAAAAGTGTGTTAAAAATAACTTTTGGATATATGGTGTTAGTAGAAATTTCGTTGCTGATGCATGCGTAAAGTCAGTTGATTTATCACTTTTCGATTTACATTATTTAAAATAACATAGTTACAAACTTTATCATAACGTTGTTTTGGATTCTTCTACCTGAATTTTGATCCCTCAATATTTCTATGACTTAAATTTTTGGCCACTTACGAATCTGTCTCGTGGATTAAAGTTTTAAAAATTATAACTTCGAAATCTGTCTTGACTATGTAGCTCTTTGGGGTTACAGTTTGCTAATATATTTATAATTTATTTTGTAAGCTTCTCAGATACGACTACATAATTTTTGTTCCTAAAAAAAGTCTATCACTTCCCATATGTAACTTTTTTAGACTTTCTAGATATCATACAGATTTGAATTGATCTTCGTTAATCCTTAATTACTCGCATGGGGTCATCGCACTTTTTTCGCAGAAAAAAGGACTTGCATTGGTTGAATCGTTCCGGCACGCCCTCTAGCTTCTTAAGGCGCACGAAAGATTATACTGTAGCGCCGATCACACCATTGCGAGTGGAGAACACATTGCTGCTCTCTTGAGCCGTGACTCTATGCAAGTGATTACATAACTTTTTTTGAGTGAGATGAGTTACATATATTATGTTTTATCGGGGTATTTGCGAATCAATTTATTTTTCTTCTCCGTCGTTTCGCTCTTGACAGAGCAATCGTGGTCAGCGAGTAGTATTGTTTTGCATAACCGTTGTTACTCGTCTCACGATGCCTCTCCATCTCTCCCTATTTCTCGTCGCCCTGTTGCACTCATATAGGATATCGCCTACAGCAGATTTGATCTGGTCTGTCCATCGCATCGATGACCTCCCACGTGGTCTAGTGCCTTCTACTTTTCCCTGCACAATAATGCCTTCTATGGAGCTACTGATTTCCACGCATGACGGGGCCAAAACATTATAGAATCCGAGTCTGACCAAGTGTTGATAAATGTTACTTGATACCGAGCTCTTGAAGTATAGAGACATTTGTACGGAACTTAAACCCCAATACCCCAAGAATTTTTTTGCCAGCACATTTCCAGAGCGTCTATTTTGTTAGTTTCAAGTAGAGAAATTTGGGGTACACCAGAGTTTGAACGAGTTGAGTCTTAGTGGCCTTGCTAATGTTCCGTCCTTCCATATTTTTTTCAATTTGTCCATAGCACAACTTGTCATCATCATACGTCTCTTCACCTCATCCACGCATCCTCCGTTGTTAGGTATCAATGCTAAAGTATATGTATGACTGAAGTACTTTGCAGTTTGCTATTTGAGTGACTTCGGGTGAGTTGTTGTTGGCATAGTCAACAATAATCATTTTATAGTATTTTCAATTCACTGAGTTAATACATTATTTAAAAAAAAATGTAATATTAATAAAATTCTTTTCCCATTAGTTGCTGATCATGGATAGAAAAGACGAACGTATTGCACAGTGGTTGATGGAGCTCTTCGACGAAGAACAGCATGTTGGAGGATCTGATTCGGAATGTGAAGTAGATGAGGTCATCCAAACTGATCATGAGACTGCAAGCGAGATGGAAGAATCATCGGACAAATCGTGAGACTGCGACGAATATACTTGTGCTAGACAAGGTGACAGTTTATTATTGTCCAGACTTAACGACAGCAATGGCTCCAAACAAAAATGGTTCAAGACGCCCCCACCAAGCACTGTATCCTGCGTGCATATAATAAAATTCTCCATTTTTTGGGTGTCAAACAACCAGCAAAGTTTACGAAGAGTCCAGTAGAATGTTTCAGTTTATTTTTTGCGGACGAAATTTTGAATTTGATTATATTTGAATTGAAATACTCAAAGACAATTTTCAAAGTGGCGGAAATGCAAAAAGTGCAGATATTAAAGAAACGAGAGCGTCCTTAGGTTTATTTATAATGGCAGGCTTATTATAAGCATCGTATCTGAACTTCGTAGACCTATGGGCCACTGAAATTACTAGGATTGAGATGTTTTATCTAACTATAAATTATACGTGGTTGGTTTAGAGACAAAGTGTACACGCTAAGCTAGTCCAATAAATATGGATAAAAAATCAAGCCTTAGTGGACTCGAAAACTTTTTATTTTTTGGCTTATGGCGTTTATTCTGGAAAACAACCGGAAGGGGCGTACAACCTCTCGAACAGTCCTAGTGACATAGTGAAATGACTAGTTAAACCGATAAAAGGAACTGGTCGAAATATTACCACAGATAACTTATATACAAGTATACAACTAGCTACGGATTTGTTAGATTCATCCTAGAAACTGACCCTAGGTGGAACAATAAAAAAAATAAGCGGGATATCCCTCAAATTTGTTGCCAAATAAAACCAAAATTCCATCAAATTCCATGTTTGTTTTCCAGAAAACTATGACTATGGTTTCTTATGTTCCCAAATAAAATAAAACTGTGATATTACTATCATTAATGCACCATAGTACCGACTTTGATTCGACTTCAGGGATAAGAATAATCCTGAAATAAATTCCTATTATAACACAAAAGATCAGTTATGGGCCTCACAGCATTAGAAGAGGAACTAAACGATGGCTTCTAGCCTCTGTGATATGCATAAAAGCATTAGTTATTCACAAAGGAAATACAGAAAGATTGCGTACTCACGTAAGATGACTTGCGACAACTTGCAACATAAATTGTTGAGAATCATCAAAAAAGATGAGTCAGTGTTAATGCAACTTTAAAAGTAGTAAAAAAGTCTCTTGGAAGTGAATAATTTAGAAAACAGCCTGGGAGTAATCAGAAAAATTTGAATTTAAGCTTTTGATCTTAGTATATACTAAACATATGCCTTTAAATAAAAGTGTTTGTTTCAAGTTTTATTTTGTATTCGTAAAGGTTTTAATTTAAGTTGTGTTTTTTATATTTTGTAGTTTTAATAAAGTATTTTAGAATAACTATTTGAATATTTCATTTCATATAACAACCTATTTGAGTTTGTCCTAACAAATTGTGGTCTTCGAAAAACCCACGCGAGTAGTTATGTGATTTTTTCGTGCAAGTAATTAAGGGTTAATAAAGCAAACCATTGCTTTTTCGGAGTGCTTAGATCATTAGGCGACTAATGCTGGCTTCACATTCCCTCCAAGACCTAAACTGGTTAGGGGTTTTCGGAATCTTACAGGGTATTAAATATCAATTTGTGTAGTATGGTATAATTACTTCGAAATTTATAATTTCTATCTTCGAATCTTTTATATGACTGTGGTTATTATATGGTAATCTCTAACCTTTAATTTGTATAATATAAATGTATAACTAGTCTCTCCTAGTATACTTACACAGAATAATATTCCATTTAAATTGTATATATTTTGTGGGAATCGTTTCGTTGTTGGAAGTCGAAAACGCTATGTTGCCTTACAACTTTGGCAATTTTTCAACTACTAATTATTTCATTCACAGAATATGGCAACAGTAGGAGCACATAAACATTTTGATCACTCACACTCAGTCAGTTACTTACTCGCTTACTTTTAACAAACTATTATTTACACTCGAATTACAACAGTAGGAGTACATAAACATTTTGATCACTCAACTCAATTACAACAGTAGGAGTACATAAACATTTTGATCACTCAACTCAATTACAACAGTAGGAGTACTTAAACATTTTGATCACTCACACTCAGTCAGTTACTTACTCGCTTACTTTTAACAAACTATTATTTACACTCGAATTACAACAGAAGGAGTACATAAACATTTTGATCACTCAACTCAATTACAACAGTAGGAGTACATAAACATTTTGATCACTCAACTCAATTACAACAGTAGGAGTACTTAAACATTTTGATCACTCACACTCAGTCAGTTACTTACTCGCTTACTTTTAACAAACTATTATTTACACTCGAATTACAACAGAAGGAGTACATAAACATTTTGATCACTCAACTCAATTACAACAGTAGGAGTACATAAACATTTTGATCACTCAACTCAATTACAACAGTAGGAGTACTTAAACATTTTGATCACTCACACTCAGTCAGTTACTTACTCGCTTACTTTTAACAAACTATTATTCATTAGAGTTATTAGTATTCTTGATATAAATATTTGTTAAGGGGTGACAAAGAAATATTCAGAACAAGTTAACAGGAAAAAAACCCAAATATGATGACAAACAAATTCATAAAGAAAATTCGAAAACAAATTTTATCTGTACTTTTTAAAGTGACATTTCAAAGCTCTTTTGTGATATTTTTCATAATAAGTTTTAAGGGCAAAATAACCAATATATAGGATTCCATATATATAACTGAGGTTATTAATCAAACTGTACTTCATTAGTCAAAATTTGTTTAGTGGTTTAAGTGATGCGAAAAAACACATGGTCCACATACATACAATAGGTGACCATGTAAGTTTTCGATTCAAACCTGTAACTTTATATCCATTTTGACATGATTTAAATGCAACTTTTAAATCATCGAAGATAATATGGACCCAAATATTCCATTTTTATATAACTTTTGATACAGCAGTGGACCCAGATATTCTATTTTTATATAACCTATGATACACTTATGCTTCTAAAAGGGCAATATTTTTACTGAAATATGTGGCTGCTACAGAGGGGCCAGCAACATTGCCAGCAATAACTGGCAGATTATGTAATATGCAACACTATTTTTAGTATGGCCCGGCCATATAGTCACACATGTTTTGTACGGCCGATGGATGCATTTTTATATGTTGCGAGTAGGTTGCCGGACGATTGCTTCGAAATACTACTAAATTGCCTGGCAAGTTCTATTGTTGTTTCGTTATGTGACATAATTGCATGAAATATGCATTAAACTTTTTTAAACTCCAGTTGTTAAAAACCGCAGAGTTATCACTAATCTTGTGATAACAGGCATTCCCCATGTTTTGTATATTTTCTTTTCATTTTTGGTCCAATTTTGTTCATAAGGAATTTAAATTAATCTTTTAACATTCCTGCAGTTTTTAAATAATTGACTTATGATAAGTAAAGTGTTACGCCTATAAAAGTAAGGTCTTTTTATATTCTTGTCTCTTTTTATTTTCAATTTTCTTTGAAAACAATATAAGCCCCTGTGACGCATATGATTTCTTCAGCTATCATTGCCCGATTGTTTAGCTCGTATACAAGATAAAATTATCGGTCATATTGTTGCAGATATATTTTTTAATATTAAAACGAATTCAATTCACTACTTTGGTTTTTAGGATGGAATTTTATATACTAGCATACCCACTAATAAACATACATGTATACATGTATTGCTGAAATAATTACACTTTCTTTCGGCCTTGCCGTATCGGATAAAAATATTTTATTACTAAAATAGCACTATTGTAGGTAAGTAGCTTATATTTTATTACTGTATTTACGTATTTTTACGTTTAGTTAGCTATTTGTTAGATATTATAACAAAGAACGTGATTATTATTCTTACAGGTGATTTTGTATGTCAAACTCAGTAAGTATATTTGAAGCATATTTTTGTAAAAAAATGTAATTTTTTTAGTTGAAATCGTATCTTTGGCAGTGATTTTGAAAAAAAATGTTGAAAATTATCTGGAAGTTTCTGAATACTTTCTAACTTAATTTGATATGCAGAATCACATGTTTGAATAATGTACATTTTTTTGGTGCAAGCTGTATGTATGTATACAGGTTGTAATAAAGAATATATATTTTTTTATACAGGCTGATTCTGTGTATGAAACTGAGTATTTTTGAAGCGTGTTTTCTTGTTGAAATTACTATTGCTCGTTGTTGAATCGTCAAATCAATTTTCTTTGGAAACGGCTGGCAAGTTTTATATAGTTCATTAACATCATCTACTTAGTTTGAAGCAAAGATTAGCAGTTATGAATGATAAATAACTTATTTATTGTAACTTGTACACAGACAATCTTTTTAATCATGAATGAAACTCTAAATATAAAACTTTACGCGCAAGTAAAGTGTGGATATAATTTTATTATTCGCATGGACATCGTCGACGTTAGACATTTTATCGTATAAATAACTTACATAGAAGGTAAACTGAAGTATTTCAATCTGTGTGATATATTTTATGGGAAAATTTCCTTGAAAATCCAATTATAATTATCTTCTTCGCCGCATAAATTTGATCGCGGCAATTTTCATTACATTTTCTTTTTTGACTCATTCTAATTTATTTAATGTGTTTTCAGGTAACGGCAGCTCAGATTCGGCACTAAATCTTCGAACGTGAGTCTTTGTATAATTTTCTTATTATTTCAATAATCTCATCGAGCAGTTTAGAATTTATGGGGCAAATTGGGGGACGGCCGCCCGCCCTCTCCTGTCTCGTCTGCTTTAATTGTGTTTAAGTAAGCTGAGAGCTTTTAATTCTGTTTGTTGAGTCGGTAGATAAGTGTGTTAGATTTTCAGTTTTAATCGTCAAAATTTAAATCGAATTACTGATGGTATAATATGATTAATGGGTCGAGGGATTTAAACGTTTTCGAAGGTGGGTGACGTGCGAAATTGGGTATAGTGATATTGATTAGAAATTTAATCCGTAATATAGTGAATGTCTATGGATATTTTAGCAGTAATTTATTATGTTTGAGCATGTATCTTATATATAATTTCAAATACGTCAAAAAGGAAATATGTATTACGAAGTTTGCGTTAGAAATATCGGTAATATGCAGTTGACTACTGTAATCTACTGAGACTTTACAAATGTTAATATCTTTTTTTATTTTAATATATTTTAAATTACTATAACTGACCATTAAGGCTGAATAGGTATTTGACATTAAATGTATTTTGCATGCTTTTCCGGTTTTTATTATTTTTAAAGAGTTTATAGAAAAATATATTTTGTCCATTAATCTGCGCATATTTTTCAAATTCATCAATCGAGTGAACTAAAACTTAGTAACTAAATGTAAAATATGACAAGAATAATAAAAATACTAGAAATTAACTTGTTATAAGTTATTTTAATTAAAATTCGCATACCGATTTAAAATACTTATTGAAACTTAAAAAAAAATGGTTCAATTTATTTAAATCCAATTTGATACTTATGTAAGTATCTGAGGTAGATGTATGTTCAAAAATGTTCTTAATTAAAAGATGCTTAAAAATATGAATGTAATATTGCAAGTGGAATCAAATATTGAATTAATGAGATTCCATCTTTCATAAGTCACTGTAGTATCAAATCCCGTGCATCAACTTCATTTCAATCCAATTCGATACTTATGTATGAGAAGTATATGGGTCATTAAAAATCTTATTAATATAGAGACGCTTAAAAATATAAATATAATGTTGCAAATGGCATCAAATATTGATTCAATGAGATTCAATATTTCATAATCTCTTGTAGTATCAAATCCATTGTAGTATCAAATCCCTTGTAGTTTCAAATCCCTTGTAGTATCAAATCCACTTCCATTTGATACGAGTACCTATGTATGTTGTGAAGTACTTATGTGATTAAAAATATTGTATTAATACAGAGACGCTTGACAATACGAGTGTTATATTGTAAAAGAGAACCAATATTGCTGAATGAGATTCAATATTTCATAAATATTTATATTATCCAATCCCGTGTATTGAACTAGGTTAAATTCAATTTCGTCTTTATGTATGTTTATGAAGAATATGTGCTATTAATATGGACGTGTTTGAGAATATAAATGTAATATTGCAAATGAAATATAACATTTTATTTATATATCCGTTTCCAATATTACATTTATTTGTGATATTGCAAATGGATATATAAATAAAATTTGATATTGATTGATGTTAATATAAATATGAATAGAGTGTATTAAGTCCAAGACAGAAGTCCGATGTTGAGGAACGTAAAGGGTCTGTCTTTCAACTCTATCTTCCGTCGGGTTTCAAATAAAATATGCCCTTTTACATTTGATAAAATTTGCTTTTACCTACGTTGTTTAGTTTTTCTTCAAATTACCTACGTTTTCACATTTTTCTGTTTGGTACTTTTCGCTCGTCCCTAATAGGCACTTAGTAAGGTAATAAATGTTTTCTCATAATAAAATTGTAAACTGAAGTATACGTGAAAGTTTATTGAAAACAGTTCAGAAATTTTTAAAATCACTTTCTGTTTACAAATTTACTTATTATATATATGTATATATATATATATATATTTACGTGTATACATGCATGTAAGCATTTATGAAATAACTTATTCGTATCAAATGGTAAGATTCAATTTCTTCACGGAAACATTATTTTTAATTACGTCACCATTTTTCGCAATTAATAATGCAAATGGATTAGAATACATTGAAATAATTACTTTAACGTTGCTGAATGATTAAATTAAACAATATTGTTTGTTTTAGTAGTAAAATTTATTTACTTACGTAATGAAATAGATTTTGGTTGAATATATTTATAGCATTATGTACGAGGAACGTTACATTCTAGTATTTTATTTAATTCAATCAGTATTTAACGACATATTTTAAAATAAGATTTTTGCCTTACAATAGCAGAATGAATCATATCTAATCAAGTCTCAAAAATACATTTCAGTTTTCAAATGGTCTTAAAGTTACTTGTACGAAAACTATTAATTATAAGGACCACTTCAGACACCACGCGTACGAAAACTAATTATCTTTAAGGACTGTTTCAGCCACGTATACTATCCATAACACGGGAATTATATTTAAAACTGTTTGAATAAGAAAGCCAGCCATCTCCTATTGTCACCTAGATCGTTGTGAAGTTTTTGAAAGAAAGATAGTTTATATAATAGATTAAGCAGTTGCTATTTTAAACTTTGTTATACAAGTCGAGCGGTGAAAGTGTTATTACGGAAGTTAACTATCATAGCCAATCGCAGCTTAATAAACATGGTAAGTTTCTTGTGGTAGTATATTGCAAGTTATTAGCTGAAGCGAATTTTTCTAGTAATGATTTCTACTTTTTCATCTACACTAGGTTTTTGCCACGTAAACGAAACAACTTAATCTTATGTATTGGCTATAGTGACCATACCATCAGCGCCATCTGGGGGTATATAAATGAACACTTAGTTACGTTAACGTAATTTCTTCGTGTGAAATTACCATAGTATACATATTATATATAATACATTATTTGTAATATTTAAATATGGTTTAAGCTGTTGTATAAAAACATATTAATAATTCATAAAAACTGAACAGTGTTTGGTTTTTGAAAAATCAATTTTCATATTTAACTCTGCACTCGTTGCCATTTTCCCGTACCTAAAAAGAAAATATGGATCCTTATCCACCACTAGCAGTCCATCTGATATAGCTGTTCCTCTCAGAAACCATGCTACGTATAAATTTGACATTTAATGAAGAGTTCTAGTATGTGCGAACCAAACTCGTACTCAGCCGGTTTTTGGCCTAAGTTTCGTAACGATTTAATTTCTAGAAAATATAAAACAAATTATTTTCACTACCTTTTTGCATTACTCAAGATCTAGTGTTGTCGTCATATGTGATCATGACGACAGAAGTGGTTAAGCCACTGCTCTACAACTACTTTCATCTAATATACCTTAGTAAAATTGATAGAAGATAATTTTATCTAAATGCATGAAAATTTGC
The DNA here is from genome assembly GCA_039881145.1 of Druceiella hillmani. Classification (NCBI taxonomy): domain Eukaryota; kingdom Metazoa; phylum Arthropoda; class Insecta; order Lepidoptera; family Hepialidae; genus Druceiella; species Druceiella hillmani. The sequence continues at coordinate 5,592,144 of JAYKKI010000078.1, read as the reverse complement.
GGTTGTGCCAATAACAGTTTTTCATTAAGTTTTTCATAACCGGGTTAAACGACGATGTTCAACATTTAAAACTATTTCTTCTCGTTCATAAAATGGTGAACATTGAATAATGCTGGGATTAAATAAACTTTAATAGCTGAACAAACTACGTTTAATTAATTAGGCGTGTAATTAATCTCACTAACTGGGATTAGTGATTTATTTCCTTAGTAATTTCTTAAGACGGCCAACCGTAAACAATATTATTTATTTACATAAATAAATGAGACATTCGGTACAACATTTTGTGTACTGTTGGAAAGGATTGCAATGCTAACCGCCATTCATGATCTGGCTATATGGGCCTATATTCACTTTTATTTAAGTAATTCGAAATTATTATAAAAGCCTGTCAGGTACGAGTAGATCTTGTGCTGCGAGAGTTCCGTATACATTAAGTGCTTATAAATACGTACGTAGTATTTCTATTAAACTATTTATAAATATTAATCATTCATCACGTAAATGGTGCACATTTGGTGATGAATATTTAAAAAAATTGATATCAATATAATCTCTATAATTTCTCGACATTCTTTACGTAAGTTTTTGTAAACCAAATTTTTCCATAATTTTAGGTTGTGCAATCTCAGAAATAGAGGATAATATTAAGTTAGAGCGATAATATTATTTTTGTATATTTTCAGTATATCTATGAAAGTGTTATCCTGAAATTTGGACATTACGTACTTTTATACCCTGTGCTTGCTAGTAGTTATGCTTACACAGCACGTCTCTTATTATTCTCGTATTAAAAGGATAAGAGTATCCGGCTCCCAGAGTATTGCATTACCATGACAAGCCCTGTTCCCAGGCTCGTCAGCAAACTCCATTCCCAGATGCCTCAGTATTTCTTGTCCTTTATAAACCCTGGACGGAAGCCCCGCGGAGTCAGATAATCTCAGTTCAATCCAGTCCTTAGTCCGCGTCAGTCGTAATCTAGATACAAGTGTGATCAAAGTCTAAAATATTTAATTTTGTAAAACATACTAATAATACTTAAGAATAAATGGTTTTTTCTTGAAATCAAATCTTTAAGTCATCTTAGCAGTACGATAATTTAAATGTTTTTCTCGAATACTAGTTGCCCTCCCCTGAAAGTTTCATATGAATACTTTTAAGTATTCTCTCTTAAAATATATGTGGGTTATATGCATTATGATTGTGCCAAATTTCAAGCTTCCACGTGAAGCGGTTATTGAGAAAAACGGCTATGATAGACGGATAGACAGAGGTAATTTGTGAAGTACCTTATCCAATTAATTTTGTGAACTGAATAGTTTAGGAGAAACAAGGTATTAAAATTGTAAAAATCACTTGACATTTGTTTCATTAAGAATTTATCGAAAGTGAAAATATGACATTGTTGATTTTTGTTGAGTGCCATTTAAATTGTATATTTTATTTTTTATTATTGTAAATAATTTTGTAATAAATTTATAAAATATAGCTTGTAATCAATTTATAAAATGATTGTAATAAATTTATAAAATATAGCTTGTGTTATAAGAAAGAGATTTCTAAATTTATAAATAATTGTTCGAAATATTTCATTGATTAATCATCGTACCTCAGAAAATTATTTTTCCTTATTTTGTTTTCCAAGAGTATTAATAGTTTTTGATATGTTCCATAGTTTCATATACCACAAATAAAAGATAATTGAAATTTGTTTTCAGTAAATCCCCATAACTCTTCATCGTTTTTAAATATGTTCTTGTAAATCTCAAACGGTATTTATGTATCTAAAATGTTTAGTTAAAATTCTTAATAGAATAAAATTTCCATTGAGACATAGCTAACAACTTGGAAATATACTTATTGAGATGCTATTATAATGAAATCTAATTATATTAAAATTATACTGTTATATTTTGCAATGCTATATTATGTAACTCTTCCGTTATATTTTATTCTCATTGAAATTATACTGTTATATTTTGCAATACTATATTATGTAACTCTTCCGTTACATTTTATTCTCATTGAAATTATACTGTTATATTTTGCAATGCTATATTATGTAACTCTTCCGTTACATTTTATCCTCATTGAAATTATACTGTTATATTTTGCAATGCTATATTATGTAACTCTTCCGTTACATTTTATCCTCATTGAAATTGTACTGTTACATTTTGCAATGCTATATTATGTAACTCTTCCGTTACATTTTATTCTCATTGAAATTATACTGTTATATTTTGCAATGCTATATTATGTAACTCTTCGGTTACATTTTATTCTCATTTAAATTATACTGTTATATTTTGCAATGCTATATTATGTAACTCTTCCGTTACATTTTATTCCCATTGAAATTATACTGTTATATTTTGTAATGCTATATTATGTAACTCTTCCGTTACATTTTATTCTCATTGAAATTATGCTCTTATATTTTGCAATGATATATTATGTAACTCTTCCGTTACATTTCATTCTCATTGAAATTATACTGTTATATTTTGCAATGCTATATTATGTAACTCTTCCGTTACATTTTATTCTAGACACAAAATGATGTTCACATAATGACCTGAGTTACTTTATAAGCGTTCCGTCTTTTCTTTTGAGGTACGAAACACTAAACTTGCCCGAAAGTAACTTCTTCAGTGAAAGTACATCTTATTATATTTGGGAAAACGGAACATTTACGGAATTAATTGATTGTGTTTGAGTCCGTGTTCCTTAATACAAATTGGTTCATGATATTACAAACTTCAGTATCCCTCGACTCAGTATGTATAGGCTACATCGACAATATATGAAGAATAGGTCATGAACCTATTTATTACAGGTCGTTGTCGCATAGAGTAGGTTGGACATATATTTGGACCTCTTATTAGGTAATAGCATATAAGATTATATAGATATAGATTATATAGATATAGATATAGATGGAGACAAACCATTATTGCTATAATATTCATAGGAAAGAAATATATCTTCAAAATGATGCCAAGTTTAACCAAGTATTCGTCAACAGCTTAGATAAAAAGTGTCAATTTTTTCATTTAACCTTAATACCAGTTTATGACACCTTCTTTTACATTACCAAAATTTGAAATCAAAATAGATTTACTTGCCGTAGATGCAAACTTACACCATTAATGAGGTTAATTACATTGGCCAGATAAATTAATATATTTAACTTGATATTATTGCGACACACTATAAGAAAGCTTTGTGAAACAAAGCGAGTTTGTTGACTTTCCACATTATCGGTATAAAAGTTTATATAATTCCATTTTCAAGTAACCGCATTAACGATAAGTAAGAATGAACGCCACACGGTTCTATTACAGACATTTGTTTATATTTTGCCTCATTTTGTTTAGCTTGTTTGTTACCTCTCTTTTTAAAAACGTTTAGTACAGTTCGGGGGATTTTTTAAACGCCTTTAAGAAATTAATGATTTTATTATAAATACATTAATTTAATCAACGAACTTATTAATTTTTCACTTCGCATTCATTACATGATTTTAGGGACTTAAAAAGCCGTTTTTAATGAAAAAAAGTACTTCACATTGTAATCCGAAACTTAAACATTATTACAGTGGAAATCTCATTCAAATCGGCTTAATAGTTCTTACATGATGTTCTAACAAGTAAATAAATATACAATTAAAAGAGATAAAATACTTATGAAAGTAATAAAGTAAAGCCAAAAACTATGTGTTCAATTTTTAAAATTGAATATAATTTTATAACGACTTGTCGAGTATTTGAAAACCTTCTCAAACATGATGAAAAAATTTAAGTACAGCGGTCAAAATTTATAAATTGTTGTCCACTTATAATATGTTAAGATACGTATTTAGCCCTTTATTTTTATTGCCGGTACCGTTCATTTTACTTATTATTTTAAGTTTCTGAATTTAAATGAAATGTTGCAGATAAAATATTATTGTCGTTTTCTGTATGGTAATAGGTGGTATGTTTTGTCTGAGATCAGGAAATCGTCTATAAAAAATATTCTATCTTATATCTGAAATATTCTATAAAACATAAAAATATTTAAAAGCAATTAAAAAACAAGCTGGATCCAAAACAGAAAAATTGTAAATAAAAAATGAGGCAGAAAAAAATCTAGACATTTCTAAAAAAAATGTGCATAATTAATACAAAACCAAAAAAGGGAAAAATAGAATCTTATTTTCACACTCTTTACTTCAAGGCGTTCTTATAAAATTCCACTGTTTGAGAATGTATATTTAGTTATGGTACTATTCGTAAAATCACTAATAGGCGCGTAGCGACGCCGTTTGTAGTTTGAAAAAATATAAAGCTTCTGCGCATATCTTGATCGCTTATATGTTAACTAAAATGAAAATATGTGTTTTATATTTATTTGGTAATCAGTTTTATTTATTTTGTATTATTAAAGTTACGTCAATAACAACGATAAAATAATAATAAAGTTTAATATTAGTCCAGTTTTAATTTCGATTTAATCCATTGACTAGGCCAACTAACTGGAAAATCTTTGTACAAGAATTTTATCTTCCACGTGAGTTTTGACGGCGTGGACGGTCCTCAACCACCAATAATTTAAAAAACAAAATATTAGGGATCGCAAATTTCGAATTTCTAATTAAAATTAAATATACCCCCGTGACAAATAAGGGCGGAATACTAAATGTTCCCTTTTTTTTGGAACATATTTTTATAAAAATATTTGTGTATGCCTTATAATCGAATGATACCAGTGCGATATATAATATTAAGGTCTTTTTTTATCCCGTCTTTATTCTTATATGAATATTTAAAAAAAATTAGTACATTTTATATGAGTTAATAAGATGAATTATTATACAAATTTTAAGTTTCTATTTCGCATCGTTTCTGAGAAATACAGAAAAATGAATAAGCTGTATATTTACAAAATTATGATATCTGGAATCATTCTTACAGTTTTTCAGAAACCATTGCATTGGTTTTTTAAAACCTTGTTTTTTATAATTCAGTAGTCTCGGAATTAGGAGGGGGTGGGGCCTTATTTTTAGTATATCTATAATGATACGATACCTAAAATTATGAAAAAAAATCAGAACCTAATAATTACTCCTCTCAGGCGATATTCTACACATTATATGGATTTTCCAATAATTCCGTTTACTTAATGTACCCCTACGCAGAAATTTTCATATGAATGTTATTGAGTGAAAGTTATTGAAATATGCGTGAAAGTTATTGAATATATTTTTTTACTACTATACCAAATTTCAAGTTTCTATGTCAAGCTATTTCTGAGAAAAACGATTGTAACGGATAGACGGACAACTACGTGAGTGGTTTTATAAGTAATTTGTTCCTAGGTTTTTAGGTGTCCCAAAAATCTAGTAAAGGATAAGTAACTTATAATCTTGTCAATTGTGCATTTTTTTTGGCTACTCAGGAACGCTATCTGGAAGATCCAATTTGACGAGGCATCTAAAATAAATAGAAATATTTCAATTATATAAAATTTCTTATCTCGGCTAAGAATGGTTAATCCAACTATAATTTCATCAATAGGGTAGCAGATATCGGGAATATTTTTATTCAAAGCAGCTGCGACATAATCAATTGGAGCGCATCTCAGCCCTGAATGAAGAACCGCTGTTAAAAATTTATGGGAAATTCAAACGATATTTAGATTTAATAAATATTTAATTTTTTCTCTTTTACTATTGCGTCAATTAAAATTACTTTTTATTTATTTTAACAAGAAAAAATAAGCATTTTACTACTTTTTTCGCATTTTAATAAAGTATAATTGTTTAAAATGAAACCTCCAAACTTGAGCCTCTTTAGAAATTTTGGTAATTTACTTCAGTTATAGATGAAAGTTTACATATATTTTTATATCTAACTAATTATACTACATATTTCTAGAATTTATAGTAAACTAGACAGAAATAGAGGATTTTCGTCAAAAATGTAAATACACCCTTAAAATTAATTGACCACGCAATTATATAGTCGCCCTGACACACAGGTCATTACTACTAGAAACGTAGTACAACAGAGTTATCGAATTTCTAAATATCTAGAATTTCCAGATCAAATATCCTGTTCTCATTAGGATTACACAATTCCGCCCAGACGCCAATCGAAATAAATCACAAGCATTATATCATCTGCTCTCCTCGTTCGCTCGTCCCTTTTCAGAGTCCAATTATTTCAGGGATTCTGTTGGCTCGAAAGCCTAGCAGATTATATTCGAAATGGCTTCTGAATCTCTCATTTGTAAATAAGTACCTGAAATAAAATTAAGGATACGTTTTGAGGTTTAATTTCGCCGCGGAAATGGAAAGGCGCCTATTGTCTTTTGCGAGTCAAACAGAGTGGAAGAGTAAATCCTTTATGCGTCATTTATGCCCGACTGCACACACATATTTGTGGATGACTATCTCTTTAGGTTTTAGATTAATGCGATGTAGTTTATCGCCAGTAATGTTTGCTTTTGGAAAGTAATCTTAGTTGGGATAATTTGACTTATATCTTAGCTTGGAACTTAAATCGAATCACTGTAATAATCTGGACGATTTGAGTTTACCAGGTTTTAAGCCAACGCAATCGCGCATGGAAGCTAGTAATTGATTTTAAGGCTTTTTTATTTCAGCCTTAGGCTTAAACCTTATTTAAATGGAAATCTTACGATATAACCTCAGGTAATATAGGCAAAATTACGTTTATGTAAAATACTGTAATTTACATATTTCACAGTTTATTTGTGTATTGTACGGTTTTGTTTTTTACTGTTTTATATATTTTACAGTTTGTTTGTATATTGTACAATTTTGTTTATAAATTTTAGTTTGTTTCTTAGAAATTTTCTTAAGGAATGCTGTCTGATTTCAGAAATTTTTTAGATTTGTTATTTAGAATTTTCAAACAGTTAAGTAGCTTTTATGGCTAAACAACCAATAACCAGCGACTTAGTCCATGCTGAACTATTTTTTAAATAATTGGAAAAAGCATATCGAGGAGGACTTCTATGCTATGACATTCAATCAGGAAACAGATTTTTTTTGGGGGCGTTACCATATATTTACTCAGAATATTCACTTACCCCAAATATTTGTAAACGAAGTAACGTACAACGTTTGTAAACGCAGTAAAACAAAAGTATTGTCTGTTGAAAAGTCAAAACATTTTTAAAATCGAGTTTGTAATTTTTGTGATTACCCTCGACAGACAAACTGATAAAATTTTAATATTGATAATATTAGTGTAAATTATATTTATATACATTTGTCTAAATGACAACGAAGGACTGTATTCGGTAGTTTGTATTTTTTTATAAAAATCACTCAAGAATGTACGCCGAAAGGTTTTGTCGATAATTGGGACGTGATAAAATGTCACATAACAATTAATGATTTATCTATTAAACTACACACACACATGTATATATATATATATATATATATATATATATATATATATATATATATACACGCAGTTGATTAGATGAGATTGAGAGCGACTCTAGTCAGATTTTCCAGTGAAAACGAATTTTATTAATAAAATTTGTATTGACAACGTGACGAGTTTGATAAAAAATTTTAGACTTGTTTTGTATCATTAAATTTTTTATTTATTTTTATCTCAAATTTTGTCGTTAGAAAAATCTATTAAGTACGAATAGAGTTCGCACTACGAGAGTTTCGTGCATATTAAGCACATATAAACATTTAGAGGTAATTAATTTTTATGTTAAACTGTTTATAAATGTTAATATAATTTTTCGGCCTCGTAATTATTGTTTGGTGTGTTTTTAACAGTAGTAATATTTTTAGAAAGTTCATAATCGTCTCTCTAATTTTGGGATTATTGTATATCTAATTTGGGAGATGTTTGGGAGACCAGATAGGGAGAACGTGTTTTTACCGGACTACGGCAGAGGAAGGGTTATACATTTTACAGGCCATGTATGTATGTAAGTGAGTTATTTTTCGCTTCGTGCAGACTAAACTATTAAAATAATTTTAACAAATGAGGTGTCCTTAGATTCGTCTTGATCTAGAGATTGTTCTAAACTATATAACGTTACGAATTTCATAGTCTACGTGTGCATGTATGCGAGTAAGTTTGTTCTCTCGTACAGATTAAATTACTAAAGTGATTTCTATAAATGGTGTCCTTAGATGAAGTTTGGTTTAGATAGTGTCCTAGGGCATATAACGTTATGAATTTCAAAGGCTACGTATTTGCGTATGTGAGTACGTTTCTTCCCTCGTACAGACTAAACTACTAAAGTGATTTCAACAAATTAGGTATCGTTAGATTCGTCTTGATCCAGAGAGTGTGTTAGGATATAAAACGTTATGAATTTCACAGACAATGTAAGTGTGTATGTATGTGAGTAAGTTTATTCTCTCGTACGGATTACATTGCAATAATGATTTGAATAAATGAGGTGTCTTTAAAGTTGACATGATCCAGACAGTGTCTTAGGGTACATAACGTTGTGAATTTCACAGGGTATGTATAAATATGTTTCGCGCTTTTCAGGTATTACTTCTGTAGTCGGGTTTTAGTTTTTCCTCTTGTTTGTGGATATTTCCAGCAATATTCATAGAACTCAATTGAGTCAGTTTCTGAATCCTTCTAACTCGTCTTTCATATAACGATATTACAACTGACGTGTTGCTTGATCAACGTCACTCTGCACTGTATTACTAACACTGTTATTTATGGTGTGTTTACATGTAAACCTAAGTTTTTGTAATGCTGAATATTGTAGATATTTGGCGTTAATTTTGTAGAAATTAATTATTCACAATTAAATGAAACTACGTGATGTAGTATTATTTCTACATTCTTTAAGTTCTTTACCACGACCTAGGTTTCGTTGTATTACAACATCTTCAGGTGAGCTATTAGCAAAAGATATATACACAGAATCTTTGCTAATAGCCCACCTGAAGATGTTGTAATACAACGAAACCTAGGTCGTGGTAAAGAACTTAAAGAAAGTAGAATTAATACTACATCACGAAGGTTTTTGTAATGCATTTTTAATTAATTATTGCGTGATAATATTTGAATACTTTAACTTTTGGCTAAGTTGTTATTTTTAATATTATTTATTAATATTTTTCTGAATAAACCCATTTCTGAGATGATAATAATTCAGTGGAATACCTCACACATACCAGACAATCTATTAGAAAGTTCTTCTAGCAATATGTTATGGAAATACCTTCATCACCATCAGTAGCTCGAGAGTCCTTGGTATACTCTGGCCTTCTCAAGCAGACTGTTTCAAGACCTCCTACTGGACGCCATGGTTTTCCAGTTTGTTATGTTGAGCGCGTGGAAAAGTAGGCAGTCTTTGTAGGCAGTCCGCCCATCGTAATTTGGGTTTTCCCCTTCGTCTTGAGCCAGTTAGTTTGGGCAGAAAATTTCGTTTTGTCGTTCTATCTTCCTTCATTCTAATACATGGCCGGCCCACTTCATACGTTTAATTTTTATAAATTTAATTATATCTGGTTCTTTAAATAAGCGATAAAGTTCGGCATTGGTTCTTCTTCTCCAAAACCCTTTGTCAACGAACCCACCAAAGATGGATCTGAGGATTTTTCGTCCAAAAATTACAAGGGTTTTTCCCCAGTTTGGGACAATGTCCACGTTTCAGATGTGTATGTAACTACTGATTTGATTAAGCTTTTGTAGAATAGTAGTTTAGTGTCTCGTCTGACATTATCGTATTTCAGAAATCTAAGCATCTATTGGCTGCAGTTATCCGTCTCCTTAGTTCTGGAGTCAAATCGTTGCCGGCGTTGGTTTCAGATCCTAGGTAGATGAAGGAATTCACTTTTTCAAATTTGTAATTACCGATTTTAAAATGCGTGGAGGAGTCGGAGTTGGTCACAAATTGCACGTATTTGGTTTTGGTCTGGTTTATTAAGAGGTATATTTTTTAGACTGCTAGAAATACCTGTTTGAGGTCACGAGAATACCTAAATTCATCAGGAATTAATGAATTTTGAAGCACTTCATTGGCTTTCTAAAATTTTTATTGATATATATATATATATATATATGTGTGTGTGTGTGTATATTATATAGTATATACCCATAACGCTCATATGTTTTTCCCAGTCTTTATTGCTGGAGGAAATTGGGGCGCACTTATATTCCATTCATATAAAATTTAGCTCGAATCTGCATAAACAATCGAAAGCTGTTTACAGGAGAACGATGGGTTAAATAAGGGGCAAAATTTCCATTTAAATTATACATTCAAAATACTGCTCCACCGACGTATACGCGTTATTTAAATTAACCCATTCATATGTGGTATTTATTTAATATACCGGGATATTACTAAAATATCCATTGAACAAATACATATATATTTTCAAATTTTATGTTTTTAGGATTCGGTAACTAAAATGTAAAAACTGATCCCGTATGGTAAAATTTTGGTATCTTTGCCCGCCGGTATGTCACCATTGTTTTTATGGATAATTGTTATTACTTTTTACCTTGAAATAGATGGAAAGAAGTAAATTTTATAACTGTGATACATTTAGAGTAAATTTTTGAAAGGTTTTTTTAAATATTTTTATTTTTCATTCAGAACGAAGAGGTGGTTAACATTTAAGAGTTGACAACTGGGTAATTTGGGATAGTGGTCACAAATTCCAAACTGTTTTTTTCAGATTTTAACCACAGTAGTTTTTAATTATGATCGAAACGGTGTGAAACAAAAACAATTTTCTTCTTACCTCAGAAGTTAACAGGTGGAAAATCTGAAATATATTAAACTGGTAGAAGATTTTATATATATCACAGGAAAAATGAAACAAAATTCCGAATATTTATTGTTTTCGAGAAAAAATAATAAAAAATAAATATTTTTTCTCGCTCTCTTCACTCTATTTTCTACATCCTAATGATACAGATATGTAAATATTGATAGAGTAATGATGAAATGTTATTTTGTAAACCCAAGCAGCCTCCAAATAAAAGTTTTATTATAATAATAAATTTTGAATTATTTGAAATTGTAGTGGTTGTACGCTAGAAGTTAATCATGTTTGAATTCGATGTTGGAAAACACCATGTTGTCTTCACTGTAGCAGTAAGTGTGGAGGCGGGGATGCCTCGACTGCATGTGAGTGAGAGGTGCGGCAATGTTACTGAGTATACAATCCCGAGCAGATATGTGAGGGCAGAGATCGTTGTTAGTTGTCAAGTGTAAAGCGATTTTTTCATAAATTATATGGGATTCTGTTATTGCGTGTTATTGCGTTTTATTTTATTGTTTTTTTTAAGATTGACGGTTTGATTGACTATTTTAAATATATTCCTTATCAATTATTGATATTTCCGATTTAAAATAGATACTATTTTTTTTTCATTCAATATAAGATTAAGATATTTTCATAACGTGTTATTGTAAGGATTTTGTAACAGAGAAATATTAATAAATAATATTTAATAATACCACTCAGCCAAAATTGATAGCAATAAAACATTATCATATAATATTTAATTAAAAATTAATCACAAGTGTTTAGGGTTATATCCAAGCACGCGTTAAATAAAGGTATGAATAATATAGTCTAGAGTGATATTGACCGAGCAACACGTTATTCATATAAAAGGTATGGTGTTGTTATGCCGTGCATATTGCCGGATTATAAATGAAAGAAAATGTAATTTGTACAAAAATTAAATCTTGTAATTAAGATACGTTAGTGAAGAAATATGCATTTTATATCCAGGTACATGAAACAGTTTGTTTCTTAATTACTGAGATAATGACTGTGGACGTGATGGTCAGTGATACTATGTTTTCTAACATTATGGATAATTTATAAGTGGGTGTGATTGAACTTTATTGTTATAACTGAATATTAAACTCATTGCAATTCATAGTGTCTTGGGTACGGAATTGAATGCGGTGCGTATTCTACTTCCATATGGTGGGTTCATTTTTTAAATCTGTAATTAAGATAATGAACGACATGAAACAATCTTTTGCCAAGAACTTACTGAATTGATGATTTATACGACTTTATTTAGGAAAAAAGGAGAAAGTTCCATTTTATGTATTTTACTAATTCTAACCATGCGCTTTAAAATCTAAGCAGTTGGCATGCGGCTATACTTCCGTCAAAATTGTAATGAACTTAAAAACAGTCATCAAATATAATTTATCCTTTTATTTAATTTTTCTAACATACATGTGTATTATTCGCATAAAGGCCCCTTTTCACGATGGGATATCATAGAGTGCCCTGCAATGGGTCCAGAAGGCGCGATGGCTAAGGATGGGGATACGCGATCCTTAATCATCGCACCTATTACACGGTGGTCTATCGTGATGGCCTATAATAATGATCTATCGTAAAGAGGGACCATATAATTCACCATTTGACATTAATGAAATGTTAAGAGACGTACCCAACATCGATAATTTTGAACAATAAATACGATTTAGTTTAATTATTTTGTGCTGAATGTTTCGATGATCTAAATTGTTGAATATATTAATTTCCAAATAATAGTTTTATCGGTATACACAATCATATCGCATTTGCATACATTAAAGTTGTAGATAATTCAACGTACTATTCGTATAAAAAAGATACAATGCAATTATTAAATATGCAGCTCCATGGCTGAATTTATATTATGAGGAGGGTACGAGTGACATTACATTTATTTATTACAACAATACATGTGATATATATATATATATATATATATATATATATATATATATATATACATGAAAATTGTATTTCTTTTAAAAAAACTATTCAGATGGTTCAGCGGCATAAAGAAAATGTTTCACTAAAAATATTGATGGATATTTTTAGAATAATCGGATGGGAGATATCTATATATTTGCATCAACGACATATATCCACACATTGGCGTTATAAAAATTTTATTTCTTTTATCACATTTAAATTTAAATAAACTCATTCAATTCTATTTAAAAATATTTTGTAAGTCTGAATAATTTAATGTTTTACAATGTCCATTTTTCAAAATTGTCAATAAAATTAGTTATGATTAAACCTCTTTTTAAAACATTTAACATGCATTTCGCAAAATGCACTATTTAGTTTTTAAAATAAATAAAGCCATTAATTACAACATTAAAATCTGTGCTTCGTTTCAAAAATTAGGATGGATGAATATATATATATATATATATATATATATATATATATATATATATATATATATATATATAATTGTAACAAAGTGAGTTCTTACATGGAAAATATTTTTAAAAGAGTGATTGGGTTAGCGTATATAATGACAATAGATGCCAGAAAACCAACTTTTAGAATTATTTTATCTGTCCCTCTGTCTGTTTTTAATTTGTTCTTCAATCACGTAAAATCTGCTAAATACATTTTGTTGAAATTTGGTGTGGCAATCGTTTATACCCTTGGGCAACGTATAGGACCATTTTATCTAGATATTGAAGATATTAAAAAATCCTGACTTGCTGAATATTACGATATTGATACTGCCAAGTATCGTTTTTAATCAACTTTAAACTCACAGATATTGTAAAAACAAACAAGAAAAGAACAATATAATGATAATGTTCATTTTTCCTAATACCTTTTCTTGTTCCAAATTTCACGTGAATGAAGTGAGAGACATAGCTAGTGCATAAAATATTACAAATAGTAATATTTACATTTCAAATATTTTAGATTTATTTGAGAACTTTTAATCGTTAAAAAAATTCATTTCAAAGTAAATGAGCATAAAATAAATTAACGCTTAAATGCATGATTTTCCATATTCCGTGAAAAACTCAAAACAAAAAAAAAACAAAACACGTAACAAGAGAAAATTATTAAAGAAAGATTTTATTTAGATTTTTTAATATACTAAAAAAAACGTAGTGGCCACCTTAAGAAGGTGCACAATCGTTAGAGCATTTTAAACATGCAAGGGTCTTAAAGTCATGCAGCAGATCTGTAACATCATGCATCAAGGGTTAAGTAGGAATATCTAAAAAGGCATGACACAATCGAAACTTAACTTAATAAAATTCCTTGCATTTTCGGGTTAAATAAATATATGTAACTAAAATTTGTGTTTTTCAAAATTGTTTGAGCCTCGCAATCCCACGAGAAGTCCAAAGATAAAATATGTAAACTTTTTAAGTCTTCTTAATCTCTAAAATTATGATGTTTGATTATGTTTAATGAATAAAAGTTTTTTCATTTATAGTTTTTTTTTATAATCGATTGCGACTCTCATATAGTCCGATCGTCCACTATTGGAGGGTCGTGAGAAACAAGGCTACATAATAATTTGACACAGCAAAATCACATTTTAACCACTTATAAAAGACAAAAAAGCAAAAATATATTTTTGTTATGTTACCAGCTGTGCTCGCGACGTCATATATGGAGGCCATTGAAAAACGTAGCGATGCATACTATATTTCGATACTTCTCTTCTGGCCACGCCCATTTTATTAATGTATGTCCGGGAGAAAAACTTTATTGAGCGATTTGAAATTCATGTAGCGCCATCTATTGATGTATATAGGTCGACCATACATTTGTGTAATTATTAAACATCGTGTAGCTATGCAGTTGTTTGTATTGTACTAACACAATACAATGAATTTTGGAATATATTAAATTCGCATTCTTTCTTATCGGGTAAACCGATTGTAAAAAAAAAACTAAATATTACTTGGAGTTAAACTCTTTTCTTTTCTAAAGATACTGACTAAATTGCATCAGTAATTTTTACGTTACCTATGTACAAACAAACACGCAACATTATAGTACAGAAATAAAGATTTGTGAGAGCAGAAGACTAAAGTTTTTAACTTTAAGATTAAAGTTGAAAAGCGTGTTACATGTGGCGTGCACGCAGTTTGTTACGGGGTCTAATCCGTTTCTGTTTACTCGCCCGTAAGATAAGTGTAAGCTGTTTCAAAAACAGCAACACGAGGGCATCTGTTTGAAGGAAATCCCACGAGTGCGGGGATTATGACAACGATACGCCACCCCCGTATTTGGAGTAAGTTTCAGGGTAAACAGTCGGGGTTGTGTGGTTTCAAAAGTAAGTTTGAAACGAAAGGATTCCATCAATCGTTGGCGAAGTTTTGGATTTTTTTTATTTTAAAGTTACTGAATTCTTCAATAAATAATATTTTATCATGTGCTTTGTATGCATGAGTGGCATAGATGACGTATGAATTTGTTGTTTTATTTATTTGTCTATTATTTATTTATTGATGTAAATAGATACAATTTAATCAACCAAAAATTATTTCAAGAAAAAATTTTAGTAAGTATACATTTTGACAATTTGCGGGACGTACAATTTGGAAAGGTTGAAAAATTTTTATTTTTAAAATAATAAGT
Organism: Druceiella hillmani; assembly: GCA_039881145.1. Lineage (NCBI taxonomy): Eukaryota > Metazoa > Arthropoda > Insecta > Lepidoptera > Hepialidae > Druceiella > Druceiella hillmani. The sequence goes on along the minus strand of JAYKKI010000078.1, from coordinate 5,576,735 downwards.
TAATTTTTGTTGTTAATAATCACAGTTTCATCGAATTTTCTGAATAAAATTGTTTCTTCAATTTGGTAGTTTATTTATTGTTTTCAACGAACTAAAATCATCACTTTTAAAACTAGGGGTTATTGAATATTTATATTGTTTGTAATGAAAAATAAATCTGTTAAGATATTAATGGAAATACCATGTACCCTTAAATACTTATGTAATATATTATTATGATTAAATTATCTACGAATATTAATATTATTTCTTACTATTTTAAGTTATTGTCTAGTGCATCATTCACAGATCTAAAAAATTCTCAAAAACAATTAAATTTTAGGGCCAGTGTTTTAGTTTTTATGTAAACTTTAGGTAAATTTCTGGTGAAGTTGATTTTTCATGACTTAGGCTTCAATAGGTTGGTAGATAGGGGAGGGGAAATACGTTTTTGTGATTATTTCTAGCAATATTTCTGGAACACTTATAAAGTGAAAAAATATTGTTTTCGAATCGTTAAATCTCATTTTTTCCGTTGCTATTCCAAACGGTATATGAAATAAAAAGAAAAATCCGCGAATATTTAATTCAGGCACGTAATATGTTTATATGGATAAAACATATAGACAAAAAATGTATACATGTCGATCGATTAATAGAAATACTTTTAAATGTATTTAAGTGCCTAAATGTGTATCGAATTCTCGTGGTGCAAGTGACACAAGTATTTGTTTTTTGTTCTTGAAATCGTAGATTAAAATAGCCATAATTTCCTAGAGGTTATGTCATTCTTTGAGCCAAAACTGTAAATATTTTCTAAAATTATTTGCAGTTTTGTTGGAGTGCACATGCCATGAAAAATGAAGGCATTTGTTTCTTATACCCAAGCCTTTTGGAGTTTAGGTAATAGGAGATCTTGAGTAGAATACAGAAATAAAAATGAAAACAATGATGTCTCCGGCAGTAAAGTCTACGTGACTTTTTAATAAAAGTGATATATCATTATCAGAATTCAGAGTCAGGTCCGCATTCGGTTGATTGTTTCACATTAGTTTTTGTAATAAATGGTAGTAAAGTTGACCGAAATTATTTGGTGAAGCAAACGTTCTACACATTGATTGAGTTAATTGTGCTAATGGCAAGAGTGTGGTAATGTACTAATTGCTATTTTAGTCTAATGAATTGTATTATTATTTTCTATGAAGACGTTTTAACTTTCTCAAAACGGGTAAGTTGTAATAGTAAGAATAAGTTAGTCTACTGCGAATGAGATAATTTGTACCTCTAAACTTGCGTAATAACCGTTCACAAGTTACAATGACTCACTGGAGCAGATGTTAAGTTTCTTACTTTTAATTTACACGGTTAGCAAGTTGTTATTTTTATACGAGGCCTGTTTGAAGGAAAATTAAAACGCTTAATTATAACAGGTTGTAATTCTCTGAGTGTTTGTTACATATTATTGTTTCTAAAAGCGCTTGACCTAGAAATCGAAAAAAAGAATGCTCATAGGACACATGGATTCCACAAAATACAGTAACATATCGAAGATAGTTGTACATCAGTTAAGCTTGCTTTATTTTGTTGTATCCACTTAATATTTTTAAATAAATACAATATTTCTATCGTAAATCTTGGAGATAAACGATTGAAGTCGAGTAATTTTATTAACGCTAGATCAGTATTTTTTTCATATCTTTTTACATAATTTGTGTAATTATTAAAATCTCTGACTAAAATAATAACTATGAGTTTTTGAATATATTAAACAACTCATATGACTAAGATATGTTTACTCAATTAGGAGTAAAATTTTATTAAGATTATTGCGACAGATGCGATGAATAATAATATGAAAACAAATATATGCAATATGTATCATATTTTATTTATAAGTTAAATAAGCAATATTTTAGCCGTTTTTTATTGTATTCTTAATTGTACCTTTTCTTTGGACTATACCGTTAAGCAGGTCGTATTAGGTCCGTAAATTAAAGACTACACTTTTTAATAATGTTATTAAAAAGAATCCATTGAACAAATTAAAATAGCATTCAAAAACAATAACAAAGCAATATTCACAAAGCAGACAGTCAAAACATATATTTTCGTGATGATAAGTCTTCTGCCGCACTGCTTCATTTATACATTTTGGTGACTTTTTTATAATATTAATTTCGTATGACTTGCCCCAAATTAGTCGACAAAGATTTTAATCTACGTAATATGGAGCAAGTTATAATAAATAAGAACATGATTTTCTACATTCATTAGAATGACAATGATTTTCTACGTGCATTAGCTGAAAAAAGGTTTTAAATATTCCTCTTAATTTTATACATTATATGGGACTATAATTTGAAAGGGGTTGTTATGAATAATACAGTAATATCTTTTTATATTATAAATTTCATATTTAAAAAGATATATCTCTTATTTCTAAAACTCTTAGCCAAAATTATGGAAGAAACAGGGTTGATGAAATCTAATGAGAAGATCACAGGAGAATTATAAAAATTATCACAGATCTTATAATTTTATAAATATGGTTCATGTTTTATGACCATGAAAGAAATACGCTTAAGTTGTGAAAAATTAGTATTTGTAAATAGTTTAATGGATATATTATGTACCCTTAAGTATTCATAAATGCTGTAAAAGTATCGTTAAATGCGTAAGAAGCTTTCGTAGTGTGAGTTCTACTCGTGGTTGACAGGTTTATTATGTATTTTTCTAATACTCTTATAGCGACGATAACTAGCGTAGGATAGCACAGGGCCACAGTGCCGATCCGGTCGCTATGCGGCTTTTTACTCCGCTGGTAGCGGGCGTGCTCTTACGAATTGATTTCGTGACAAGTTGTTTTGAGCGGCGTCTTGCATCGGAAGGTTTACGAGCGGTTTGTTTTGTATGTGCCATGTATTTTTCTAATACTCTTATAGCGACGACAACTAGCGTAGCATCGCACAGGGCCACGGTGCCGATCCGGTCGCTATGCGGCTATTTACTCCGCTGGTGACGGGCACGCTCTTGCAAATTGATTTCGTGACAAGTTGTTTTGAGCAGCATCTTGCATCAGAAGATTTACGAGCGGTTTGTTTTTTATATGCAAAGTCGAATTTTTTTTTATATACTTGATCTAAAAATAGTATAGGTTAAATGATATAAACTCCATGTCAGAAAATATAGAATGAAGACATAAATAATAACCGGTGGGTTAATAATAACCGGTAACTTAGAGAGAAAGTTGCGGCAAAATCATTCGAAGTAATTATCACAAAATAGAATCTTCGAAACCAAGTAATTACACATGATACTTTCTTTCGTAATTAAGTTTTTTCATGAAGCTCCATTTACATAGTTTAGTGTGGTTATTATAAATCTGAACATTATTTTTGACATTTAGTTAATGAATGTCCAATCTAGAAAAACGGGTATCACTGCATAAATAGTAGACAAAATTTTTCGTGAATAGAATAAAATATAAAAAGGTAGCAGGGTCTGTAGCGAATTTGCTTTACCTCGCGCAATCATACTGGTATTCAGGAGACGGGAGATATTGGTAAGTGGTTGTGTGTTGTTAGAAGTTTTGCGTAACTTGCAGCGTTTTCAAAGTCGGTGCACTTTCTGTGTGCGCAGTTTTGCATAATGGACACTCAGGCATACTAGATTTATGTTACCGGTGGTCTGTTATTCACTGGCTTGAGACTGGTGGAGCTTTATTAAATCATATTAATTACCATTTTTTTATTCTTAAGCTCGTTGTATATGGTGTCAATTAAAAGTTCGTATAGTAGAAAAAAAGCTCTCATCAAAAATATCAAAATATGTTTGAACCAAATTTGAAAGAAAAAAAACATGAAAATCACCATCTAACCTATATAGGTTTAAAAAAATTGAATGCAAAATCTAAAAGTTTGAATAAAAATTATCAGTTGCATGAAGTTCAATTAATTGTTGGCATGGATCACTCAAAAGATCACTTTTTAGAGTTCCGTAGTGAAAAAAAATCAGTCTTAAATTTTCTTCATGCACGTCAGTCCTTCTCTCATACCCTTAATTGTTTTTCTCACACCCTTACAGTCACAGCCCTACAGTATCTATAACTTTTGATTTATGTATGTATGTGAAATTTTGCTAGAGGATATTTTATATGGAAAATTACAAAACAAATATGAGATGCGTACTCATATATAAATAAGGGAATTTTTTTCATGCTTTCCATAGAAAATAGTCTTCGATTATTGAAGCATCGAAAGAAATATGGGCCTGTCATTAGAAAGTTCCTTTAAAATAAAATTCGTGATAATCCTCGTGCGCGTGTGTGTGTATGCGTGAGCGTGCACATGCTCGTCTGTGTATGCGTGTTGGTCTACGTGCGCGTCTTCTCGTGCATGTGCATCCGCGTATTCACCGCGTGTGGGTCTGCACGCGCGTGTGTATGGGCATGTGCGTGTACGTGTACGTGTGCGGGAGCGCGCGTCCTCTCTTGCATGTGTGCGTACGTGCGTGCGTGTGTGGTATCCAAATTTTTGGCTATCTTAAGCGATTCGTGTCAAGATACATTCGCTGTTCATTCAGATATTATCCTGTCACCAAAGTAGAGGACATGGCTCTCGTGTGTTAATTCAAAAGACGCTATTCATAAAACATTCGTAGTCATAAACCTAATGTCTAAAACATTTACAAATTAAAGTATTAATAAAAATTATTCAGTACCTTACCAGAGAAAGTTTGCTTTTATTTTCCAAGTCGTATTTTATGCCCAAGGTAGACGTACCCACTCGCCTTTGCTATTATCGTTTTAGTGAGATTCTTTCATAGACTTGCCTTCTTAGAAGCTTCGTTTAATTTAAATAACATAGTAGAAAGCTCATTCAAATCACCCTCAGAATGACATCGTTTGTTCTATCTCTTGCAGTTTCTTGCGTTTTTCTATTTTAAAGAGTTGGCAAAAGTAGTGACTACTTTTTTTTGTTTAATCTTGGATGAAGCACATAATTTATTTGGTGCACTTAGCTAACTGTCTGTTATTAGAGATCATTGACGTCTTCGTGTTGACGGTCTTGCTTGGAAAACTTCTTAATATAGCAGTGCAGATATCATTGAATTCGTCTTTGTGGCTGCGACCTGATTTTACTTATAGAGCTTGGTAAAATTGATCTTATCGAGGTGTGGTATTTTTGATAGGAATTTCTTCGTTTCAATAATATTTAATACTAAATTGTTTCAAAGAAGACATGACAACTAGTTTTGTTTATTCTCTGTTAGGATCGATGTACAATTTTAACAATATTGAAATGCAACAGTAACGATCTGAATAAATTAAATTACAAAATAAGTTTAAGATAAGAATAGGTCTTAGTGATAAGAATATATCATATTACGAAAATATTCTGTTAGCTTTTTAAAAGAGTCCCATGCGATCCAAAATATCGTAATTTGAGAATATTTTGAGTAAACTTTTCTGAGCATCTTCTAGAGTGGATATTTTGTTAGTCTTATTAATCTTGAGAAGGAGTTTTTCTTTCTTTTTATGTTTGTTATAAATATATCGTTTGTAATAGTTACAATATAAAAGGAAAAAAAATTGTGTTGTCAGTTTTGACTTTATATTGGATATTTTTGTGTAAATTGTACTATGCGTATACGTGTGTATATTTTATACCTTTTAACATGCACTGGTTGCTTTGTTATGGTATAATAAGTTGGGTTTAACAACGTCTGGGTTATTAGTTTTTCCACTTATCCTGTATCAACTTTAAAACTTTTAGAATTAATATTTATTTTTATAATAAAATATAAAATGACGTTCGATTACTATATTTTAGGTTGGTTTTTATTTCAATATTTCTTTTAGTTCCTGTTGCTGATTTAATCAGGGGTCATTCGTTTCCCTTGTTATAATAATTCATGTAACACTTATGCACTATGCCAGTATCGACGTGTAATAATGTACTTATTTCTACCAAAAATATTTACAGCAAAAATGCTTGAATTCAAAATTATTTTTGACAGTATAGTAAAAATTACAGAAGTAATACTCAAATCGTAGTAATATTCCCGGTCGCTCTAAAATTTTTATCATAATCCCATACTCGAAAATTTGTATGTGTACATCGAGTGAAATCTGTACACGTTTGGAATTTCATGGTATTAAAAATTACTGTTAATTGAATAATTCACACTTCGAGGGTTCCGTATATATTTATGTATCTCTGAAAGTTTAATTGTTTAAAGATACATAGTTTTCCATTAATCTATTTTTAACATTCTGTTATCAAATTTAAACATATTTTTTGCGCACTTTTTAGTATATTTCTACTACATAAAATTATGAGAGAAATATTTTTGAAAATTTTATATTAGCCGCTTCGACACTATATATGGAGTTAAATTTTTTTCCTGTACTTAAAGTCTAGTCTCTACTTCCAGACCCTAAAATTTCCATAAAAAAATTTTAATTTTAGTTATTGAGATATACGTGGATTAATATGTTACATTATATTGTTAAATTTTAAGTTTTACGTGAAGCTGTTTTTCAGAAAAAGAGCTTTGACAGACAGATAGATCGACAAGTGAGTGATTTTATAAGGGTTTAGTTTTACCCTTTGAGTTACTCAATCCTAAAAATAAAGCGTTTAAGTTATATTTTCTTTGCGTACAAAAATTTATATACCAATCTTTGTACAGACCCTTTTTTCATTTTATTGGTGCACTTCTTTCTTTTTTCAGAACCAATCCACACATGAAATGATTTCTAGTTTCTTCTATTTTCACAGTGTGGTTACAACGAGATTTCATAGCTCTGAGCTTTTCTGGCGTGTATTGTTCTAATTTGTTGTCGCTTTTCTTCTTGGCACTGTCTTGTTTTCCCTAAACTCGACAGTGTTTTATATTAAATTGCGAAAATTGCAGTATATAAATTTAGGATGTGCATGAGCTTCAACGCTTCTTATTACATCCTGTACAGGTACTTCCATAAAATAATTGTCATCACTACTCTAAATAAAGCATTACCACTATATTCTGGTTATATAAGTAGATAAATTACTGCTAGAATTTTCGGGAGATGAATTCGTAGAAATGTTGATAGTACATATATTAAATGATATGTGGTTATTGCAATTAAAATAATCGAAAATTATGATAAACGGTATAAAAACGTAAAAAATGGTCGGCATAAAGATTAAAATAAAATCGACCGCTCTCTCTCATGCTCGTTTTGTAGCTGCTAGAGTTATAAAGAAAACACAGAACACTAGATATAATGCTGTTGTTTTGCCTTTTTGCTTGAAAATATGGAGTTTATTAGCCGGCTTAGTTTTAGTAGTTACGTTGAAGCGTTGTTTTTAATAATTAATGAGGTTAAGATAGTTAAGATGTTTTTAAAAATTAATGAGGTTAAGACAGTTAAGATGTTTTTAATAATTAAAGAGATTAGAATACATTATAACAATTAATAACAATTAGAATTTAAACATAAATAAACAAGCGACCAATTTTACAATATAAAGTCTTCAAAAAGTAAAGAACTTATCACATTTATTATAAAGTTCAAATTGCGAAATGAATGCTTTATAACAGTGTTTTGTGCACATATCAGATTTTTGATGTGAACACGTCTTTATATTTGCTTCCATAATGACAGGCAATTCAGATAAACTGATAATGAAATTGGGGGATAGAATTTTATATTGCAGCTACGTAACTATCATATACATCTAACATTTAATTACACTACTCGATAGTTAAAGGATTGAGGAAATTGTTACGTTGCCTGGAAAATGTGAGCGCGATGCGCGCCGCCATTTTGTAGTTTTTTCGCCGCATCACGTAAATTCCATTTAGTATAAATTTTGAATCGAAGATACTCGTTTGAGTTTCAATCGACAGCTCTAGTTAAGTTTTATCGATTGTGTATATCAAGAATTAGTGTGGAATGGTTATGGTGAATATGTATGGGGTTAAATTTAAAAATTAAGGAAACTAAATTCAATTCAATCAACAATTCAAAAAGAAATCGTATACAGTTAGAAAGGGCTTCCCAAGAGCAATTTAGTGACACCCAAAGGACACCATATGCATAGACGTATTTCTGTAAAACACATAGCCCTGTCCCCGATACAGCTACACCTCATTTTTTTTCTGTGATCATAGCTTTCCATGGTCAAATAAGATATGCCATGTGCACTTGTGTTACATAGCAGTATTTATTTGACAATATCCTAGCAACTGCTTCTATTCTTCGCTGTAGGTTTTTATTAGCACAAAGCAGCTTCCTTTAGTGAAAGTTTGGTTAGTCTGCTAGCAAAATTAGTCAGAAACTTGAAACGCCAAAAATGTAGACATAGTGGAATTTGGTTTGACATTGATGTTTTATTAAATTTAATTGGACCAATATAAAGAACAGGTTTTCTTGAGCATCTTAATTTAAATTATATAGGGAAAACCAATTATCCCTTGATGTTAATTTTTTGGCCAACATGGGTTTTTCTTAAATGATTTTATGTCCAATACGTATGTGTATATAATTACTGAGAGCGTAACGAAAACTGAAACAAACTAATCTTATTTTATTTACGGTCTATTATTCGCTGATACGCTGAGTTACTGGCAACAAAGGAAGAAACTCTATACATCGCTTGCACATCCCGTTACGGTCTTATTTCTCAAAATACGAATGAATATTAATGTGAAAAAACAAGTTTCGCTTCAATTGGGAAGCGGATAAGGTTGTAAATGTTATTAGTTTTCAGAAATTATTTAAAAAATAAGCGATTTATACATAAATCCATTAAATAAAAATATAAATACATGTGAAACTTTATAATAAATAATCCCATAATCTTGTAATGTATCAGATATTGCTTTGCCAGATTATAGGATAGCGTTCAAAGAAACTAACTGTATCACATCTTACTTATCCATGATAAGGCAGGGAGAGAAGATCACATCTCGAACAAGTAGGGTTACTGTCGCCACGTTGCCTGCACGCACGGCAGGCGCCTCGCATAAATCAGAGGGCGGGCGGCCTGCGAGCGGAAATCAATTCGAACGTTTATGTGATACGTTAGGATAACAGCCGCGTTTCCGTTTCGTATTGCGTTCGGTTCTGCCGCAGTTGCCTGTTTAGATCAACGTGGAAATAAAAAATTATCGGCGTTGCACTGCGTTTCAATCAGAAAGCTTTCTGGACAAAGAATTATGGGAAGTGATTTCTAAAAGTCACAGACAGCCCCAATCAGTATCAAAATTTCATAAATTGTTTTGCCAAATATTTACTAATGATAAGTCACTACGTATAGTAAAAGTGCAAAATTATCAATTATTTGAAATATTGTTATTCATCCGATAATATATCTTGGCGATTTTCTTTACTTATATATATATATATATATATATATATATATATATATATATATATATATATTCTCTTTTTTTTTTAATTACTCCTATTACTATTATAAAAGCATTTTTACTATTTATAAAAGCATTTTTGTTTCACAAAATTGCTTATATTTTGGCAGTTTTATATTTAGGGTTGAAAAAATGTTATAAAAATATTTAAAAAAGGCATTGGAATAGTGTATAGTTTTTTATTTGTTTTGTATTTGTTTTTTACATATGTACCCCGCCATGCACTCTAAAGTATCTTTTGTTCAATATTATATTTTGGTCTAGGTACACTTCTTTCTCCAGCTCATAACCCCTAACATTTACGTTAGAAATTAATATAAGCCACCCATTTTTCATCTTCTGTAACCAAATATTTTAGCCTATCGTTGGTATGATGAGAAATCAAGCACACATTAGCTCTCCTCTGACGTTGAAAGGGTGTTAGCTCATGTGGTAGCCAAATGGAATATTTCCACTTCTTTCTAGTATAACAGCATGAAAATATCTGTGCCAAACAAAGTGAACTGAATCTGGGATCTCTTTCAATAAGACTTTTAAATTTTTCTAAATCAATCGTAGGAAGTTGCTCTGGATGAGGTTTTCCGGACAGATCAAAATTATTTTCTTTGAATCTTTGGAACCAGTGCTTGGCTGTCTTTATATAAATAAAAGGGCATACCGTCATCCATCGTTGTGTATATATTGAGTGATGCTTTGCTGGTTTTTTGTCCTAAACGACATTCATAAAGAAAGTCATCTAAGTTCACTTCGAAATACTTACATTTTTAATTAATTCTTTACTCGCCGATTGCTCAATTGCAAACTGAACGGAAGTTCAAATACCGCCCTCTTTATATATCGTACAACAAATATTGTAGATGCTTTAACAACATTTCAAAAATCGGCTGAAAAAAGTGTTGGATTTACAAGTCGCCAACCTTATAAAATAAATTTGATTGAAAGTTTTAATCCATTGCTAGTATCTAGTCTTTTTGTAGGACCAGAAAGAGGATACTATATCTCGCTTTGAAGTCTAACATTTTGCGAAATGAAGTTTAAAATTTAAAAATTGTAGATAAAATCTTACAGATTATCATGATGTGTAGAAACAATTTCGACCTGCATTTTATATGTGCATCCGTTTTAAATAAGGCCTCTATCTATTTGCAAAATCTCATGGACATAAATTCAAAACTGCAGAAATTAGGAAGTTGTTGCTGATAGACTGACTCACGGGCTCTTACAGACGGATGGAGATGGAGGAAGTATGAGAGTTCTTAGGTTCATTAAAAATATGGAAGAAAATATATAGAACCTTGATAAATGAAATATATAGCTTAAGTTGAAAAAACAAAAACACACTTTTGTAACCAAATGACCCATTGAGGTAAATCAAACGAGTCCAAACTAGATGGCTTTACTACATTGAAAAATACCCATGACCACCTCCCTCATTAGATCCTCTATCATCAGACCCTCTTAGTTACAATATGTAACTAAAGGGCTCATGGAGATAAGTTATAAGAGCCCAAACTCGATGTATTTTTAGTATTAGGCAATGAGAAGTTACTTTGACCTCTTCTATTCTGCATTATCGGATCTTTCAGGTTATAATACGAAACCGAAGGATTCTTTGAGATAAGTCAAACGAGTCCAAAAACGATTTTTAAATAGATATGACAATTAGAAGTAGATGAAAATTAAATCGTCAGATATGCTTACACTGTCAGAAAGTTCCTTATTCTAAAGGTTCTTCTCCAACTAGTGAAGGATCGCATTCACTCTGCGTACTTGGTGTTGTCTTTGGAAAGGCAAAAGGGTTCTACGAGACTCGTAATCTCTGTTCATTCTCGGATTTCACGCAACCATAACTTTCTTCTACGACCGGTTCTCCTTCTCCCAGCAACTTTTCCCATCATAATTAGTTGCAAGACCTCATAACTGTCATACTTAGGATATGCCCAAGATGTGCAACTTTACGTTATTTGATGGTTTGCAAAACCTTGCGTATCTATCTGGTCCACCTGTCATAGACTCTCCTCATTAGTGACTTTCTGAGTTTAATATGTAGACATCATGCATCTGTAGTCCCACATTTCGTATGTTTCTATACAATTTCTGAGATCTTCCTGAAAGTCTAGGCCTCGCATTTGTGTAGAAGTATTGGCTAACTAAGCACTGGGGAAAACGAATCCAAAGTGAGATTTTGGGGCTACGAATGCAGAATATCTTCATGATTTTACCAAAGGCACTTCAGGAAGTTTCGAAGTGAGTTTTGATCTCTACCTCATTGTCTCAGTGAGGAAGAAATCAAAACTCTGAGGCCAGCTTTAACATCAATTAAACTCGTTAACCCGATCTTCAATGCTCTGTAACTTTGCTTCCGAAGATGCTATGAGAACTTTGTCATCAGCATACCTCAAGTTTTTGATAAAATATCTATTGACTTTAACACCATAATCTATTTATAGGTCAGGCTAATAAAAGCTTTTTAAAAATGAGGAAAATTGTTTGTTATAATATTGCAAAAAATTTTGAATCATGATTTATCCAAAAAATTTAATTGAATTTTTTACTTAATTTTTACGCGTACTTTTTGGGCATAACAAGATAGTGCTTTACAGTTTAATCGTTTTACGATAAATCATGACTTTATATTTAAAATTCTATAAATTTTGGTACACAATTTTAAGAAAATGTACTTTCCGAGAGAATTTGTGGGATCAGTATTTAAACAGCAGCAAAATAAAAAAGTCATTGGATCGTGAAAATGGAGTGCAGAAGCATGTTTCTTTTCACTTATATGCAGTTTACTACCGGATTCAAATCGTTTTTATTTGCCCATTCTCAAGATAAGTGAAAGCTTTGTTGTTCAAAAACAGTCACATAAAGCGTTGAAGAAAATCTCTCGAATGCGGGGATTACTATACCGATACGACACCATCGCTTTGAGGGAAAGTTTTAGAGTAAACATTTGAGTTTTTGAGGTTTTCAAAGTGCACTTTGATACGGATGGATTTAACGGATCTTCCGCAAGTTTTCGAATCCATCACTTTTTATTTGAAACTCACTGAAATTTGCTGTAAAGAGATTGTGAAGTTTTTTGGTATGCTGTTTGTATTTGAATGGAATTGTTACATATTTAATATACTTTTATGTTCTTTTAACGGACGATTTCTGACCATAATACTAATTTTCTCCTTTCCCTTGTGCTATAAAGCTTGTAGATATTTAAATTTACTTGGTATTTAGTACGATTCCTTCTGGTGACTGATTTTCATTTCATTATTTTATTTGATTTGTCTCCGTTTTTTTCTTTAAATCTTGAGCCCTCTGGATTTCCCTGGAGTAATCTTTTAATTGTTTTTGTCTATTGTAGTTAATTTTTCCAAACCTTTTTTTTTACTAAATCATTTTTCTTCCAATCATAATAATTATCAAAAACTAGATTTTATCTACAACTTTGTTCTCGTGGTTAGAGTTACAAACTTGTAGGGGGACATTAAACATGCTGCGCTATTTAGAGTGATTGAAGGAAATTAAATACTAAGTATTTACTTTTGTGACTTTAGGAGTTTAATAAAAATGACATTGAAAAAAAATGCAAAATTAAAGATTGAAGGGAGTGATCCTGATGCTCTTTTATATTGCTTATGTATTTTTTTTAAATAACGTCTATCCCTTGCTCTCTTATGACCTTACTTCGTTCATCCATCAATCCTCTCCATACTCCCAAGCTATCTTTCAAGTTATCTCTTTTACACGAAAGAAGGACAAACAAACACACTTTTGCGTTTGTAATATTAGTTAGGATTTCTTTATTTGTATTTATTCCCCATTGCCCATTCTTACAAATTGCTCCAAAAATTTTCCTCAATAATTTTTTTACGTAAAATTTTTAATAGACCAGGATAGCTTGTGCCCATAGTTCACGAGTCTCATCCGTAAAGTACAATAAGTATAATGATGAATTCGTAAATATGAATAAATACTGTGTGTTATACACTGCGAGAGGATTTCACTTGCAGTGATGTATCTTCAAAATTTTGAACGGATGTGACGTGGGAAATTTGTGTCTTTTGTTTCTTTTTTACTAACTTCCTTAATTTGACATTCTCTATTTTAATTAACATGACATTCTCTTTTCATTGTCATTCTACCTTTTATAAATTTAATAATTTTTTACGACACTAATTTCTACGAGATTATATAATTTAATCTAGTGTGAACGTCTTTATTTCAAAATTAATAAAACATTTTGATGTATTGGGTAGCCTTTCTACCATTCACGTTGTGCTTATAAATTTGTAATTCATATAAAACAGATATTATAGTTTTGAAACTTTTGTTGTCAAAGTACTAGGAGAACTCTCGCAGTAGTTTTTACTCTTGTCGTTTTTTAAATATACGATATACGGGTTTTAAATTTTTTTTGACATAAAAATTATGGTATAAAGAAATAGGGAAATTATTGAGGGCCAGAGGCAAAATGGAAGATTATTTTTTGTTGTAGATGAAAATAATATTAACATGGTTTCATATTGAATTAATGATGACAAAAGTGAAAACCTCTTCAATTTATTTGTGTTTAGAAAATTATAAAATTGAAATTAATGATCATAATAATCGTTTTCTATTTGTTTTTTTTCTTCTATCCTTAAGCATCTTAACGGATTTCAATAAAATTTTGCATATAGATAATACACATACTAGATTAAACCGTTTAGTTTTCGTCTTGAGAACGGACATAACCTTAATAAATGATGTTGTGGTGCTCGATACAAATAAAACTTATAACACAAGTATATTTCCTTTTTGTACATTTTCAGGCGAAACACCTAATATTTTATCAGAACGTTAGGAAACTTTTCCTGTGATTTAATTTGAGGTATTTTTCCTATGTCTTTTATTTTTTTTTAATGTCTCTGCGAAAACAAGGGTTATTTTTTATCAATTTGAATTCTTTACGAATTTGATGCAACTATATAAAATAATTTTAGACTTAGCAATAATCACACGATGTACAACAAAAATCAGCTGCAAATGCAGCTCATAAATGTGGCTTTATTCTTTTATAGAAAGTCACTAATGGCCACTGTGTGGAGACGAGAGCAACATTGCAAGAAGCAATCAATTTTTGACCATATTTGTCCTGCTTTTTGGTTTTATTTAAAGGGATGACATTTTTATCTTTTTCTCTTCTCATTGTAAATGCGGCTTTATTCTTTTATAGAAAGCCACTAATGGCCAGAGTGTGGAGATGAGAGCAACATTGCAAGAAGCAATCTATTTTTGATCATATTTGTCCTGCCTTTGGTTTCATTTAAAGGGACGATATTATTACCTTTTCTCTTCTCCTTTTAAATGCGGCTTTATTCTTTTATGGAAAGCTACTAATGGCCACAGCGTGGAGATGAGAGCAACATTGCAAGAAGCCATCTATTTTAACCATATTTATTTCTTTGGCTTTATTTAAAGGGTACAACACATAACATTGTTATAAACAACATTGTTATCTTTTCCGTTTGTTCAATAGCTGAATATTTAATGGAGTCATGATATAATGCACATGTAATGAAAACAGACATAATTTATTTTGTAATTGTCACCACACTTAAATAATATAATTCTGGAATTCGAAATGAGAATATTACACTATTCCAGAATCATTATTTTACAAAGTGCATTGGATTTTCTTCTTTTTGCTCCTTAAATTTCAAACTGTCAGATTTTCATCAATGAGTGATTTTTAAACCAATTATCAAAAGTTGATTAGAGGTGGACACTTGTTGTATACGATGATTAATGGTATTTTAAGCTATATCACTCAGTACAAAAAGTCCGACAGTCCGCTTTGTGGAGTACATATAATTATAATTACATTTATATATATATATATATATATATATATATATATATATATATATATACATATATATATATATATATATATATATATATATATATATATATATATCCAATACCAATGTTATCATAACTTCAGAAACTTTTTTTATAGCACAATAAAAATTAAGTTAGTTGCGGGAATATTTTTCATATTGATTGAAATATTATGACACAAGAAAGTATGCAGTTACAGAATCACACAATTAATAAAACACTAACTAACACACAATAACTAATCCACAACGCAAAAGTACGTTATTGTTCACGCATTACATTATGACTTAAAGCCTCTTTAGACCGGCAATTTCAAATGTTGACAAATCGACTTTTGTAAAGCAATTTCGAGACTCGTTATAAAAGTTTGTTAGTTACACATGATCCAGACTCAGTATACAATGTTGACAGCCCCTTACAATTGCTTCAAATACCGAATTTTCAGAACTACAAAATCTCTAAACTTGAAATTTGGCACCTATATCGCTCTTGGCTTCTAAATGCTTATTAAGAAAGGATTCGTTAAAAAGCAAACGCCAAAGGTGAAAAATGAGAGTGGAAAATAATAAGGAAATTTCATAATAATTATAGTCAGAGACGTTAAAATCTATTTAAACTGGACATTTATATAATAAAGCAAATAATACAAAATGCAGTTATGGTTCTTTTTTGTCAATCTTTTTGAAATCAAATGATAAATAAAACAATTTTATTTCTATATCAGTAGAGTGCGAGAACTTTTCACTTATTTGTCCCGATTAAATCAAAATTTCAAATGCAGTAAATTCTAAGATGATAGATGATAATAAATATATATAACTAGCATTGGACGCAGATTTTCTCCTTTCATATTAGGGGTGTAATGTGTAAAGTGCCAGTGGTGTAATTGCGTTGCGAACCAGGTACCCAACTGCGTATAATTAGCCAGCAGTTACTTTTATCATCTGTTGTGGTAAACTGACAGACAAAACAAAAAAATAAAGAGACGACGTTTAATTTTTGTTATATTAGTAAGCATAACAGTAAACGTAATAAGTTAATGCCTCTGGGATTGTATATATATATATATATATATATATATATATATATACATATATATAAATAAATATATTTTCAATTATATTTGAATTATTTTCTTATTTCAATGCGTTGACTATGATTTCAATAAGCTTTTTAATGATTATTCTCTGTAACTTATCCGTATAATCCCCCAGGTATAAGCAACCTTTTGGCGTCTACAAATCCAGTATTTGAAGCAATTATAAGGGGCTGTCAACTTTGTATAATGAGTCTGGGTCATGTGTAACTAACAAACTTTTATAACGAGTCTCGAAATTGCTTTACAAAAGTCGATTTGTCAACATTTGAAATTGCCGGTCTAAAGAGGCTTTAAGTCATGATGTAATGCGTGAACAATAACGTACTTTTGCGTTGTGAATTAGTTATATAGTTTTATTAATTGTGTGATTCTGTAACTGCATACTTTCTTGTGTCATAATATTTCAATCAACATGAAAAATATTCCCGCAACTAACTTAATTTTCATTGTGCTACAAAAAAAGGTTCTGAAGTTATGATAATATTGGTATTGGATTCCGTGAAGAAAGTCTACACACTCTTATTTTTGAGGTTATGGTATTTACATGTTCGCGTTACATGGACCAAATTGTTAATATAAAGCAGGTCAAATATGAACTCAAATATAATGAATTTGTAAATATTCTTATATAGAACCATATAATTACAATTTGATCAGTACCTAATATATTCTGGACGACATTTATATGTTTAGTACGTTCTCCAAAGCGCCATCTATGATGCAAAAGCAGGATCCTTTACTATCAAAAGTTATTTCCATGAAATACCATAGGGCGTAATCTTTGTTGGAATAAAATTTTTCTTGAACTGTTCATATTTGATTCCGATTTTTTAAAATTATCTGTTTAAACAAATCTAAAATTCTACGCGGAACAACCCTTTGGCACAGCTATTAGTTAATATTTCTTTGGTCTATTGGAAATATTTATAAACATAGTGATATTTTTTTAGAAGATTATATAAACAATAGCATAAACAATAAGTTTTGTAAAATATAAAAAAATATTTTATAGAAATAGAAGCAATAGAATTATTTCTGAAATACGGAAGAAGTATTGTAAAATAATTTAAAACTTGAAAAATAATTAATCAGTTTTTTCATTTAATTGTTTATATCTCAAAATAAGGAAAAAAAGGGAGCCCTTATAGTACAATTTTATTTTGTCAAGCTTCACAATTAAATGAAACTACGTGATGTAGTATTATTTCTACTTTCTTTAATTTCTTTACCACGACCTAGGTTTCGTTGTATTGCAACATCTTCAGGTGGGATATTAGCAAAGGTGGGATATTAGAAACCTAGGTCGTGGTAAAGAAATTAAAGAAAGTAGAAATAATACTACATCATGTAGTTTCATTTAATTGTGAATAATGGATTTCTACAAAATTAACGCCAAATATTTTCAATATTTGTCAAGCTTCTAAACTGAATGCAATAAAAAGAACTTCTAAACATTATATACTTTGGTAGGTACTTCATCAAAACTCCTTTTTACTTGGAATCTTGAAATTTTATACAAAGGAAAGTCTTATAGCAAAATAAAAGGAAAACAATTGTAAATTTATAATTTTAGGTGATATTATTTTGTGACAAACGAATTCTTTTTTATTTTTTGATTTTCGTTTTTTTTGTGTTACGTTCAATTCTAAAATACCTATTTCCTGCCTGAATAATAATTAAAAAGCTTGCAAGGCTTTACGATAATTTGATATAATGTACGGAATGCATAACTCACGCTCTACTCGCTCTAGATTGATTGTCTTTTTTAGGATTCTCTACCCAGAGTTAGAATGGGACCATTTTGACTTGGCAGTATCCTTTGTCCGTCCGTCTGTCAGTGCTTCCGGTTTCTGAAGAGAATATGTTATAGGCTTGAATTTCACACATATTACGTAATTCTTGGATCAACATTTCTAAAATGTCTTTTTCCATATATGCAAAAGGGGAAGCTGAAAAAAATGTTTGTTTAACCTTAGTGTATTGAAGATTTGTTAGAAATGGCTTTGCAAAGGACGCCAATGGCTTTTAAATATTTTTTTTGATAATAAATAACATTTTGGAGACCGTCACAGAAAATAGACTTACTTTTTACACTAGAATAATCTGAATTAAAAAAATCATTTTTTTGGCTTATTAATCAATAAATTTTTTATCACATTTAGGGCATGCTTAAATCATATCGGATACTGAAAAAATTGCAAAATTTATTATTTAAGAAAATTATATTTTATGCCATAACTACATTAACATACTTTGAAAACATTTCCTTTAAATTTCATGAATGCCATAAGACAAAGAATATTTTCCTTAATTAATTTTTAATGAAACAAGGGACAGGTGAAAAGGATAAAAAATGTGTAGTATGATCCTGATGCAGAAGAATAAAACAATGGAAAATAATAGCTTGACACAGCAGGATAAAAAAATTAACATGAAAGAATGAAAAAAAAAGAAAAATAAAACATTGTCCTCACATAGAAAAACAAGAAAATGAGGAATATTGTTAGGTCAGAAGAATAATAAATTAAAAAATATGATAGTGATATATGGTAATGAAAAAAAATGGAATATAATGTCCTCATATAACACAGAAGGATAAAAAATAAATAATTTTGATTTTATAAAGTAGCGGGACAAAAAAATGAAAACTCTATCTTCACATTTAAGAACAAAAAAATAAGTGTTACTGTTCGGGCAAAAGCATAAAATAATGAAATATATGATACTGTCATTGAAGAATAAAAAAATTTAAAATATTTTCTTGGTATAGAAGGATAAAAAAATTAAAAAAATATTATCCTTACACAGACGGATAAAAAAATAAGGAATATCCTAACACAGCAGGATAAATAATGAAAAATATTATCCTTGTACAGGGGATAAAAAAATTATCCTGTGTCGAAAGTGGAATTGCAATGAATGATAGAAAATCACTTTTACAACAATCAAGTATGTATTCACAGGTTGATACGAATACGTCAAATAACATGAATATTATATTTTATTTTTTATTATTATGGTATCATGCTGTGTCTGTTATAATAATTATCTGGTATCATGCTTTGTGTTCATTTGTTCATTTATTTCCATTCCACTGAAGTTAATTAGTTGGAATAAAAGGTACAATATATTACGGTTGCCATATTTAAATTGGATTTATAAAGATAAGGTATCAATTTACAGTAAATTACGTCATTACCTATTTTCTACCTTAAGTTGTAAATAGCAATTGTGTTAATTATATAGCCCTCGAACATGTCGTCGGGTAATAACACCAGCGGAGGGTTCGAATCTCGTCTGGTTCGCTTTTGTGCTTGATAATAAGTGTCATTTTAAATTACTAACCATTATTCTATGATTATAAACTAGTAATTATATTACAATGGTTAGTTATTTAAAATGTTAATGTTAAAACTTTGTACGCAGACAGAGGTGGCGGTGTGTGAAATATTTGTTTTCCAGCGTTAACTAATTTTTAATGAGATTAGAATGAGGGGTTCTTGTGGGACTATGTAATCTTGTATCGATATAAAAATTTATAAGAATTATTAACTTAATTTCTAAAACACATTCTATTAATAAATTTTGATTTATATTTATTCATTTTCTTAGAAGTTTGCGTGCCTAATTTATGGCTTTGAGTCAATGCATTGAGCTAGGTTAGCAACGTGATTTTTAATATGAAATACGTTAGTCATTAAGGAAAAATAATATTTACTAATATAATAAAAGCGAAACGTTTATTTTTATTTGTGCGTTCATCTTTCTTTCAGGCTTAAACCGTTCAGTGGATTTCAGTGTAATTTTGCACGTAGGTACTATAACATCTAGTTTAAAAGATAAGTTGTATATAATTGTGCTGTCATTTACAGTGCAGTGAATGAAAATGCTAAAAATTATACTCGCTCACGAAAAATTAAATACGCTACCAAAACTATAAGAAAAATTCGCGACGATATAGAGATTGTTCCATAAGTTATGGACCAACTGATAAAGGGAAGTAGGCTAAGCTATAATCAGGTAGTCAGTGCAGTGAATAAAAATGCTAAAAATTATACTCGCTCACGAAAAACTAAAGACGCTATCAAAACTATAGGAAAAATTCGTGACGATATACAAATTGTTCTATAAGTCATGGACCAACTGATAAAAGGAAGTAGGCTAAGCTATAATCAGGTAGTCAGTGCAATAAATAAAAATGCTAAAAATTATACTCGCTCACGAAAAACTGAAGACGCTATCAAAACTATACGAAAAATTCGCGAGGATATAAATGTTTTTCCGTAAGTCATGGACCAACTGATAAAAGGAAGTAGGCTAAGTTTTAATCAGGTAGTCAGTGCAGTGAACAAAAATGCTAAAAATTATATTCGCTCATGAAAAACTGAAGACGCTATCAAAACTATAGGAAAAATTCGCGGCGATATAAAGGCTATTCCGTAAGTCACGGACCAACTGATAAAAGGAAGTAGGCTAAGCTATAATTAGGTAGTCTGTGCAGTGAACAAAAATGCTAAAAATTATACTCGCTTACGAAAAACTGAAGACTATCAAAACTATTGGAAAAATTCACGACGATATACAGGCTGTTACGTAAGTCATGGACCAATTGATAAAAAGAAGTAGGCTAAGCTATAATTAGTTAGTCAGTGCAGTGAACGAAAATGCTAAAAATTATACTCGCTCACGAAAAACTGAAGACGCTATCAAAATTATAGGAAAAATTCGTGACGATATACAGGTTGTTCCGTAAGTCATGGACCAACTGATAAAAGGAAGTAGTTTAAGCTATAATCAGGTAGGTAGTGCAGTGAACAAAAATGCTAAAAATAATACTCGCTCACGAAAAACTGAAGACGCTGTCAAAACTATAGGAAAAATTCGCGACTATATACAGGCTGTTACGTAAGTCATGGACCAATTGATAAAAAGAAGTAGGCTAAGCTATAATTAGGTACTCTGTGCAGTGAACAAAAATACTTAAAATTATACTCGCTCACGAAAAATTGAAGATGCTGTCGAAACTATAGGAAAAATTCACGACGATATACAGGCTGTTCCGTAAGTCATGGACCAACTGAAAAAGGGAGGTAGGCTAAGCTAATCAGGCTACTGACGAAATTTGACTTCAATAAAAATCTCTTAGTTTTCGAGACATAGACATTTTTTAAAAATTTGCCTAATAAACGACTCTCTATTTTTTTTCGGTGCTATGGCTACAAATTAAGTCAGTGTCATTTTTTGTGGTTTTTTTTGTGGAATAGTTAAGTCATAAGCCTTCTATTGTTTTGTTGTCGTACGTGTATTGCAGCAAATTGCAGACAGTTCAACATTTGTTATGACGAAAAACTGAAATTAGTGATGATTGTTATTTTAAATTACTTTTATTGTTTTTAAGGAGTATGTAATAGTTTCCATGAAAAAAAATATAATTAAACTACATTAATATGAAAATTAAAACACAGGGTAATTGCTTCAGAATGGGTGCCTTCTGTAGTTAAGTATGAGTCTGTGGTTAAGTATCTTTTTTTATAGTTGAAAGCGGTAAGATTTTTATTCGAATAATTTTTACATTACATGTGCCAATTTTAAAAATGGTTTGCCAATTGTACGTAGTATATTTTTTCACCATAAACAATAAAATTTTGGTTATAAAAATTACAAAATCCGAAGAGATATGATTTTGAATTTTTTCTTGAGGGAACTGTACTAGCTATATGTAACTACAAAATAATAATAATCAGACTTAATTTGTAGCCGTGGCCATCAAAACATAGACACAGAGTGGCGATTTATACAAATTTCAAAAAAAGTATTTGTCTCAGAAACTACGAAATATTTATTAAGATCGAATTTTGTAAAAAATCTAGTCATAGCTTGGCCTACCTCCCTTTTTGGTTGGTTCATGACTTACGGGATATACTGTATACCTATCGTCAATAAGTAACAAACAACAATAACTTTAACATATATATATTTGTATATATATATATATATATATATATATATATATATATATATATATATATATATAGTTGCTGAATATCGTATTCATGGATGTTTATTGTGGAAGCTTATAGACCCTCAAATATAAATTTTACTTTTGGCATGTTAATATATTTAGCTATGAAATTTTCTTTGGTAGTATGTACTTATCATTTACAATTTAGTAGACGTGAAGGTAATTGTTTGTTTATCCTTAGTACCTACGTATTTCGATTGACTTATTTCGAATTCTGGCAGGTGGAGTGTTTTTATAAGTGCATGAGGTAAAAAGAGAAAGTAGAAGATCCACTTAAATATTACACGGGCGAAGACGCGGGCAATACCTTTCTATTTTGGATGAGAATAACAAATACAAATATTTATCCGATACCGTCATTTGGTTTTAATTTCTTCCATCTCACTCACTGATATCGAATTAGAACTAATTTCAATGTAATCGCACTATACACTAACTGACACAATGAGCAACAGTGAACCGAAACGCTCTTAAAAAGTTGTTTGGCACTGTCCCCTCACCGATGTCACTCTATTTAGCGTAATTAAACTGATCTATCGAATGACACTAAAATAGTTTGTCTTACATTAGCTTCATCAACTGTGCAGCTTGTAATATGTGCATCAGTTTTCGTACCCGTACACGACGCCTCATGTTGCATTATAAGACATCGCGCTAAAATGATTTCATAATTTTTTTTAAAGTGTTTCTCCATGTAGCTATTATTTATTTTTTTACGTGTATTGTGTAGCGTATCATAGAAGAGGTCTTTTAAAATATTATCGAATGTGCCTCGTAACATCTTTTTCGCTAGATGTGAGTCTTTAAAGCGTTATTTTTTAATAACGAATGTTGAGAATTTGACAAAATAAAAATAACAACATTTAGTAAGTTTAGTAAATATTAACAAGTATAACCATAGGGGAACAATTGCTTTCCTCAAATCTGTGAAAGTTATGCTATCTGACCTTTTGAAAAATAATATTAACTAGCGTGACCCGTGCGAAGTCTTCGCATTATTTATTCCATTATGAAGCTCAGATGACAGATCAAACAAATATTTTACTAAAATTGACATATAGAAGCGCAAGTATCAAAAGCATTGAGCTAAAGCGCCACTTTATTTATACGTGAGTGGATTTGAAATTAAACAAAAATTTTACCGACCGTCAATCATATTGACGTTGAGCCGTTAGATGGCAGCATTGCTGTTTTGTGTATATAATTTTAATAATTAATTAATTTGCAAAAACGATAGCAATAATAAATTTTTTAGTTGTTGATGCCGGTAGAGCAAGCAATTATCTATAAAATGATATATAATTTATGTGGATTAGTTGTGAGGTTTTTTCTAAAAAGGGAGAGTAACATCTTAACCTTAGCGTATTAATATATGATGATGATGATGATGATGATGATGATATTAGTGACAGTTTAATAGAAATGTATTTAAAATATTTAAACCCTTATAAATATGTACGAAATCCTCGGAGTGCCAGTTTTTTAATTGCATATAAATAACCGACAATAATAGGAAATAATGGAACACACTATATTTAATAATCTAAGGCACACGTCATATTAAAAATCGAAACGATTCTGCCCGACTTTGTCGATTCGAATATCATGAGTTAAAACGGAGAAAAAGATAATTTTGCAATGATACAATTTAATTCTTTTCTTCTTTGTTTTTTAAAGACATTGAATTCTTGTATATGTGTCGTGATTATCAGTACCCTATAACATTAGCATGCATGGATAAATCGTAAATTTGATAAATTACAGAACCCCTTCGTTTCCATAAAATAATTCAAAATATGTGCTCACTGTTATATAACTATGCATCCGTGCAGACAAATTATTTCTCATAAAAACAATTGGGACAAAACCTTTTTTTCCTATTTTATTGCTTCTTGACATAAAACTGAGGTAAACCAGGGCTCCGCACGTATTGCGGTTATCCTGACGTATCGCATGAAGGTCTGAACTGACCCGTGTGTGTGGTCAGGGAGACGATAGCATCTCGCACAGTGCAAATGCTCGCTACACATATTATCTTTTCTTTCCGCCTCATCGGAGGTGTCATCTGATAACTTGATATATTTGTAAAGCGAAATTTTGCCGCAGAAAATATTCGCAGAACTTTGGGGTTCAAATAAATTTATTTTGTTAATTTAAAGTTTTAATCTAAAGGAAAATATGACTATAGTTTTAGTCTCATCTGAGATTAGTTATTATAGATTATTATTGACCATAGATTATAGATTATAGATATTCACATATAGATTATTATTCACCCGGGTGAACAATTTGATTATGCTACCCCGTTTTGAAGATATTTCTAAATTATTTTACTGTGGGGTTGTAACTGGGGGTATATGTTATAGTTTAATAAATGGAGATAATACTGCAGTTAATCATATATAAAATAGCAAATATAAACGTGTTATTTAATTAAAATTAGTTATTTAAAATAAAATAAATCCATTTCGTTGAAAATGAAAAAATCGGCTAAACGTGAGTCTGGCGTGAGCGCATTGAGGGTTCCGTTCTTCTTTTCTTAAAATTGCTTAATTTATTATAAATCTCTAATATGGATTATCTCTAACATGGATTTCCTAGTACAATAGAAATTTAATAATTCCTAATATCATAAAGTAGGTATGTAAATATGTGTATTATTTTGATGTAATTATTTAAAAAATTGCGACATCTAGAATATTTGTTATGTTTTTCCATAAACTTTGGGTAGATTTTTAAAAGTTTTTTTTCATAATCTTAGATTTAGTAGTTTCGGGAAAGCACTTTTCCACAATTTTCAGTAAATATCTAACGATATACTACCTGAAATAACGAAAATTTTTTTTGTGATCCTTGTAAGTAGCCCTTTTAATACAATGTACTGGAACTTTGATAGCCCTTTTAATACATTATATATGGATCTGGAACTATAAAAATATATTTATTATAGTTGCTAATAAAACAAACATGCAATGCTGTTAATTTATTATGAATCTGTTCATTATCAATTATTGTCAACTCGATATGAGCTCTATGCCATTTGATAAGGTTCGCGAAAAAATAAATTTACTTTCTAAAATTCGCTGCATGTAATAGGTGCTTTAAAAAAATAATTGTCAAATACTTTTTCTTTAATTCTATACGTTAACATAATTTTAAATGTTCATGTTAAATTTCCATACAATTGGTCTTGAAATCAAAGAGCTTTTATGCTTTGACGTACTGACAGATGGACGGACAGAACTAAATTATATAAAGAATTATTGTTGCTATTTTGCTACTGAACGCGAAAAATCAGGAGAGTAGCTACATATAACTATGTACTCTCGTAACATTGAAACGAAGTCTAAATGGCAGTGAAATGAATGCCAGTTGATGTACGAACTTATCAAACCCGAATCGAGTTGAATATCGATCTTAATGACTTCTATTGCAAATGTTGAGTTAGGCTCTGAAGTTTTATCAATTTTTTTTCACTGGTTACGGCATGATGCACACACAGACAAGCATCATTTCAACTTTGATTATATAAATAGATCTGAATGAGCAAAAATATAAGTCTAGGTGATTTCTATTCTAAAACCATATTTTTTCATCTTTTTATGTATGTTTTAACATAAACAGGGAAGTTTTATTCTAATCGAAAATAAGAGCGAATTTTCAGAAACAACTTTGAAACCACCATATTCTTCGAGAATATTGTGGTTATTACTGGAAATTTTTGAAAGAAGCCTCTTCAGACATATTGCACAGTTTAAAAACATTTTTAGGGTTGCGTACCTCAAAAGGAAAAACGGAACTCATAGGTAATTTTCTTAGAAAATCGTAGTAAACCACATATTTTGAACTAGTTAAATGTTTCAAAATATTCGTATTAGAATTCAAGGGGGGTAAATAAAATACTCAAAAAAAAAATTGTCACTTTATATATCATGTGTTTTTTTAATTTTATGTCTCATTGGAAAGGGCTTGTTACGAGGAGTTCAAAAATATTTTTATCCTAATTTATGCATATTAAAAAATATGTTGCAAAAATATGCGAAACAGGAAATT
Source organism: Druceiella hillmani (assembly GCA_039881145.1). NCBI lineage: Eukaryota > Metazoa > Arthropoda > Insecta > Lepidoptera > Hepialidae > Druceiella > Druceiella hillmani. The sequence goes on along the minus strand of JAYKKI010000078.1, from coordinate 5,550,282 downwards.
TATTCGCTCCTTATTTCCGTAAATACTGAATAAAAATCATAAAAAACAGGGTTGATAAAATCTCTCTAGAAGATTACTCTGAAACTAAAACGATTATCATTTGAACCTTAAATGAACCGTTAATACACCATGAATTTTAAAGTGCTATATATAATAGACATAGCCGACAATACGTTTTTGTTGTGAAAAATAAAATTTATAAATATTTAATAGAAATACTATGTACCATTCAAATGGTCACGTACAGATAGCAAAATTTAATATGCACTGAATAAATTTATCTTGCAGAAAAATGAAATAAAAGTTTATAAGTTAAATATATAATTTACTTTTTATAACTAAGAGTGTATCAATCAGTTGGATTATTTTTTCAAAGGTTTTAGTTCTGTTGATAAACGTATTAATGACATTTATAAATAGACTCCTTTATTTATACTTAGTTTCCGATTTAACATCATTACATTTATGACACGCTACGATATTAATTGATTAAATTTTTATTTCTAATAAATTCAATTGTAATTAAAAAAAGAAGCGATTAGAACGTGTCGACCACAATCATCGTAGGGTTTCTATAGCAAGGTTATAATAATTTACATTATAACCTCTTTTTGATCTTGTGTTAGATGCGTATTGTTTCATATTGTCAATGGTAACAGTCATTCAGCGGTAAATAAGTGAATTGTGCAGTTGAGTAGTTATTTATGCAACAAATTTATCTGACTTAATGGTTATTCATGAAGGAATCCATTTATTTATCGAAACTTAAACTTGATTTAAATTTTATACCGCCGAGCCACTTCAGCTTGCAAAAGTACTTAGTAAAAGATACTGTTTTGAAAATACTAATGGCACAACATCCCATTCAATTGGGTATGTAAATTTATTTTGATATGTTTTTCATTGTATTTTTGTTTTATCCGTCTCATTTCTCATTTTCGGTTGTAAATATCAGACTTCATACAAAATTTCGGTCTCATTGCACATCGTGTTAATATTAAGCTATATTGTTTAGAGCTCTGAGCAGTCATTTATGGAATAAACAATTTGACATTACAGAATATTTTCAAAATAACAATAAGAATGACGTTGTTTCGATAAGGACCTAATAGCGTGTCGACACAAAATGTAAACACCAATGCACTTCCGCGCGTCGCACTCTTAATCGCAACTAAATAGCACAGGTTTATGTCTAAATTTAATCATGAACGTTTATTAAACAGAGGAATTAAAGCTATATCAGCTATAGGTAGCTATAGCAGCTATAGGTAACTATAGCAGCCCTCACCCTTTTCGGCATGCTTTATATGTACGTTATGATTTTTTGTGATTTGGCTAAAATGCCACATACAATTATCTATCAAATTTTCAGTCACACGACTTTTATTGGTGTTTATATCTGTTGCTACCTTCCCATTGACCTGTTTCTAAAGGTTTTCTACATGATTCAGATTAGTTGAATTTGTTTACTAGTCTAAAAGCCTCATATGAATATCATCTGGGTATTTTATAACTGTTTTCCTTATAAAATGGAGCTGAAATATGGACAGATATCAAATATGCACCTAGACACTGCTCATGCTAGCCACTGCTGTAGAGGCATTTTAGTCTCCTGAACCATGCTATTTTAATCATGCTTGATAGTTTTTTCAATACTATAAAGATGGCCCTTTTTCTGCATGTTAATTACTGATCATACTATTATGCTTAACTGGCCTTTAATTCCCTTTATTGCGCAGTCCTCATTATACTCTTTCCTGGACTTCTATGGACGAAAGCCACTTTGTTTTCAAGGATACGTGTCGACGATTTATCTGAAAAGCAGATCGGTGATATAAAAATGCACATTATGAATTTAAAATATGAAATGTACGTCTGTGGAATACAAAATTTACGAGACGAATTTTACTTAAGAAACGAGTTTTACCATATTGCAGAGGTTATTTTGTCGGCTGATCTAATTCTAGATCATTTACTTTTCTCTGAGTCGTGTTATCCGACATCTTAATTTCAGCATTATTGAGTAATTATGTGATTAGTCTCCTGGAAGCTTTCCTATTCCCCATGCAGATATTTTTTATTTTTCTTTCGTCACGAAGATTTTCTTTGTTCACTCGACATTCTGCCATATCCGTATCACTTAAGCAATTATTTACAGAATAAACAATTTGATGGTGTGAAAGACCTTCAAAATGATCTTGTCAATTTTTGTATTTAAGTCTTGAGGTTCTTACACTGGAATCTCTTCCAGATGACTGAGAGTCATAAATAAAAATGGTACGTATTTCATTGAAATTTTTGTGATTTATAAAAAATTTTTGTCCGAAATTAAAAATTATTAGCACACCAATAAAATTATATAGTTCCAAAATATTCTCATTTATTGTAATTTATGTCTCTTTTTAAAATGCAAAATTTATTTAAATTTCTTTGTTTTTAATGGCTGCGATTGTCGTGTGTAAGTTTTAATGTCTTACTAATATCGATATGTAATGCAGCATTTTCATTCTTGGAATATACACCAGTCGAAAATATGTAATACTTTTACATGCGCAAAGTAACAGATTGCGTAATGTAAAAGCTTATGCAATTAATTACGTAGCTTTCTGTGCTAACCATGTGTGCAATTTCAGTTAATTTAAGTTAATAAAACTTATAAGATTACGATACACACCTACTGTCGATATTGTAACTAATAAAATCTATTAACAAAAATTTAAATAATTTTAGAACTTTCTTTAACAACCACGAATTTTAATTATTTGACCTTTGATTTGATTTTGAGAATTTCATTATTTGAACTTTGATTTGATTTTGAGAATTTTATTATTTGAACTTTGATTTGATTTTGAGAATTTTATTATTTGAACTTTGATTTGATTTTGAGAATTTTATTATTTGAACTTTGATTTGATTTTGAGAATTTTATTATTTGAACTTTGATTTGATTTTGAGAATTTTATTATTTGAAGTTTGATTTGATTTTGAGAATTTTATTATTTGAACTTTGATTTCATTTTGAGAATTTTATTATTTGAACTTTGATTTGATTTTGAGAATTTTATTATTTGAACTTTGATTTGATTTTGAGAATTTAATTATTGGAACTTTGATTTGATTTTGAGAATTTTATTATTTGAACTTTGATTTGATTTTGAGAATTTTATTATTTGAACTTTGATTTGATTTTGAGAATTTTATTATTTGAACTTTGATTTGATTTTGAGAATTTTAAAATTTGAAATTGAATAGACAAGAATTTTATTACGTGAATTTTGTCTATAAATAGTAAAGACAAAATGATATAACAAAAATACCTGGGAGACAATAAGGACAACAACACAAATAATATTTAGTCAACACAATTAATATTTTTTGCTTTCTACTATTCGGTGCCGTGCTGATCAGTAGAGAGTTGAAACCTGGTGGATTCTATCGTCACACTTGGTAAAACTATTTCTCATGTCTTCAAGAGCTGAGCGATCAGTGGGGCGTGCTTAATGCATTGCCTCTTGTCTTCATAAAGTGTCGATAGTAGGATGTCAATATGGCGAAGGTGGGCAGCCAGATAATCATGTCCGCTTGTTGTTCTAAAAGTAGCGACGAGGTGAAAACTCGTCGTGTGGGATCTGATGCAATTAAAGTCTCCTATTTACTTCCTAGGCTATATTAGCATGTTAAATTTTTGTACTTGCATTGATCGTGGACATAATATACTTCTGGGCAGACTTCAGTGACGTTTGAGCTACTGTTTGTTGCTGCTCGGTGCATTATTTACTAGAAGGACAGCATTGTAATTTTCAGCCCCATTGGAGTCAACTGGGCTCAGGGACACAAATCAAAGAATGAACTTTTCTCAATTTTAGTCAGTTCTTACTTCCTCAGTTACTTATCGACAGTACCCACCTGTATATAAATATAGAAAGTGTAGGAGCAAATCGAAGTATGCGTTTTGTATTTCTAAGTAAGATTTTTTTTAGGCTAATAGTAAATAAAGAGTATAGTTTCCTATGTAAAAATTATCTGCATCGCAGTATAAATCAGACCGCGTTAGTCCGTCCACATACTTGGAGACCGCGCAATCACCAGCACTTGGTATTTAAACTTCGTTCTTGCTGCATCCAACTCTGCATCATGCTTACACTGTCTAACAGGTTATTAGCCCTCTTATTGGGGCTATATTTTTGAAATTTTTAATGTATTTACTTGAAAGAAAGTGCAGGTTGTGACTAAATGTATGTATAATTTAACGGAAGTTCTTCTAAACATAATAACAGGGAAGTAGGGAGAAAAGAATTTTAAAAATGATCTTAATATTTAATGTAAGCAACTTAGATACGGGCATTTATAATATTCACACTGAAACTTTATTTAAGTGCATATGGTAAAAAATAAATGTAGATGCATAATCTCATAAAATTGTGATACGGTACAATATCTTGCGACAGGAAGCGTACAGACAAATAAGCTTATCAAGTTGTATCTTCACTCAGAAATAAACGGCAAATTTTTTGTAGGGTGAACTAGGATGTTGGGCGGAATGGTAACGCCGCTCTTTATGCATATAAGGAGGATCTTACATAAATTAGAGGGCGGAGCTTTTATGCGGATGTCAGTTCAACATCGAACTAATGCAAGCTTTTTAGTTTCCTGTTGTTTTTGGTATTTCTACATGTATGCGTCTACCATTGTTTAAAAGAATTAAAAAAAAACTAAGATAAACATTAATATTCACTCTCTTCTTGCTAAATGAGTGCCTTTTCGCTCTTTATAAATTTTACGTGTTTTTTTCGACATTTTTCCCAGGTCTACAAATTTTATAGTATGTTATACTCATGTAAAGAGAATATAATAGAGCGAAATCTACGCTTTGTTTCATTGCGCTGGTTCAAAAGGTTCCACAGCGTTTAGAAATTATTATGAAAATAATCTGACTTTTCATAAAACCCGAGATTTTTGACTTGTCTGTCTTCAATTTTTTTGACTATTTTGGTTTTTTATCTATATAATTGCGTTTGTGACATTTTCATTCGTGTAAGACCTGGTCACAACAGTATACGGATTTATGCGGTCTCCTTTATCGGTCGGTGCAGGTGTTAACCTAACCTGACGCCTATTTTAAAAAAAGCTTAGGCTAATGATGCGTCCGCATTTTTGTCTATAATGTCTTTGCTAATCTTAAGTTTAAACGGCTGAATACGACAACATTAACGGACAAACATAATCAATTTTAGTCGGCTAATGTTAAGACTGACTGAGTGTTTTGGTTCTCTGGGAGAGATTTTTCTTCCAGTTATATGTTTTATAAATGTGAATACCCACTAGCAGTAACGGTTATTTCTGTATTATTGTAGCTTCATCAAATTAATGTCAATAATTGTGTTTAAATTTATTCCAAATTAAGGATCTGAAATTTCCTGGCAGAATTTATTACCAAAAAATTATAGTGGGCAACTTCCGGTTTTCGATGATTTATAATGATTAAATCGAATAAGCTTGTTGTTATTTTCCTTCGAAATGACTGTCGTTTATTTATAGCATATTCTTCCTTCTAATAAATGTAAAAAATAAACACTAGTGTGTGCTTATTATCACACGGTAGAAATGGAAACTAAAATAAAAAATACAATAACATAAAGGTATTATAGTAAACTACTCTTTAATAAAAATGAAACACTAACTGTATACAATTAAAATATTACACTGATTAAATACAACTATATAAGCGTATTATATTAAATTATACTCAAATAAAATATTAACCAAAAATAAAACCTAATTCTCGAAACGATGCACTTCGTCTTAGACAGTGAACTCGCTCGGACGAAAGGAGCAGAGTTTAACCGAAAAGTAACTTGCTTGGCCGATGCCGAAGGGAGCCGAGTTTACCCGAGTCAGCGTCATAGACTCGAGTGTGATTGCTCAGTTTCGTTCACTGCTCGGAAAAAATGACTACAAAATAATTTATTATCATAACTCATCTTTATTACGCAGATTAAACATCAGGGTGCATTAAATAATAAAAAAAATTCGCTGGAGGGATAAATAAAAATAGGTAAATACATATTCCGATATAAGATGGCAGTAGTGTCATAGAAAAACATGTTTTAACGTTGCGAATATTGTTTTTATAATTGTTTTGTTGGTTTAGAATTGTATTTTAAATTGGTTGAATAAATTCTTTTCAATACCACTATGAAAAGATATAATCGTTATTGCACGAAGATCACATTACTTACCTAACAGAAAAAATAAACAAGAGAACAATAAAAAAATTGTGAAGAGTTTCATGAAAAATGAACTACTCAAAATGTAACTATGGTATTGAGTTTAGTGTGTATAATAATATGTATTATAATTAATATAACTTATAAAGAAAATATACTTATAGTACATACAGTATTTTTTATATTTCGTTTAGTAGTACTCCTTACATCTGTCACAATAATTTTCCGAAGCCTCATCTCGATTTGAGTAAACGTACTAGAGTCGTTTAAGTTTTTCAATATTTTACAATTCTCATTCATAGATATTGTCCAATAAGTTGGCGTATTTCATAATGTTGATAGTTAGAGATTTTAATGAAAACATTACACGATATTTCAAACAACATTGGAAAAATCGTAAGGGTCAACGACTCCGCTCAACTTCGATCATCAATAAGTAGTTATGCCGAAGATTTACACGGGGAATATTGTTTTTATTCCAATAAATTGATTAAATAAAACAAAATAAATTAAGTTCTATCAAGGTACAATCACTTTCTATGCGACCTGCGTTCAATAATGGTGTGGGTATTTTTCTTTAATAGTAAACTTAAGATGTTTAATGAATATATGAACATTTCACGTTCACTAAAATGTGTTTATGAAAATAGATTTGATCGTTGTGAACACTTTTCAATACGTAAAAAAAACCTAGTCCAATTTATTCGAACCTCGCATTCGTACGGCGAGAAAATACTACGAAATCAACGAGATGACGTAACGTACCAACGCGCATTCATCACCGCGAGATTAAATTTCAACTCTAAACTTTCCTTGTTAGGAGGGCGACCGGAGCCCCGAGGGTTCTGCGGGCACCCGGACTGGGGCACCGGATTGCCGACGATCGGGAAAATGAGATGGAAACGAGATGCGTGTAGGGGATTAAATGCAACGTTGCGGAATGAGAAACTAAATCTGATTGAGGGTGAGAAGTTACGAGCGAAATGTATACAAATAAACGCAAATGCTATCTAAATATGATCTGTTTGTAAATTTTCCGAACTTTCCGGAAGTACTGAGCAACGGCCAAATAAAAACTGCAGCGTGATAGCTGATATTTATTGTTATCGTATAGTACATGTTTGTGTCAAGCTAAAAATACTTTGGCTATTGCAGATTTGCTCTTTCATAGGGTTAGTACCAAAACGGTAAAAAAGGAAATCGTATGGTGAGGGATTGAATATCTTTTATTTTGTAGCTCAATATTTCGTAAAAAGGGCTCTTAATTTGGATGATAGAGTATAATTTCATAAAGAGCAAGGGGGGCATTAAGAGGCATATAAGAGCAAGAGGGGGTGTCATGCTCTTTATGAAATTATACTCTGACTGAAAGTATGATTATGAAATTATTCTTCGGGAATAAAAAATATAAAAAAAAGTGAAAAATCATATTTATTTAATCTTCTTGAACTTTTAGTTCCAGTTCTCCATAAAAAGTTACAAATAATATTATTAAAAATACAGTGATTAATATACAGTTTTAAAAATATCGGTATTGGTTACTTATTATTTGGAAAAAAGGCCATACTATGCCGAAAATAACATACTATATTTTTTAACCTGTAACTAATATCTAACAAAAAAAATGTAAAGTGAAAATTATCGATTAACAAAATGTGCAGGAATATTGAATATATTTGGCGTTAATTTTGTAGAAATTCATTGTTCACAATCAAATGAAACTACGTGATGTAGTATTATTTCTACTTTCTTGAATTTCTTTACCACGACATAGGTTTCGTTGTATTACAACATCTTCAGATGGGCTTTTAGTAAATATTCAATCTATTATAATCTATTAGCAAAGATTCAATCAGATCAAATCTTTGCTAATAGTCCACCTGAAGATGTTGTAATACAACGAAACCTAGGTCGTGGTAAAGAAATTAAATAAAGTAGAAATAATAATACTACGTGATGTAGTTTCAATTAATTGTGAAAATGTCCTGGACTTAATATTTTGGTGAGGCCGGAATATTGTATGCATATTTTCTTTATACAAGACAGACATATAGATTGGAAACAAGAATAGTAAGTTATGAAAAGTTTTTCTGCTCATTCGTTTAGGACACAGAAAAAAAATTTTCTTTATTTCCTTGAAAAAATTGTTTTGATAATTTCAAAAGGATTGTTTTGTAATGTCCAATGTAACGAGTTTTCTAACCAATCTCGAATTTTACAGAAACGTCCTAGTGCATCATTTAATTCTTCAGCTTATTGAAAAGCTCTAAAAACAGAAGTCATGTTATTTTTGGTGTATCAATCTTATCTTTTTGACTGACAAAGTTATTTATTCCACATAACTAATTTACTGAATTTTGCATGAATATGATGAGAAAGACTTGCTGTTTTCATGCCAGGTAAAGGAATACAGAGGACAAACTTAGCTTTCTATACAAGTTCTTAGCTTTCTATACTAAGAATTTTTCATGGTCTTGCATAGATTTTACTTCTGGTATATTAATTGTATAGAACATGATTAATACTCAGTTATAATTTGTTCATTCGCAATCAAAGAAAACATTCCTGCTATATAATGATATAAATCTGAAAATTGGTATGTTCACAACTTTAGAACCCTGTTACCAGCAGTAAATCGGTACCCAAATGTAGCATGCATATAATTTCTGTGATGGAAATATAGCGAGTTCCTTTGCATGGAATATTAATGAGACAAAGAGTTTATCTGTATGTTTGTTATGTATTCATGCCTGAATATGTAAACACATTTTTATGAAAATTTCCAAAAAATATAACTCATAATCCAAGTTAAGGTATGAACTATTTTCAAGTTGACAAATATATAGATCTTGTAGAAAAAATCTCGGTAATTTTTTCCAGATAATAAAAATTTATTTCCGCATCAGACAGATAGTGCAAGATATATATATATATATATATATATATATTTCATTTATTTTGCAACTGTACGTAAAGCCTAAACCTGCAAGTAAAATTGCTGAAGTTACGAACAAAAGCTAATTGCTTCATAATGCATTACGCTCTACGTACAATAGCTTATTATGAATAAACGTATGACTGCGTATAAACAAATATTTTTTTATAAAATAAGTGATAAATCGCTTGCAACTACGCTATTAAAATCGATGAGAATTGGACCGATCCCTAATTAGTCGTTGATAGGAATGACCGATCTTTATCCATTGGTGAGGATCAAACATAGATATTTCATCATCGATAACTAAATATTTTAAATGGCAAAAAATAGATAATATCAGTAATATATGTTACCATTGCTAACATCAATCTCTTGCAATCAGCTAGAACATCGGTCTAGCCCCGCTCGACCATCAAAGGTCATATGCTTTGTGATCAATCCAAAATAACACGGCCTACGATATAATAATACATCTTATCAACCTACATATTTCGCACTAGATAACTTTTTAAAAATATTCACATAAGAATTAAACGTGGGGTATATAAATTTCACATAAACATTTTTCGTTTTATTTTATATATTATGTCAGATCTGACCAGGTAACATATATATAAAATATTTTTTTAAATTTTAAATTGCATATTCCAAAAATATGCGGCAATAGGGCATTCTTCCTTTCTTATTTTGGAAACTACAGAATCAAAATTAATAAAAAAAATAAGATTGGTATAATTCGGCTAGAAAATTACAGGAAAATTATAGCAATTATCCAAGATCTTATAATTGAAAACATGCACCATGTGTTTAGGGCTATGGAAAGTACAGTAGGCAATATATATAGGTCGTGAAAAATTAATGATTTTAAATAGTTTAACAGTTAATATGTAATACGTTGACAATACTATGTTTTTAAGTACCTAAATGTGTACGAAACTCTCGCATTGAAACTTTTCTTTGTGTATTGCAGGTTATTCTAAAAGCTATTTTACTCAGTACCAATGTACTACACACGGATCAGAGGGAAAAAAGTTAGATTATTTGGGTCCTTTTGCTCTAAAATATCACGAAATACACACGCAAATATGTACATATATCTTGCAAAATCCCATTAAAATAAATCGGAGCAAAACATTCACACGAGCCAAGTTTTTTTATTTGGCGTATGACCTAAATTCAACCCCCCAACATAAAAAAAAAACCGCCGAGCGGCGACCACTTGACTCCACAAACAGCGCCGCGCCCAGATCGTGCGAGATTGTAATAAAAACGATGCGACAACATAATATAAGATCGCGAATCTATTGTCAAGATATTACGTATTAACTGTAAATTTTCCTTGTTAGAGAATGGTCATCAGGTTTTGGACGCTAAATAAACAGGGATTAGGACAACAAACGTTAGGGCAACAAACAAATGAGGGTTGGGGTGGAAACGAGATGCGCGAAGGGTAAACGAATTACGAAATCTAATTGAGGGTTGATAAGGGAAATTTATAACAATATAAATGAGAATGTTTTGAATATTATTCGTTTATTTGAAGTAGCGAAAATAAGTGGAGTTGAGCAATACTATACTAACGCAATCCAAACATCTTTGGTTCGTCATGAAAATTACAATTAACATCTCGGTGTTTTCCAATCCGAGATTTCAGATGGCCTATCACAGTCAGCTGAAATTCAAACCAGTGCTAACTGCTTGAGGAATCAAAAACATCTGTGTAAATTGAAAGTTGACATAAAACAGATAGAAATCTTTTACATTACAAATAAAGTAAAAAATTATCGTTTAATATAAATTATAAAAAAGTGCACAAAACTCCATAACTGAAAAAAATATGACCGTTTCATTTGAAAGAAACAAAAAGCAAAAATTTAAAACAAAGTGCATGGTTGTCATTGATTCATTTATGTTATATTAATAAAATAAATTGTTATATTAAGCAATCGAGATCAATAAATTTCTTCACCTGGGCACACCCCCGATACTCCACACTAGAGAACAGATTAACTTGCCTGCACTTTTATCTACATACGTACTCTCCTATCCGTATAGGCTTGTGATTGTGCGCAAATTATTGCAGGGCTGTCAGCAGCGGGCAGGTAAAGAATATTTACCAATACTACATATCGGTTTCGATCGTTGCAGACAATCACGCCGATAGAGCGAGTCGACGCTATACTTCGGCAACATAGTTGTTTCTCTTTCTAACCAATAGCGTCGATCGAATATCTGTCTCAACAGCACGTTGGCGCAGTAACTTTGTATTAATGCACACGTCTTCATTATTACCTAATAGTAAAAATGTAATTATTTAAATAAATATTTTATACTTTACATATAATTGTGTGAAAGTGATTTGATAATAAACAAGTTACTTAGCATGTATCTTAAAAACAAAATAAACTTTTTAATAAAAATATATTTTGTTTATTTGCAAATATGATACATTAAAATATTGTCTTCGTTGTACTTTTGACTCGATTAGATTTGCTTCATGTAAAAGATTTCTTAATAAACAACATAATAATCATATGACATATATATAATAATAAATATATACCACTGCAATGAGATGTTTTCCAACCACATCGCGTTCAAACAAAACAATGCTTTTTAAGAACAGTTTGAAATTTGAAACTGCTAAGTGGCATGTTTGTAGACATACAATTATAGGTAATAACCCAATTAGCTAAGGTAATAACTAAATGATACAAAATTATTTATAACACAAAAAAAGGGAGACAAAAAATCCCCCGTTAATATTATAAAAAGTTATGAATGAAGACTGAATTACACAAGTTAAACTCAACAATCGCAAAATTAAACAAATCATACACGCACTCAGTCAGTGGCAACCTAGGAACGCGTACCCTTGATCGTACCTCTTATCTGTGGGTGACTTAAAACTGGCGGTGGAGGTGAGTGTCACTTGTTTACGAAGTAATAGTTAGTATTCTTTGAGTTGGGAGTATTCAAGCTCTTAAAATAAATCATGGTTTAAATCAATGACGAAGTTTAAACGATGGTTTATTCATAATTCCATATGAACAGTGACGCTTTAACTTTGTTAGAAATTTAATCTTTGATTATAGTCACTAGCGAGATTGGATAGTTTTAAACTCCTCTTCGTAGAGCAACAGCGCCAATATTGCCGTCCATCTATAAGCTGTTTAATTTCTGTAATTTTGCCTTACTATCGTTCAGTAATCATATTATTTCAATCATTATTTGAATTTCTTTACAACATTGTAGGTTATAACATTAATAGAGTTATATTATTAATTAAATTAGTGCTAAATTAGTGTTAAATCAAAACTAACTGGAAAAAGTGAGTAGCGATTCGGATGAAGAAATTGTACTCTCTTTTCGAGTTATTAAATTTTAAAGTTTCATAAAAATCCATTCAGTGGTTTTAATACGATTCGCACACAGATCCGGCCTTTTTACAATTTTAATATATATGTAGATTCAATAGTACGTCTTTCATTCATTCATTCATTTCAGATTTTAAATTGAGTAAGTGGAATTTGGCTTAATGGTTTTAGTTACACCAAATATATTGTCGAAGTTCTCAGTAATAGAACTTTACGAACTTTACGTTATGTCATGTTTTAAAAAAATTAATTTATGTTTGAAAATAGCTTTTAATTATCAATTATGGGATATAATTGTAATCTATTACTTATGTTGTTTAAGATATTACTGAATAAAAAGATAAAGTAAATTTATGGAAAATAAAAAAAAAGAAGTTCAATATTTTTTAAGATGAATATCTTTCCTCATATTTTCTTTACGCCTATTTTCATAGTTCTTTAAGAAGAAATTATCTTTATATTGACACGTTAATCACTTTTTAACTTTTTATACTTTGTGAACTATTAACTAATATTAGTTATTCATTTATTCTGGAAGATTTTTGATATTACAGTTTTATTCTGCGGGAGCATCAATATTTTAGTAACTAATATGTATAATATATCCCCTCGAATTATATGGTAAATATTCAAAATTCTACCATAATTTTTCGTTTTTTTTTCATAAATCGTGAATATGACAGTATCCTGATATATTGTATTATTTCTGGCTTTTGTTCTATTCATGTCCATTACTTATCGAGTTTACACAATGTATTTGCCCTCATTGCAACAATTAAACTTTGTTGAATAAATATTTGCCTAAATATGTTATTGCTTCATTATAATATAAACTTGAGGCCAGTATTTATTTTACACAGTATTGCTTCCCCCCCCCCGGGGTTTAGCTCGTGTGACTTCCAATTGTTAGAGCCTGTGGTCATTTTTTAAACATGTTATGGTAGTCTATATATTCATTTTTAGCGAATTTGTTTTCAGGAAATGATGCTATTTAGGCCACTATTATGTAGCAAATTTTGAAATATTTCTGTGTATCTCCATACCAGAACTTGAAAAATGTGTTATTATATATGAGTAAAGTTCTCATAAACGATGGAGGTCACAATTTTTGACGAACGGTTTTTGAACTTGGCCGAAAAATTATCTTTGGGTTGGTTGGTTTGTGGTTGGGATATATTAAATGGTGATAAAATCAGGCCAAAGCAAGTATCTGATTTTACTTGCAAATTTGCAAAAAAGTCACGACTTTTGGTATTATTTTTTAGGTTTGTAAAATAACAGTTAAACTTTATAGACTTTCAATTACAAAATTTCATTGTTGCTAGTCCCTGTTCTCCATGACTAATTGTTTTCAAGGAATCACCTCATAAATTGTACAAGATATCATAGCAATTCAGAAGCCCTCCACGCCCATGCACAGCTAATAATAGTCGAGTATAGTATTTCATATGTGCAGATACGATTGTGCGGGAAAAAAGAAATTCGCTGGGGTTCGGCGATTACGAGTGCTATCTTTTCATTTTGAAATTTTACAATGTCATTTCGATACGTAATAATTAAAACATACTTTTGTACCTGGCTAAGACTTTAGGCAATATAAATACAATTTAAATTAGCTCAGCGGTTTTATACGCAAATAAAAAGAAATAATTTAATTTTGTTTATCTCTTATTTTATCGAGGGAGTAATATTTTTGGCTTATTTTATTTGTAGAATACCAATCTTTCCAGCACACATTTAAAATCCTATAAAAATTTAGTTGTTTTTTGGGTATTTACTTTTTTTGAAAATATTTTCAATTTGCAGGACTTTTTACCTTTTTCATTTTTTTATATATATAGACTTAATCCCACAACTCCCCAAGCCGAGAGGTTATTAACCGCAGATCGCTCTTCTCGAATATCAATCTCAAAAACGACTCATCCACTCGGATGCTCGGCGGCAGCTCATCAAGGTTGGCAAGTAGGACAATGACAGACGTTGTTTATCTCCGCTGAGGGGTACCCGGCGCGAATAAAGGGAAGTACTACGTGAGAAGGTAGAGAAGGAACGAATAATAAGGGGCCACCGAAAGCCTCCTACGTACGAGGTAAATTTTAAAGTGAAAATCTTGTTAAAGTTATGGCATGAAAACTGGGAAGTGCGAAACTTATTAGCAAAAGTGTGTAAAACTTATATTTAAATAAGTCGTGCAAGTAAATTTTCACCCACGTCCAATAGGATATTTGATGTCGATGTTTTTTGTAAAACTGTTTGAAAACTGTAGAGTAGGTTTAAAAAAAATCTATATTATTTATTTTAAACGTTTTTAATCTTATTACCTATTCTATTTTAATAATGAAAAAATGTAGTCAGATACCCTATTATGGTATATCTTAATTATGAAAATCTGATATCTGAGGTCTTCTCAATGGTTGAACGTAAAACTATTGGGTTTGTTCTCTTTTAACTTATTGCAAAAAGGAAAGCGTGTTTTTCGTCTTTTTCTCAAACAGTAAATTATTCGTATTGATATCTGCTGCTAATCTTAAGTAGAATGAATTTAATGCGAATTAGCATTTAAGAATAATTTACGAAGAATGATTTTGATCTCCATAATAAATTTTACCATTTTTTATTTAGTTTTTTATCAAAAATCATGTTGATCCGTGGCTCCTTTGTTAGTTAAAAGATGGAAAAATCAAATATATTTTTGCAATATTATAGTTATAATGAGCTTTACCTGGATAAAAAGTTATCTATTTTATTACCTGGCCCATCAAATATTTCTGTGAAAAATATCACATAGATCCATTGCAGCGTTGCGACATGAAAGAAGAGCCAGGAAACATTTTTGTATTCGTAATATTATAGTTTAGATGAGATTTTCTGGGATAAAGTGGGTAACCTACGTCACTTCCCGGTCGGACAACTATCTCTGAAAAATGGAATCCCAATCTGTTGCTCCCTTTCAGAAGGTTAAGCATAAATACACTTTACTATTTATCATATTAATTAAGATTAGGATATTAGGAATTAGGATTGGCCTCTTTATGGCGTATTTTGAATAAGTTATCAATTCTTTTGAAAGGATAGCCAAATTTACTAAAAAAGGAATTGTTACGTTGGATTATAAACCCAGCTTCTTTGGGTTACTGAGTACGAAATTAATTTAGTTATGCTAGAAAGTTACTGATAGGCTGTGTACTCGCAGTAAAAAATGACTGCCGCGTTCTTCATAAGTCTTCTACTCTTAACGCGAAATCGATTAACCATGTTTCTGACATAAAAAGAATTTGGTTGATTTACTATTAAATTGTATGTTATATTTTCAGTGTTCCGTGGCAAAATTGCCAAAACGGGATAATTATGAAATCATTTTGCTGTCCGTCTGTTTCTTCGTCTGCCCCAGAATATTTTCTAGAAAACCATTTGAAGTAAATATTTGTAATTTAGTACAGAGGTAGAGTCAGGAGATCCAATTGTAGAGGCGTAGTATAAAAAAGTCAATTTTGATTTCGGGGATTTGATTGGGAAATATAAAAAAAACTCAAGAGGATCGTGCAGGGTGTCGAGTAATAAATTATTGAAGGACGAATTTGACAACACGCGTGTTGTATTTTTTATGAATTTGTTTAAACATTTTATGGGAAACCCGATGCTGTGTCCGAGTGCTGTGTCCCATTCTTATCACCAAGAGGATGGTTCAGGAAAAAGTGAAAAATATCATTAACACTGAGAATTAGGTAGAGATTAAACCAAAATTATTAAGAAATAATAGTTCTAGCAAGGTTAATGGGGAAGCTTATTGCCAATTTCTCCCGCTAAAGGGCCACCACGTGTACTATAACATCAATATTATAAAAAAACATGATGTGACATTTTGTAATTTATATTCGTTTCTCTTGAGAAGTGTTGAGTTTCAGTAATTTCTCGAAGGTTAAATCTCAATTTATAATAAATATGTTGTGCAATTGTAGTTGGAGCTATAGACAATATAGGTGTGCATTTATTCCCTAAGGACAAACAACGTCAATAGCTATGGGAAATAGCTGTGCGTTGCAAAAACTTTAAGGTAACAAAACATAGTTTCGTCTTTGTTCAGTTCATTTATTTCTTTCTGAGTTTTTAATTCTGGTATTGTTAACAATCCATAATTCTTAACCATATTTTATTTACACATAAAAGTTTTCAGTTTTGCGCGCCACCAAAAATAAGCAATAATTTTTGATAGTCTTGTATACGTTTTATTTCAGTGGGGCCATCTGTGCTTAGCTTTATGTAAGATTCCCTATTATGATAAAAAATTGAAATGTTCATTTCTTTATAATAGCTGAAGTTTTGTTCTCATATGTTTTTCAAAATTTTTAATTTGGTTCGGTCGAAGTGCTCCATTCACAACACCGCATACGTTATGTGATATGGCGTTAGTGCCACCGGCGGCGGGTAACGTCCAAAGTCGAGAGCAGCGCTAGAAATAGAGTGCATTACTATTAATAGTTTAAGTGGGATATTGATAGTATGGAGGTTTATGGCATGTACTTGAGCGATTTCTCATTAGTATGATTCATGCATCGTCTCATTCTGAGGAATGTTTATATAATAAGATTCAATAAAATTGCTAACCGCAAATGGGCTTTGATCCTGTCTCGTGTCAAAGCACCTTTCTGTACCGACAGAATATCACGCTCGGCTGGAAATGAATTGTAATTATGAATGAAGCGAGATCCAGCGTGCTTTACGCCCGACGACGTCTGTCAATACGTTCTAAGTCTGCTGGGCTATGACGCGGGATGCGAGTAGACGTTAATGTGTTTTTGATATTTGGATTCCGTCGACAGTTTTATTTCATCTCGGTCGTTGTGAAGACGGGGGAGGCTGACAATTGTGCGTATTGATTGATGGTCTCACATTTAGGCAAGTTTGAATCTCGAGTCTATAGCGTCTGATAAAAGAGTAATAGTATCGTAGAAAAAAATGGTTGTTTGAATTTTTTTTATTTCATAGTGTTCTAAATTTCATAGTGTTTTCGGTGATACTTTTTAGATTTTCATGTCCAAAAGACCGAAAGTTTTGCCGCAACACTGTTCCATTCCTTTTCTTATCAGAGTCTTTTAGTCCATAAAACGAATGAGTTACTGATATCAATATTATATATGAGTACACTATAAAATATTTAGCCGAAAATTAATTTTTTTTTTAAATTATAAATATATAAAATGACTCTTAATAAAATGTTTTAAAAGAATTGGTTATGATGTAGGAGTTCATTAACACCCGTATGCACCACACATGGTCAGGACTCTCAGTCGGATTTATTGACAGTTAAAAACATATTTTGTCTGGATTGAACCGTGCAACAGGGCACGACCGGTAAAGTAGACTATTGTTCAGACTCGATTGACAGTTAATGAGAAATAGAAATACGTTTTAAACTGTCAGTAAGTCTGGCTGACAGTCTTGATCATGTGTGGTGACCATATGGGCGTAAGAAGTTTTAGACCATCGATTTTAGGATATTTTTAGGAGTTCTATCTCCAAATCAGCATACATAGATAGTTGTAATTTTCGTTATTGCAACAAAACAACGAAGACAACAAAAATAACAAAAAATTAAAACGACAACAAAAAACAATATATCCACTTCATCATCATTTTGTTTCGAGTTTTATATATATATATCTTGAAGTTGAACAACAAAACAATGAAAACAATAAAATAACAAAAAAGAAAAATATGGCAGCAAAAAACAACGAAAAACAAAGATTAAACATCATTATCATCAACCAGAAGACGTCCATTGCTAAACATAAGCTTCCATCAGAAATTCCCACAAACATCTATCTAATGCTGCTTGAATCCCATGGGTTTAAGAAATCTTTACAAGGTCATTTGTCCATCTAGCCACCGTCTATATTCATCTAGTGAAAAGTAATGTTGGTATTTGCGAACAGTTTAATAAAAATACCTTTGCTTAACTCTTAAATGCTCGAACATTTTCCATTTTACTAATGAGACTTTTCTTTTATTTCTGGTAAAATTGCTACTGCTTTTTGTTAAGTTTTTTGATAAGTAATACTTGAGATAAAATATTGTTTACCATTCTTTATTCTTTTTTGAAGAATTTGTATTATTGTTTTGAGAATCAATTTTTAGGATTGACTTTATAAGATGAATTAAGGATTTACCTGTTTTTTGGTGGATATGGCCGTTTATATTTTTCATTCAGGGTTAAGGTTTATACGTTTAACTTTAAGGTGTGGTCATATATTTTCATGTAAACAAATAAGTTTGTTTCCTAGTTATTTCTGAATATCTTTTCTGCTGCTGTTTTCAACATGCGGTGCGTAATTTTTGAAAAATATTTGTGTGAAGATATATTTACGAGAAAATTAATTAATTTTGGAATGTGAGATATTTCTATAGTTCCGAAGCCAAATAGCAGAAAACCTTAAAATTTGGTAACACTTAGAAGTATTCTTTATACTTTCATCCTATCCATCTGTCCGTGTGTAATTATATCCGTATGTTACAGACATTTTACTCGGAGACTATCGGCCCTATATAGATTAAATTTGGTTGGCAGGTGTCTTCTTTGAACTGCTATATAAAGAATGAAATTATGAAAAAAAGTAATATTATAGTTAGTACTCCATACATGTGAGTGAAGTATGAAAAAATATCCAGGTATATAGGCGTGTAGGGTATTATTAGATAGGTTTTAAAAATAATATAGTACTTCAAAAATAGTTTTCTTTATTTAAGTCAATATTTGGTAAGATATGCGCTTCTAAACTAGTAAAAAGTGTGCCCTCTAACTTTTCAATTAATTTGTGTAAAATGCTGAAAAAAATTAACGCAGTGGAACATAAAATAAACTTTCAGCGAAAATTGGATAAGGTACGTTGTGTAGTTTTTGAGGTATGGGATATTTTTGGTAACATAAATTTGTTTTTCACAGTGTCTTTGTGAAATAAAAACTTATAAGTTTAATATTGTTTGGTGCTACGGAATTCTTCGTGCACGAGTTTGACTCGCACTTTTCTGCACTCGCCGGTTTTATTCATATTCGATTTTGTAGCAGTGTCCTCCAATATCCTTGACTAAGAAACGAATAAATTTTGTATCACGTTTGTAGTCGATGAAATAAATGACTGTAAAAAAGTACCTCTTTTATATCCGTAGTATGTTACGCGACACGATTTTAATATTTTAAAGATTTTTTAATTTTAGGGATTTTTTAATTTTAATTTCAGGTGCAAAGAAGGCACACTTGTAGGTTAACTTATACTTCTATCCTTCTGTTCGTTTAAGACAGTTGTTTTTCTAAGAACCCATTTTGCATAAAAAGTTGTAACGTAGTTTAACAACTTGCATATTTCGCGGCAGTAAGAACCTAAACAATTCTTGAGGGGACAAGTTTGGGATAAAAAAATGATTTCATGAAAAAAACCTGTCAATTACGAGTAGAACTCACTCTACGAGAGTTTCGTACACGTTCAGGCATTTGAAAACATTTGACATACAAAATTTTTATTTTTCAGAACGTAAATATATTGCCAGCTATATCTGTCACAGGCATATATTAAAAAAAATGCACGATTCTAAATCGATTCGAATTTTTTCCTTTATTTGTGCATGTAGCACAAGTAAAGGACATCCCTTAATATCCAAATTCAAGGCCGTAGGGTAACCGCAAAAATATTTTACAAGGACATATATTTTTGTTCCGTGAACCAAAGTACTTAAAATTTTTACAACGAAGGGCGGTTTCTGAGAAAAAGGGCTTTGACAGACATACAGATAGTCAGACGGATAACAAAGTGATCTTTTAAGGTTTCTTCTTTTCATTTGGAAGAACGGTACCCCAATATTTATATTTATATTTTTGTTTATATTTATATTTTTGTCCATCAGACTATCACTTAAACAGGCGAAATATACCGATTCGTAGTTTTTTCCAAACTTCGTGTCAGATAATTCTGGAGATATTGCTAAAAATGTCCATAAAAAGTTGTCAAGCACGAATAGAAATCACACTACGAGGGTTCCGTACATTTAGGCATGCATAACACGTCTGTGACAGACAAACACCTCAGTGATCTTACAAGGGTTTTGTTTCTTCTTTTTAGATACAGAACTCTAAAATATATGCATCTCCGAATCAGTTAAGATGGTAAAATTATATAATGAAAAATCGTTTTGCACGGAGTTTACTTTCCGAAGAATAAAAGCGAAATTAACAACATTTTCACGACGTTAAACGTCTAATGAACAATTTAATAATGTGGTGAAAAATATTATTGACGTAGAAATCATCTCTTCTACGTATACTTAATAAACTTTTTTTGAACGGAAGTTTCTTTACTAGATATCGGCTTGTATACTGAACCATTGTCACGAAGTATCAGACGGGTGTGATATAAACCGGATTATATGAAGTTGACTTGGCGAAAAATTAAAAGCAAAATTAACAACATTTTTAGGTCGTAAGAGTATTTGAAAATAGGATATAAATTTTACTGATTATAATTTTTTATATAGGGTGTCCAGTAGCAGATTTCAATGTTTGAAAAATTGTAAAAAAAACTACACCTCTAATACAAAGTAGGTTTATTTTAACTTTATAACAACAAATACGGATTTCATTTTTTAAAAACCACGTTTTCCAAATGGCGGCCATCGAGTCTGACACACTCTTCGAGTCTAGCACGCATGTTTTCAAAAACACGTTTGCAGAGCGACTGGGGTATTCTACTGACTTCGGCTCGAATATTTTCTTTAAGTTGTGTCACAGTGCTCTGTAAATAACGGATTTTAAGTATTCCCATAAGAAAAAGTCATATGGGCTTAAATCGGGTGACCTAGGTGGCCACGGTACGGTACCGTTTCGGGATATGTTTTTTTCTGGAAATAACTTCCGCATTGCATTCGTGGACACATCAGCAGTGTGAGCTGTGGCCCCGTCCTGCTGGAACCATGTGTTTTGGTTGAAGGATGGACTATTCTGTAGTTCTACTCTGAAAAAGTCATTTAACATCTGGGCATATCTCTCCGAATTCACAGTTACAGTTTGGCCAGGTTGATTTTCAAAGAAATAAGGCCCTATGATTGCAGATGCAGACATGGCACACCAGACAGTTACTTTAGGCTTATGTAAAGGCTTTTGATGCATTTGTCTTGGGTTGTGGACATCCCAGTAACGAAAGTTCTGCTTATTTACATATCCTCCAATGTGAAAGTGAGCTTCGTCACTAAAGAATATTTTGTCCATCCGGGTAGCAGTACGAAATCTCAACAACATCACCTCCGCGTAAGTTTTTCTTAATTCAAAGTCAGAATCGTGTAAATCTTGAACAATTTGAATTTAATATAGATGAAACTTGAGCTTTTTTTGCATTATTACCTGTAAAGTTGATTTCGGAATTCCCAATATCGATGAACGTGTACGCAGTGATAAACGGGGATTTTCAACGACAGAAACCATAACACGCTCGACATTTTCATCCGTGGCTACCAATGGTGTAGGTCCTGGCCTGGGCCTATTTAATGTTGATCTTGTAGCTCTGAACCTTGCTACCCATGACTGAATGAGGTTGATCGATGGTCCATCACGTAATCGACGAATACTGTAACGATTATTAAATCGACGGCGTGCTACAGACAGTGAAAATCCACTCGAAATGTACGCCTCGACGGCAAAAGCGCGATGCTCTCCACTCCACTGTTCCATGGCTACTAAAACATCCACACCGCTTGCGCTTCTAACGACGCCCCCCGCGCCACTCTTATGTGTTGCGTTCAGACACTATGTTTGTTCGAACTTTGAAATCTGCCACTGGACATCCTGCACATTAAAAATGCATATTGATTATGCAGTGGGTTGTGAGGGATTAATTTATTTTATTTTTTGTTATCTACGTTAGTAAAATACCCTCCGCCTCTTGTAATTTTAGTTATGCACCCCTTTCTTGCGTAGAATTCGACTTAATTTTACTATTAACAAATTATTAAATCACAATGCATATAACCCCCTGAAATTGAATTTGTGATGCTTTTTATTCCTAATTCATATACAGGAAGACCATATTACAGTTTGTTTCATGTGCCTATAGCGCGCATGAAAATCCTCTCCGTTCATCTGTTTTCCTTGTACGCACATTGTTTAATACAATATTAAGAGATGCATCCAGTCATGATATATATTTCATTGATCACTTCAGCAATGGGGTTATGGAGATGCTTCTTGATCCATGGCTGATCTCTAGTTAGGGTGATGTTTATTTGAATTGTTGTATACTTCTGTATTATTCGTTTTTGTGTGTACACTTTATAACTATTTATTCTCATGTCGTATCACATCTCTAACGCTTTGGAATATTCTGTAAGTTGAGCATGGTGTTTCTAATAAATAGATAAATATTTTTGTATATTCAGATTTTTCAACAACACAGAATTTTAATTGTATTGTACAATATATTTATTACATAATACAGACACATTGCTACATCTACAGCATACAGCAATCTCTTCATGTCAACCATAAAATTAAATGAGAATTTCGTAACTTGGAAAACTGCAGAATATTGATAAACCTAAGCCACTACAAAATGTATTATTTTACTAATTCTAACACTTTAAAGACGAAGCAGGAAAACATTATATCAAAAAAAGGAGTAACCTATTCATAATTAGCATTCCGTGCCATCAGCCCCCCACTTTAATATTAATAGTAACATACTCCGACTATGTGCTTAAAAATGCGCTCATCTGTCGCGCTACCTACAGTCGACCGCACCAATGCTGTATCTGCTTAAGCACGAAGCTGGGTGCGAAGAGTTCTGAATGTGCCAAATTAAAATTTTTTGCAAATGTGTGCGGACAAAAGTTGCTCCTTAGATCGTGAGAAATATTTTTTGTCCAAAATTTTTTCTCTAAACCCACTGGGAGAAAAATTATTATTACACATTATGAGAAGTAAATAATTAAATTTTTAATAAAATTAATAGAGTTAGAATTTTTCAATCTTGATAATTTTGCTTCAGTAGTAGTGGTTCTAAATATGTTATGATTTTATAGTAGTAGTTCTCAATGTTCATAAGATTTTTCTGAGCGACTCTTGCGGTGATAAAGCCGGAGGACAGCTATTTTTACGCATTTTTCCCCAAAATAGGTCACATGTATTGTTGAATTCGTGCTTCAACGAGGTTTCATTTGGCATTCTATACGATCTGAAATAAATATATATATTTTTTTAATTTCTCAATTATATCAACACCCAATATAAAAATGTTAATTTAAAACTTATTATTACATTTATATTTATAGTTCATTTTTATATTTAAGTCAACGTATTTATACGATGAACACCAAATTTTGTACGTTGAAGAGTTTTCGAGAAAATTGTCAGTGACAGACGAACGGACACTGAAGGGATTCCATCAGTGTTCCGTTTTGACAATTTTGCTACGTGACACTAATAAGTAAGAAAGTGGACAGTAATCTTATACAGAACACTAAAAACTAAACTTTAAAGAAAGGGCAGCAAAATGTAATTAGAAAGAGTAGGACTTAGGGACTATGAGAGGAAGGACTTTTCCAGACAATTTTTGAAAGCATTTAAAGAGGGTGATTTATTGGCATCTGGTCCAGTTGATTTTAAAATTACAGCTTAGACAAAGAAAGAGTTTTTATGAAAGTTGGTTTAAGTTTGGGAAAAAGCCTGAACTGATTTGCAGAGAGTAGTCCTAGACCGTTGGCCTACAATGTAGTCTAGAGCGTAGCCTTTGAGCAATCGATGTTTATTCTGTAAATATTTCGTGCAATAGCAGTAACATAGTTTTTAAATAAATAACAATACGAGTTTCATTTGCTGTTTGCTTCAAGTTCAATTTGACGAAATTACGTCGATTTCATCATTTCATCTTCGAGAACCTTCGTAAATTAATGTATAAGTTAACTAGATATATTTTATATGCGTTTAAAAGTAATTAATTAATAATTGGAAAACATAAATTAGATTCGCATCAAATAATTATTAATTAGTTACGGTCTGGAGGGCGCATCTGATGATGCCGCAAATGTAATTAAGGGATTGTCGTAATGTTCTGTTAAATCCTACTTTTGAAATTGGTCAAATAAATTAATGTACTTAAAAATAATAAATTTATAATCAGAAAAAAATAAAAGCAAACGTGCATTTGTCGCAAATATGAACTAAAAAGTAAAAAAATAATGTTTAAATGTAAAGATTTTGGTCAAAAGTGAAAGGATGTCTCACAACTCGGTGTAACTTTATTTTTTTTTGATAAACTAAAAAAAAGAATAAAGCGATTGAGAAAAAATTAACTGTAATATAAAAAAAAGCTTGGGGTGTTCTGGGCGTATATTTTCATAACAAACACCCCATGCTTTTTATACATTACAGTTAATTTATTTGTAAAATAACTTTTTTTTAGTGTTTTCAAAAAATAATCAAGTACATAAAACGAAACATGAAAAAATAAGTTTGTATCCTAATAATTCCCTATAGAATTAAAAATTACTGATTTTTCTATTGTTTGTGCTATGAGGCCTTCTTTGGTGCCAAATTTCAAAATTTTATATCAATCTTAAGTATCTATTAATAGAGGAGTCGGTGAATCAGTACAAATATGTGCGTTATTTGCAAGGACATCTTTTTATTGTATTGTGTTACAGGCTTGAATTGTTTAGGTACCTTCATAAACCTTCTAAGGTAAGGATCTTAGCATTTGAAATGAATTCCAACTTAATACATTTAGTTGTTTCTGTAAAAAAAGTATTTTCTCCGAATGACAGACGGAAAATAAAGAGTGTGTCTCTACAAGGGGTCAGTTTTTCATTCAGAGGTACAGATCTCTAAAAGGGAATTTTTTGCTTTTTAGAAGGCGGTACTATAAATAGTTGTATTATTTTAACCTCTTTAAATATAGAAATAAGCTACTTTATATTTGCTGTCGATAATCTTTGAATTTAAAATAAAAATTTTAAAAATATAAAATAAAAAATAATATCAACATATAGGAGGCGGAAGAAAATATATTTTTTTAATAAAACAGCTGAAATTAGAAATTAATAATATAAATATAACCAGATTTTGCAGCAATCGTATAGTTTGTTTTTTGTTACGTGTTTCTTTATGGTTTTTGTTTCAAATTCATGTTAAGAACTTTTAAAACTTCCAAAACATTTAATTTTTTCATCCTTTCTTTCAGTTTTGTTTCTAGTATATGAGTGCACTTGTTATACGTGGATGGCGATTTTATTTCAATGCGTTGTATTTACTCCTGAAGATTTTCGTGCTGTAGGATATTTTACATAAGTTTTGAAATAAAATATAATTTGTAAAATTTACATATCTAAATTTGTATAAAGCATACAAAGTATACACATAGTTTGCACACAAAATGTGTGCAAATTTTGGAAGTAAAAGTCCGGTTAGAGAATACGACAACTGAGGATTAACTAAAATTTATTAATATTATATATTCACCAATTTTTTAAGAGGACATTAGGTATTGTTTTGGAAAGATGCCATTATGTATTTTCGTTGGCAAGATGCCATTAGGTATTTTTATTGAAAAGGTGCCATTAGGTATTTTTATTGAAAAGGTGCTATTAGGTATTTTTTTAGAAAGATGCCATTACTTAGTAATACTTGATGACTTAGTAATAGAAGTTACAGACAGAGTTATTAACCATTCTTGACTAGTATTTGCTTAGATAGTGAGAGAATTACGACCATACAACTGCAACTACAGGTAAAAGAACATGATATACTTATGTTTGGACGGATGCATGTTTGTTACTCTCTAACTCCATTTTAAGTAAATTTCTAAAGGGATCTGCACAGAATTTGAAACCTAAATAGATCATAGTTTGGTTTAACCTATAAGTTATATTACTATAGTCCACGTGAACGAAGTCGCGGGCAGAAGCTAGTTAATTATGAATATAGTCACTTATGAAAGTATAGTTACTTATGAGTTAGAAGCTAGTTAATTATGGGTCTATTATATTGTTATACGTTGCATATACCTAGCTTTAAGAATTAGCCCCATAATTTCACACAGTTTTATATTAATTATATTTTGGCTTATTTACATTCTTTTACTAAGTTGGGGTTTTGAAGCGAAACTTCTTCAGGTGCGATGTGAATAAAATATTAATTTCGAATTACGTGTGAAATTTTCTATAACGTTTTCATGCAACGTTCAGTTGTAACGTCTGAATGTAACGAATATATCGCAAGAAGGACGGAAAATAGGTATTTAGCTAATTTTGCGTGTACTTCATCCATTACAAAACTAACAATATGTGCACCTAATTCATTCATAAATCCCCAATGAACCCACACATATAGTTATCGTAAATGTAATTTATAAGAGTAATGCATCTCGACTTTATTCAGTTGCATTTAGCCGTGTTATCTCAATGGTATTGCGGCTATTTTTTTAATTGATAATTTTGTGTGTGGTTTTATTAGATGATTACGTCGATTTGTAATGATATTTTATTAATTTTTAGTATTAAATTCTTCTTGTACATATTTAGTATAATCTATGGATTTATACTTAATATGTTTTCTCTATTTTCTCTCTCTCCCTCTCTCTCTTGGCCGTTTTACCTCATACTGTATACGTATAAATCAAGGTTTAGGTTCGCCAAAGAAATTTCACTTCTATCACATGTACTGTGTCGCAAGCATTCAAAGTTTTTTTTTCAATTGATTAATTTTTGGTATGAATTAGCTATTACTATGAATAGTTAAAGCTTTATTTGCGTTGAATTCTCAATCGTAATTGTGAATCAATTTAATTTTAAACCAAATATTTGGAAATTCAGTACGAAATTAGTTCCTTCGGAATAAACTACATTCTTAGTTTAATTTCCATTGGGTTGAAGTATAAATTGGGTCTCACAACTGTCTGATCTTCATAAAGTAGCCTAAAATTGGTCGTGAGGAAAAGGTTATTCTTTTAAATCGATTCAGCTGTTGGAATAACATGTAGATCTGCGTGAATACTCGCGATGATCAGTCAATTAATAATAAGATGGACAGAAACCTTCTTTACCTTGTATCATTTAAGCAGTATTCCCCAACTTACTTTATATATTTCGACACTACTTTGCTTTATGAATTATAGTATAATTATATATATATATATATATATATATATATATATATATATATATATATATATATATATATGTATATATCATAATCACGTTCGAAGTATGATCTTTCTACCATAAGATAGTTGAAATCAAACATGTGGTTCTGCTGATTCTAAGAATATTTGAAAAAGTGGGACAGCGGTTAGGAAAAATAAAAAAGTATAATTTTTCAATACCTCCTCAATATAGATATTAGATAGGATAATCATTTTTTTCTACATTATTCTTGTTTTGCATATTCATTATTTTACCACAATACATTTTGTGTGGTAGGAAGCACGTGTTTCGTTGAAACGTTTATGTGAGCTACCGGCAAATTTAAAATACTGTTGAAGCTAAAAAGTGTCTTAAATTGACTGAAACATAGGGCAAAGGTCCTAAGAATCTATCGCAAGGAAGGGTCTTGGGACCTCTTCACTATCTACCGTATATTCTGTATATATCTGATATTCCCACTACAGAAAAAACCTTCATCGGCACCGTTGTTGATGATACGGCAGTGATGAAAAATACAGACACTCAAAGTGAAGTTCCCAAAAATTTATAAAAAGTACTTGATAAAATCGGAACTTACTTTACCTGATAAAATTGAACCGTTGAATGAAAAACCAAACTCAACGAATCGAAATCCATTCCTGTCAGATTTGCACTGCGACGAACAAATAGCAATCTACGCACTTGTCTTCAGAGAATTCAAGTGCCTCAAACAGATTCAGCGACATAACTTGGACTTCATCTGGATAGTAGGTTTAATTGAAAATATCACGTCAAAGTAAAAGCTGAGCAAACAGGTTATAACAGCGGTAAATGTTGTAGATGATTGGACATCATTACGAGTTTAACCTCTCCAATAAGCCACTTATATACCTTTCTATCATCAAACCGATTTGGATGTATGGTATGTAGCTTAGGGGATGTGCCAAATTGCAATGTAATCCGACTCATCAATCATACCAGCGTAGAAGCTATTCTACTTTTGCATATTTGTTCGAGTTGAGAAGACTAAAACTTATTATACCTCATGAATTAAAATGAATAAAATTGTAATATAATCCAACGAAGTCAAAACAAGCTTTGGCGTATGATTATCAGTGTATATCGTTAAAAAATCACAACGACTAGACATAAAACTGATTAACAAAGTTATCTAAGATTATGGTATTAAAAGGTAGAAACTGTTCTTCTTTTGGTTGAGAAGACTAAAACGTATTATACCTCATGAATTAAAATCATGAATAAAATTAATTTATCTGGGAGCTGAACATTGGTATAGTAAACACACACACGACTTACTCAAAAATACAATCAAGTACATTTTATCAATGATAATTAATTGAAAATTAAGATTGCGTCATCAATATCTTATAAAGGTTGTTAGAAAAAAATTGACAGGAATAAAGTTAAAATTAATTTCATATTCTATAAAAATAAAAAAAAACTTATTATATGTTTGAATTATTTTATCACAGGTAGATGACTTTCTCCCAATGCATTTGGGTAAGCTGAACTTCAATTAAGAAGAAAAATAATTTTCATAAACAGTAATTAAAATTAACTTTACTTATTAAATCGTGGTTTGTGAAAAGCTACACCTAATATCTAAACGTTGGACCTCAAAACTCGGTTAGTACCTCCATAGCTCCACCATAGGCAAAACAAGCATAGCCAAGACTCGAACCCAATCAGTGTTATCGCAAACGGGCAGGGCCCCTGCGAATGCGGAAGACCTCGCGTGCTTGCCAGCTCGGCTAATTATATTAGCCTGAAAGCCTGCGCTAACGAGGGCGAAGACAAAAAGGTCTCGATGAGGCCTGTATTATACTAATGGAATATATCCCATGGATCAGGTCTGTCAATCTGAGATAAGGGAAGTTCATTTAAAAAGTTCCTACACTTATTAAATAAATATTATTAGTTAACTTGTCACGGCAGTGGCTACCTTATGTTCAAGTACATTTGTATATATTGGCTGTACTTACCACATAGTTCGCGTGGAGTTTTGTGTTGGTTTAGACAAATTATTAAAAAAATTATTGAAATAAAATACGAGTCAAATTTAATTAATTAACCATATTGCTACTTCATTATAAATTGCACGCTATGGTATTTCATCGAAAAAGGTTTTGATCATCACGAGCTTTTCAACTGATGGATAGATGGCGCTATATGTAATTGATTTTGTATCTTCACTGTGCATGGCGAAAATACGGATATATATATGGTCTAAAAATGTAAATTAGCTACGGACCAAAGACTGAAGTAATTATATTGTTTCATGCAGAAAGATTTTTAGTTTTCACAACATTAGAATGCATATTTGACCAGTATTAAAAATACAATATGGACTATGTAACGGATAAGTGTGAGTATCACAGCCTCAAAAAGTAAGATACTTAGACGTGCTTGGCGAAATCCAATAATAAAATCGTCATAACTTCGGAACTACTGAAGATATCAGGATGAAACAATAATTAATTTGGCTTCATTATCTGTCACTTATATAAAATTCATGTTAATAGTTTGATTAGTTTTCGAGTTAAATAAGTTCGTGTAGACAGCCAGACAGACAACTTTTTTTCTAACATTAGATTCTTCAGAGAATCGAACATGCAGATGGAAGAGTATTTAAAAATTGAAAATTGAAAATTCAAAAGTCACAAATAGAAATTTAATTTTATTTATCTATGTTGATTGTCGTACATCATTTTTGGGCATTTTGCAAATTCATAAAATCGAATATCGTATATAATAATATTATATTTCAACGGGGCTTGGTTTGAGACATTTTGACATGATAGGTGCTTTGTTGTTAATGTCGATGCCGACTTATTTGGCCTGTGAGAAGTTCTTTCACACGCCGCCGTGAAGAGAAGTAAGGTCATGGCAGCTGTTCTCGATACGCATTTGGGTGCCTCATGTCATATTCGTCAGTCTGCGGAGATAAAAAGTATCACATTAGTTGTAATGATTTTGGCTCTATCAAAGATTGAGTTTTGCTATATATTATGGGGTGTAAAATCAGATCCAAATCCGGTCGAAGCTAGACGCTTGTGTGGTCGTCAACTAGTGTCACTCTTTGTCGAATTGCATGGGCGATTGACGCGCTCGGCCAGCTAATACTGTTAGGAGTGGTGTCGCTCGATCGATGGAGGACGCGGCCGACTGTATCGACTTGCTTTGCGAGCACTTAGCAAGGTCACGCTGGCGGAAATGCTTGAAAATTAATTAATTTGTTTTGGAGGGTCATTGTTTTAGTTAATATATTGTTATATTGGAGGTCCTACCTAGTATTGCAGGGGTGAACAAACGTGTAGTATCTTTACAGTTTATACATATAGATATAGACAGTGTAGAGTTTTTGTGTTATTAGAGTTTTTTAAATTATTTTTTCACAACCAATTTATGTGGTGTGTCATTGTATTGAAAGTTTTATAAAATTTAATTTTTCTTTTAATAAACAACTTGAACGTTTAAAATCAAATTAATATATTGGTAAATTTTAATTATTATTATGAGTCACTGTATTACAAAATTTAGTACGACCATGCAATGTACAACTAGCGCAATTAGAAAATTTCGTTTGTAAAATGAAAATTTAATTCTTTCTCTTAATTTTTAAGTCGTTTTTTCCCCGTTTTCACCGCTTTCGCCATCAGATTTTGGGGAGAAAATGCGAGAACGTTTCTCTTCCCCAAATATCGATCTACGATTTCCATGATTTATATGGTGTACAAGATTTTATTCACATCTACTTATCTATTTTGAAGATAGTACTTAAAAAGTTACAAATATTAGCACATTTTCTAACGAAAAACGTTCGTCATATTGTTAATGCTTGCAAATGCATGTTTAACCAACTTATAATAAAATAATTTTATATTATCCTTTTCTTAAGAAAAAGAGATTATAACCTTGAAAACCAGTGAAGATTTGCAGTTGAAAAATATTGCCGCTCGGAAGACGATTTTACGGCTACGTCGTAGGCAGTTAAGTCTACGAGCTGCGATTCTTCCTCTCGCACAATCCGTGAAAGACAACCAACGTTTTTGTCAGTCTTTATGCTAGGTATATGGTGAAATTGGAAAAGATTATTTTAGAAATTTAATAATTGAATTATTATTTATAGAATTCTGTAGAGATCGGTGCAATGTTCTACTGATGTCGTAAGCTGATCCTATAAAAGGCAGATCATGATGCACCTAGGCACATCATGAAACGGCGTCATTTCACGAAATTCCTAACTAAAGCTTCATCACTTCACTTTTTTACTTTTTTTTCAATTATTGTTTTAATTCAATCTATGAAATAATATTTACAAAAAAAAAATGTACATAAACGCGTGTGTTTATTCTTTAACATATCATTATCCTGACCCAATGGTTGGTTATATTACAGGAAAAATATGGTGAAGGATAACTTGTTAAATTTTCGAACTTTGAATAAATGGTTGTGTTTTTTGGAATTAATTAAATTAAAATAAAATAAAATTTTAATTACGAACAGAACGTGTACAAACGGGGTTTCAAATTTAAACGTTTCAGGGTACATAGTAAATCTAGAGCCAAGCACGCAGTAAAGTAAAAATATATATGTTTTTTTTAATCACAGACAATGGGTTGTACGAGAAAAAAGAAAATTCATCCCCAAGTTCGATTTATTGATGAAGTACTTCATACTTTTTATTTATCTTCATGTAATTACGTAATTTAACTATGTATTCCTGCATAATTTCATCATAATCAGTCTGAAACTGGAGGAATTATGATTCTGTATTAAATAGAGAGAAGACGAACAGACGGATATGATAAATTAGTTGGGCCTCGAAAGTCGGAACGCACCATCAGTTCACGCATTCAAAGATGTTCTGAAAATAAATTCTTTAATAATTCCTATTCGTAACTTTTCGTCATTCCTTTCTTTTCCTTCCTAAATCCCATCTTCTTGTTTTATCTTCTCAGTATATTTTTATTAACTACTTATTATCGTTTTTTTCTTGTCAGCTTGCTATTTTATTTTTTGTTGTATGGGTTTAAATTTCATGTTTTCACAAACAGTTGAAGTCTCCCACAACTCATAATATATTTTATTACTTGTGTTTTTATTAACTAGAAGAGACTGTAGTAACAAGTCCGCCTTATAAATTAATACATTATTTTTATGTAGGTTTTAATTTCAATGCTTTCACAAACAGTTGAAGTCTTCCACAACTCATAATCCATTTTATTACTTGAATGACGAGAAAGACTGAAATATAACTTTAATGTATATAACTTTAATGTAAATGAATACATTGAAGTTATATAGTTTTTAATTTCAATGGTTTCACAAACAGTTGAAGTCTTCCCCAACTCATAATCCATTTTATTACTTGTATTTTTATTGACGAGAAGAGACTGTAGTAACAAGTCCGCCTTATAAATTAATACATTATTTTTATGTAGGTTTTAATTTCAATGCTTTCACAAACAGTTGAAGTCTTCCACAACTCATAATTCATTTTATTACTTGCGTTTTTATTGACGAGAAGAGACTGTAGTAACAAGTCCGCCTTATAAATTAATACGTGAAAACAAATGAATAAAAAATAAATGAAGAAATATGTTATAATGGTTACGTTTTTGCCATTTGGACACGATACTGTTAAAAACAAAATCACTTTTCAATTTTTACTTCGTTAGTCTAACTCAAATTACATCGGTTCTCCTATAATACGAAACAATTATGCTCACATTTCTAGCTTGAAGACCCGAAATCATAAATAGATATATTTTCCATCAATATTTTTAATGTTATACCCATATGAACATTTAGGTGACAAATAATAATAAAACACCGACCTGGTTACTGCCTGAGATATTAATCTCACTCATAAAAATAAGATATCGACCATAAAAACGACACCAGATAAAGTCATCCCGAGCCAACTGGAAACATCATTAAATATCTATATTTCGACCGCTGTGAACACGAAGCCTCGCGTCTGACAGCTCGTTACGACCGAGAGGAATACATTAAGGGTGGAGACGACGCCGGGGTGGGGTGGATGAAGCGATAACCTCGCTTGGGGTGGGAGCGATGGTCGAAACGTGGAAGAGATTAATCATGCAATCGTGTAAAGCGTGAGGCGTTTTGTGACTGTTCGGGTACATCCAGATCGTCGACAAAAGAACGCTGATTCATAGGGTATAAATGTGAAGCACTGGGGCCAAAAAAATACGTTAGAAGGTTTCTAGAGCAGTCTTTAAAGACAGTAAAGAATGAGGGTATTATGGCAAAAAAATTAACATGAACTATTGGGAGGAATGAGAATTTTCCGAGCAAAGTGAGGTAAAAAACAAAAATTCTATATTTTTATTTATTTTTTTTTGTATAAAAGAACAGATTTGATAAGAGCACTGGGTTAGAAATGTTTTACTTAGCTCCAGTAAGACTACATCCCTTTTAGACTCGCCTGTTCTTCTTGTGCCTTCAATTATTTATATGGAATGCATGCGATCTTAAACCATTTACGCACCGTCTATGATGCACGATCGGTCAAGAAGAATCCCGCTGTGAGTCTTGTCCCTTATTCTATAATAAGGGACAACAGACAAAGTGGTTTGTCTGTCTCACTTTATTATGTAATGGCGTTTTTTCCGCTAGCTATGCAAGATGAATGTTACTATAGTGTTGTATTCTGTGAAACAAGGTTGTAAATCCAAAAAAACGTGGAATAAAACATTCATTACGTTGGTAAAACATGCGTGATAAGCCTTTGGATCTGGAGTAGCAATGTCGCATATCTACTATTTGTGATATCCGAAAATTATTGTAAGATCGTCAAGTTATAAATATCTGTCACTCTACCAACTTGTGAATCTTTAAATGTTTGTTCTGCAAAAATATATTTTACCACTCGTAACTTTTTTGCATCGAATGTGCGATATTTTCCTACAGTGCTTGTATGTTTTTTGTATGATTACCCTACTTTTTTCAATCCTGACAAGCTGTGTATCGTAAACAGTAAATTTTATAAAATGCTTATATCTAACAAAAATTACATCAAATTTAAGGCCATTCATACTTTAAATGTACGCATGTAGTTTTCGAAATATAATTCGAAAGAAAAAACAATTTTTCCAAAATTTAACACATTGTAATTTGTAAGTAGTAGTTTGTGTGTGTGTATGTGGGATCCACATACATATACACACGCGTGTGCGCCCGTACATGCACGCGCATGCTAAACGCACGCACGCACGTGCGCATGTAGGCTAGTGTCAGATAGCATATAATTTCATTTAATTAACAATTTTTTTTGAATGAACTAATTGGTCCTCAAGTGCGGATAGAAAATATTAAAATTAATTATTGCCTTGTTTATGGTATCGAAGTAGAGCCAACTAATATTAAAATATATTCAAAGCTCATAATTCTTAGGTTATGATGATTTAATAGTTAATGTTTGTGCAATTTTTCATGTAACATTTTTAAATAGGCCATTTGACTATGTTAAAAATTAAGTTCTAATTATTAACGTCTGTATGCAAGGGCGGATACAGAATTTTTTTCTGGGGGGCACAACCAAATTGGCAATGAGTGTCAGTTGAAGTAAATTACCGGGAAAAAACTCATGGCGATCACTCGATCGCAGACACGCGTGCAACTCAAAACTGTAGACTACATACTCGTACGTAGTAGCTATGGGTACCAGTACTGGTATTATTTATTCTAGAATTTCGCTCAACCAGACGCACTTTTCATCGTTAAAATATATTTGTATGGAATTTTTACGTATTTTATTTTGTAAATTGCGAGAACTAAACAAAATAAATAGATTATTTCGGTACTTCTGGGTGGGCACGGGGCACGTGCCCCCGTGCCCCCCCCCCTGAATCCGCCTATGTCTGTATGTATTACGAGTTTAAATAGAATTATGCAGTAATGTGACTTAAAATAATAATTAATTCATTCTAAAATCAGAATAAATCAATATTTTTCTGAACTTGTGTCACATGACACAAAACGGTAAGGATTGGCTTAAACTACGATGACGTAATATGCTGGTAAACATTTTATTGTTTCCTTGCTATCTTGGCATTTAACGATTTCGAAAACTGTTTTATAATATTTTCTAGTTATGTTTGTGGTTCACTTGTAATGTTCTACAATTTCCTCCTTGCACATCTATATTTGACTCTATCATAGATAGCAATTTTGTGAAAGCGGACAGCGGAAACCAGGCCAAAACAGACGCAGTAATGATCGGACTATATTTCCAAAATAACCCCGATTGTTACGTTGCGAGACTGGGAAGTGTAAAAACAGCAATGTAAATATATTTTATAAATGATTGATTTATAGATATCACTAAAAGTATTTACAAAATGTTTATAAAATTTCATTTTTTGAAAAAGAAAACTCACAAGAAATACTTTCAAAATTTGTATATTCTCAGCCTATTTTTTATTAAATTCGCAATGAATGTGTCATTAGATATTCCAGACTTAACGCACACAAATGAATAAACGTAAAATAATGAAATAAAATAAATTAGAAGTAAACATTTAAATTACGTTAAAAAATACAATTTCTAACAATTTCATTAAAACATCCAACAAAAAAATTATCAATCATACCAACTTAATATGTTTCATTTTTTTAAAATCTTTAATTTATGTTTTTTTTTTAAAACTATCATCCTTTTTATAATTAATAACTTTAAATTTACTATGACATTTTCAGTAACAATACATACAGTATGTAATTAATACCTTAATAATTTAATAATTAATAACGTACATACAGTATGTAATTAATTCTCACAGAAAAAATTGATTACAAATTATTTATTTAACTAAAATAAGTTTTGGTCGTCATTAACGTGTTGAAAAAATTATTTAAAAAATAATTTCCATCCAAAGGGTATTTTCTAAATAAAATTTTGTTACAAATATTTGGAATGAATAAGCAAAAAGACCTAATCTAACCTAACCTAAAAGATGTCAAAAACATTGAGCCAGATCATCAACAGAACAACTATATTTTATTAACATATTTCTATATGGTATTAATTGTCAATGATAATATTTAAAATAAACATGCTGAATTATGTTTTAAAAAAATGTGAATTTAAATAATCAAAAATACTTCGTGTGTGCGTAGACAATTTCAGCGTTTTCCCCATAGTTTTATGGCGATTTCTTATGATACCAATTATTCATAATATTTTGTATAGATATATCTCTTTAAGTAGTTCAATTGACCAAAAGAATGTGCATTGAGGTACTAGAGTGTCATTTTATTCAGATGTTTGTCATATACGGTTAAAACTAGAAGGAAGGCGGTTAGATGGAAGTGGGACGAAGACACTACAGACTACTTCGGATAATTTATATCTCATAAACTA
Organism: Druceiella hillmani; assembly: GCA_039881145.1. Classification (NCBI taxonomy): domain Eukaryota; kingdom Metazoa; phylum Arthropoda; class Insecta; order Lepidoptera; family Hepialidae; genus Druceiella; species Druceiella hillmani. The sequence continues at coordinate 5,513,175 of JAYKKI010000078.1, read as the reverse complement.
GATCTTGTTTAAAAAGAAATCGACAAGGTGCGCCCAGTGAGGGTTCCTTACTTAATGAAGTGAAATTACTTTATATATTATAAGTCACCACGAATATTTAATAAATGTTTAATAATACCTTGTATAATTAAATAAAAGAGGAGTATGTATAATCGTGAATTTCCCAAAGTTATGCCATTTGGAGTGTTCCACAAGTTTCACAAGCTTCCAAAATCCTAGTTTTTCAGTATATTTCCCATGAGAAAACATCTGAAATCAGAAAAATATTACTTTTTGAGATCTTTGTAACTAATCCTTTTTGAGATGTTCAAATAATAGAACGATACCTCCTATATACGGAAATAAAAAAAGTCGAGTACTTAATTTAACTACCTACCTTCCCCCTAAAATTCCATGCAAATATTTTTGAGTATTAGCTCTATTTTTGAATGTTATGTCAGGTTAATATGTTTCATAATCCATACTACATTTAAAATTTAGAAGTGAAGCGGTTTCTGAGAAAAAAAGCTGTGACAGACGGACACGTGAGTAATCGTGTAAGCCTTGTGTGATCATAAAGCCGTGAGTAATCATAAAGCAATCTCCTTTTATATTCTACTCGATAGAGAGAAATAAAATCGTCCTCAAATTCAATATTATCATATATATATATATATATATTTATATATGTACATATATATATATATATATATATATATATATATATATATATCATCTCATGTATGTGAAATATTTAAAAAAGTATTTTAAATTATATGTTTTCACATGACTTAACTATATAATAATCTGTGTTAAACTGAAATATAACCTGAACTAAAAAATGAAACAGTGTTAACCTGAAATATCTATGACGCTATGATATATAGATTGACAGACGATATGAGGAAATTTTAAGGGGTTACAGGATTTGGGTACGAGATCCTAAAAAATAAGGAAAACATCAGAATACATAAAATGTTACCATGTAATAGATGATATCCAAGATAAGAATTGGGTAATATGAAAGAAAGAGGATAGCGAATTGAACGCCGACGAAACATGACGTTTTCAAAAAATTTCTCGAATAAGAACGAAGGAAAGCTTAGAAGAGACGAATGTCGGGAAGACATTAAAGTTTTTTCAAGCTTACATGTCATTGGGAAATAGTTTCGAGAAATAATAAATAATCAAACTAAAGCTGGAATAAGAGCAAAATTGTTTCAAAGTCTAGAAAAAAGAATTTTATTGAACAAATGTGACTTTTATGTAACTAGAAATAGCCATTTTGCAGAAATATTACCATTGTTGTCTATCGGAAATCTAGTGCTGATTTATTTAAAGTAGAAAGAAATATATTACCTGCATAATATATGAGTATTATCTTCACTATTAATTTCCATCAAATTTGATCGAAGATCTAAATAACTTTACCTTTGTTATCTATATTAAAATGTATGTCATGAGTTATTTGGTTTGGTAAATGTATGTCATGAGCTAGTTGGTTTGGTAAAGACAGTTTAGGCAGTATTTCTTTGAGGTTAGTCACTGAATACTCAATAAACTACGTCACACTTTACATTTCTTTAACTACTGTATGTAGTTAATGAAAGATTTGTACAGTCTAGAACAGTTGTCAACTAAGATCTTAAACCAAGCGCCTTGTTGAGAAATGAGATATATGTGAACAGAACATAGATCTGCCTTATCTCATTAAAAATTGATAACATAAACACAGTGTCATTACACGGAGGTAGACTGAATAAATTTAAATCATATTGAAGTAGATTTTATTAAATTAAATCATATTATATTCATGTACGAACTGTACCTCAGTCGTCAACACAGTCTTAGTCTAGGATATGTTAATTAGATAAAAAACAGAGAAGGTGAATTTTTGTACTGCTTAAGTTGCGTAAATGATGCTTACCACCAAAATGGAGTGTATGATTTGTTTTGGTTCTGAGGTTATACGGCAAAAACAGCCAAACCAATCTCATCTAGGCTTTATCTAATTAACATATTCTAGACTAAGACTGTGTTGACGACTCGACTTGCATAAAATAACTATTTAATTTCCGTGGTAAGATTTCCTCGGTACGTTTTATCCGTTAATTTCAAGTTAATACTTTGAAGTTACTTCTAAGATATAATGTCTAATACATGATAATTTTTCATATCTTTGTAAATGAGATGTCGGCCGTACAGAAAGATGTCTTTTTTTGTTTCGCGAAGTTTAAAGTTGTGGAGTCTACAAATTGACCACGAATTTCTGGATTTGGGATTTGAGAAAAACATGAACAATTTTCACAGTTACAATAGCAGTGAATCTTTAAAATGACAGCTCTAAATTTTAGATATATATGTAAACACTGCTATTGCTTGCTTGTATGAGGAATGTAACAAAAATATAATATATGTCGTTATAATTTATTTCTAATATGAAGGACAAACATTTGTAAGAAATATACATGCAGATTTGCTAAAAGGTCTTTATAGCCTGGTGTAAGCGAGATGAAATGATTGTTGGGATTGTGTAAACTGTATAGAGTTAAGAAAAAACCTAGATTAATATCAATTACAAATCAGTTTTATATAGTAGTTTATATAAGTTTGAATTTGTTTATGTACGTCATAGAAGTGTTTTAATTATTTCAAGGATTTTAAAACTTGCGTGTTTGTGGATGTTCATTAATTCATTCCACTTTAAATTTCGGAAGTTGTCACGAAATTTTTAGGCGATTATTAAAAATTTAGTGTTTGGTATTATTTTTAAGAAGGGATTAGCTATGCCTTATTTCTTAAATATTTTAGTGAGAACTGTCTTAATGATCACAAAGTTTTTCCCGAAAATGTCAGGATCGCTGATCATTTTACAAAGGCTCCGTTTTCACCAGATATTACTTTGACCAGAGTCATGCTATGTGATAGCCCTAGAATACTCATAAACTATTTCAAGTATTCCATAAATCAATGCCTTTCTAACTTCAGACTGAGAATTACATATTTGCAAATGTGAAGTTACAATATATTGAAAATGAAAGAGGGTCTATTTTCTAATCTGAAAAAATTTTAAATTTTGTGTAATATATTATTAATAAGTTGTTTGTCTAATATATATATATATATATATATATATATATATATATATATATATATATATATGCATATATATATATATATATTTGAATATAAATGACACAGGGAAAAGAACAGTGAATTTTGGACTTTGTTCTTTTCGAATTATCAAATATCGAGACTGTATTGCTAAAAAATTATAATATCTTCAACAAATGAATAGAAATGTCAATAAAATGTCAAACTATTGGTTTCATCTAAATTTAAACTCATTATTATTCACTAATTACAAAACCTTAAACACAAAATAATAAACTGAATAATACGAAGATAAAGTCATAGGAAGTAAACTAAAAGCGGCGCTGAATATCTATTTTGGTAGCACCATAAATAGATAGCCTCCTACTCCACTCATAATTAGATAAGACATAGTTACAAAATATTAAGGGATGATAAGTTTGAAAAGGTCGCCGAAAATAGAACGTGACAAAATAATTATAAAGTCACTTGATGATCCGATAATGTAGCATAAAAGATATAAATTTTCTATTAGAGAAAGCAGGGAAATTAGTGGAAATTTGTCAACGTTAAGACGCAAAAATATCCAAACATTTCCTTTCTGCTTTACTATCTTAAAAGTCCTGTCGCACTCTGTTTTATAATACTTCACGAGCCGTATTGTCTAGGCAACTTCCGGTTACATATAAATATAACCTCGCGTTATAATGGGCAGAGATTTGCATGCAACGGGAAAAATGGATGTATATAATAACGATTTATTAAGACATATATTTTGTAGGAAATATATTTATACCACTCATCTATTGGATAACGCATTGAATAATTTGTTGGTTGGTTGGTTGGTGTCGTGTCTACATGAGATAAAGAAGTAGCTACAAACGTCCATGTACAGAAATGATGCTTTTGGCGATCTCGATGATATTTTCATAATAGAGTTGACCACTAAATGGAAATTCTCCAAGATCATACAGTGATCTCAAAATAGCAGGATAGCCAAAGATATGGTCTGGGTTGAGGGAGACGTCGCAGTTATTACAGGGAAGATAGGTGCTACTACCATCAGGACGGATTTTCATGTCTCTTGGGCACTTACAAGAATAATTTGTTACATTGTTTTATAGTAGATTTAATTTGAAACAATAAATAAAATTTTTCAAATTAAATCCACGGCAAATAAGTTCTGTAACAATTTTTCATCGAACAAATTATCGTGTTAAGCGAAATTTTGTTTGTTTTTCTGTAACTAGTTTGTAATCTGCTAATGTCTAAGAGAAAATGGAATAGTCTAATAACTGATGTGCTAATGTGTAAAAGAATACGAACAAAAATATTTTTCACAAAATATACAGATGATTTAAATATTTTGTAATTTTTTCTGCACATAACCTATTATAACGTTTTGATTAAATATGTGGATTTATTTGGTAGTAATTATTTAACCAATTACAGCATTTTAACGAAAGTTTTTTATTTAAGATTTCCGTTTTATTAAATGGCTATTTCTGAGTGGGTAAGCACAAGATACCAGCTCTATACATCTTTCTTTGTGCTTTTATCAAAATTATGAAAGTATTATTTTAGCGTCAAGGAGGGGTTTAAAGAAAATAAAATAAGGAGCGTGTTTTGAATAGAAATATTAGTATGTTAGCACGATTCACAAGCACAGTTTGGGGGTATGTATGTATGTTCGCTTTCAAACGCATATAAAATTTATATGGAACCTCTGATTGGCAAAGCTCTTTCTTTATTTGATAATCCTCTATGGAATGAACAAAATAATAAGCTTTCGAATTCGGAAAGCTTTTGAGTTATTCACTACACAAATTGAAGAGAAACTAACTAATCGGATTAAAAACGAAAAAAAAAATGCAGGCTTTCCGTATTGATCCGTAAACCGTACCTATCCATATATGAGGCGTTTTTAATTATTATCGGAAAACTATTTCCGAAGGTAATATCCCGAAGGTAATATTCCGAATGGCAAGAGAATTTTCTTCTGTACACGAGAAAATTGCTGGTGATCGTGCACATCCGGTAGAGAAAGACGACTACAGCGTTATTTCCGTTACTATGTTTGTTATTTGCCACCTTAGCTTCTAGAGGTTGTTATTTTCCATTATAACTTGGATACGTTTGTTACCTTTGATGTAAAATCGTTCAACCATGTTTGTGACATAATATCAGGTTGTTTGATTAATACTTAATCATTGTGACGGTATCATATTTTATTAGTGTGATACTCACTTTTTACCATTTTAATGAAAGTTATGTTAGACCCAATTTTCGTTAGATTTTTTTTATATTTCTTTGGAAACGTCGAATTTACCGTGGTGTATATAATTAAAAGGCGCATGGATACATTTAAAAATAGTAACTTTAATTGATTTAGGTAATTATTAAATTTATTAATTTCATTAATATATTGATATTTTCAAGTATTTAACCAAAATTAGAATGAATAAATATTGAAACTTTTCTCTATCTCATAGTTAATTTGAGTTATTTTTTATTGGTTATGCCTTTTACGGGTATAGCTCTCTCTGTGTATAAGAATAGCTTTAATTTATTATTTAGCCTTACTATGTCCCTCCACTCCCTTCTAATTTATCGATTGTTGATTATTATATATTAATTTAGTGATGTGGTACATTTGTACCTTAATTATCAGAAACTAAACTAAAATATTTTTAAAAATATCTATGAAAGTACATACCAAGGATAGCATGTTTGAATAGGTATTCAAAAGTATAAGTCAAATAGAATTTTATTGTGGAATGATTATAGAAAATTTAATTTAAAAAATAAGGTTGTATATAGTGTATATCATGATATGCAAATTTGGAAAATGCATGAGATCAAAACAAAACTGGGAGGAAAATAAACATTTATACAAAACTAAAGCATTGATGTTAATGTTACTTTTAAGTCCCTATCTATGTAGTTGTTTTCTAATATGAAGTAATTAAAAAATATGTGAGCCTCATCCAATTAAGCTTACGGATGAAGTGGAACTTTTTTAACGGTTTATATTTATTAATATTTTGTAATGAGCTTTTTGATATTCTCGACGGCTATGTTGATATCGTTCGGTCAGTTCCGTCGCCAATCGGATGCGTTCGATATTTATTTGCGTTATTCAATTTTAATATGGCTCTTTGTCTCAGATGGCATTACTCAATTTAAGTTCTTAGCGTTACTCAATTTTAATATGACACTTTGTCTCACATGGCACCAAAAGTTTCATTTTAAAAACAAAAATGGTAGGTTCATATTGTCGAATACATTTTTTCCTTTACTATGTATTTTTTAATGGTTTCTTTGGCCGCTCCGTAGAATTTAAAAGTTTTGCGTTGCGAAAATTAAAACGCGTAATATTGACGTAAAGTTCATTACGTACAATTTGTAGTGCAGAATTTTTACAAATAATTTCTGCAAGTTTTAAAATGGTTTGTTATACCATATGGATAAGAATGCTCTCATGCTGTAGCAACGATAATATGAGTTGATCGACATTGTTGCTTGACTGTGAAGTTTTCTACAACCAGTTTGCAATGAAGTCCAAATAAAAATGCAACAAAGAAAGACGCATGAATTGTTGATAAATGATCAGCTAAAAATGTTTTTAGTTTAAAATTAATTTACATTAATTGTCAAATAGGACATTGATATATTGCAAAGTGATCAAGAGGAGAGATTGTAACTTCATAGGTACAATATTATTTTGGTATTGAAATATAAAAATTAGGTTTAAATTGTAGAATTAATACTAACATTAAGCCAACAAGGCGATCTGTAAATTCTGTCGGAAGCTGTTAGCGTAAATACATTATCGACAGCCATAGGCCAACGACCTGCCCGGGTCTGATTCAACGCTACGATATCTACTCTACGATGAGCTAAACTACGTTGGCTCAGATTTACATCGTCCCTTTCTTACACATCACGTGACGTGCAATGTGATTTAAGTGAGTTGTTGGAGCTGATTTATCCGTTTATTATATTATATATAAATCCGTTATATCTTTCATTGGAGAGTAATAAGTATATCGAATGATTCTCACATAATACAATGCCATCAAGCCCATTAGCAACTATTTTAACGAAGTTTAAATTTATTTTGTTTATAGGCATAACGCCATCTTTTAGTAAAATATTTTTTAGCACTTAATTTTATCCTACGATGATATATGTTACGTACATACATTTATTTTTGATGTGAAACATCTATAGGCGCAGATATAAACCGGATCGTTGGCGTGGCGACGCTTGCCGTGGCGACGGGTCGCTACGCTATACTAAGGTATATATATAGTCCATATGTAGTAGAGTGTTCGGTACGGTGACGTGTCGCCATACGCAACCGACTACGCGACCTCCTCCTCACTCAGTTCGACGCTGTTGTTTACAAGTCACCATTTTCTGTAAGAAATTCGTAATACTTTTTTTATTATACTATATTTAGTTCCTGTAATAATCTTGTCTTTTATACATATTACTTGTACGAACACGATGTTTCACATCTGCCAGGCGTCCCTTGACGGCTCAATATTTTTTTTATACACTTGTTCATTTATTTATTTTTTTATATATATACTATAATGTATCTAATTGATAGATATGGCAGACTCATTCCTCCGAGAGCAATCTCGTACAGCCAACCAGAAGTAAAAATTGAGATTTCCGCAATGAAGGAAATTTAAATTTTTGCAATATTTCTACGAAATTCGCCTAAAAACCTGTCAAGTACGAACAGAACACGGAATCGATCGATTATCGATTATTGAGTGATTAGTAAAGTGTATAAACATCGTCTTTTCCAATATTTTGCAGTTGTGTTTTCACTATACGTGGTACTTTTATGTCTGTTTAATTATTTATTGGTTTCTAAACGATACAAATAAATATACTTGGGCAACAATATGTCACGGGGAATTAAAAAGTTAAAATATCATTTGCACATGCCGTTTGTTCTAATTGTATTAGTACACTCGTGTGTTTTGAATAAAACCATGTCTTCTCCTATTTTCTTCTATGCCTATATTCTCTCCTATTATTTCCTATGCCTATATTCTTCTATACACTCCTATGTCTGTCTTCACTTTCAGAGTATGATAGCAAAAATATGTCATATTTTGAGTGCTTCTGAAATAATATTAATGGAGTAATGAAACGTATCTTTACATAAACTATATAGTCTACTTTTGTAAATATATTTGTATACATGAATTGTACAGTCCAGAACCTACACCCAACTTTCTAACTTTTCAATACAGTAGTATTATTTTATTTAAACTGATACTCAGATACAGAGAATCACTTGTGTTACCAATAGGCATTGTTTTGTTACACCTCTATGCAATTATACAGGTGTAACAAAGAACGTATCAAAAAATAATAAGGAATTGTATGAAAACTGTCAACTGTTTCTGAAAAAGTCACTATCAAAATTAAAGAAAAGAAAATTTTTTAACGCTTCAAATATATCAAATTTGATGTGCAGAATCATTTGTAGGACTAATAGATACTAATATAATTAATAGAAACAATACGACTAATAGTTACACAATGTATGTCCACGTGGTATATCCAGGTGGTCTTGAATTAGAAGAGATATTATGTTGCTACATAAGGACAGCTAAATTGACACGACGAAATTATGAGTGTCGTTTTCATTATTCCAGCAAACCACGTTAAAAATGAAAATATGCAACTGTACTTGCCGTTTAAATAATACTGCCTTAGTTAAAATGTTATATTTTCGTTTCGTCAATAACATCCCCTCTCCTTTTTTTAGAGAATATGTATCCAGTTTTGAACTCTTTTCTTAATATGGAAATGTTTTAACTTTGAAATCAATTTCGACAAAACAATTTACATTCGATTGTTTTCCTTTAAATTAAAAGGAAAAGACTTCCCGTTATACAAAGCCACTTTTTGCAATCTCTTTATAAGGCGAGAGTTCTAAATTTGATTGAAAAAAAAAGATATTTTCCTAAGATATTTTCCGCGCAATGGAGACAATTTAACACACTACCCTTTTGTTTTTTTACGGCCAGTCAAATACATCGCCCGCTCTAACTTGAGTTATGTGTTGATAAAACCGGAAATGGCCTCAACAATATGGGTCATTAGGTATTGCGAAACTGTGCGGGATCGCGTATCCAGGATGGCGAGCTAGGATGAGGGCTTGGAAGAAAATGTTGTGGAATGGGAGGGAGACTGGGAGGGACTATCACGATGGTATTCAATAAAGATACGAGTTATTTTTTGAGATGCCTGCGATGATAGGCTGATGTTTATTCGAGTGGAAGGATGTAATGTGGGTCTGAAATGATTAGATTCAATTTAGGTTATTTCAGGTGTTAAACATGGAAAAAATTCGTCAGTAAATATACGATTATGAGATTGCCCCACGCGCGTGATACTGTTTTCCAATCTTATTCCCCCGGTTCAAAATTATGGTGTGTAAATCTGCGTAGTGAGGTTCCGAAATGGTCATGAAATAACCAAGTAATATTGATTGCGTTTCAAGATTATTTTTTCGTTATTCGCAATACTTTAACGATTTTAAGTAACGAAAACACTATCATCGATACACATATGCTGCTTTCGATTATATTTGAAATAAACGTGATCATTGGCTTTCTAGATGAGGAGATGTCATAATGAGCTAACATGGGTTGGAAACAGAAAAAATTAGTGCATTTTTTTATAGTTACTGTACTAAAATATACTATAATATTTATCAATTTGTTGAAATTTAAAAATTATTTAATGGTGTGCCATTTGTGCATTTTATCGAAAAATACATTTTTGGGTATTTTTTTATATTTTGGGCACCCGTCATTTGAAAGTAATTGATTAATATTATTAATATATGAACTTAGCTAGATTTTAATCTTAGCAATTTGTGTATCAGATTTTATCCTGATCAAATAAAAAATGTGAATTTCAGAGAGTCTAAGATTTTCCTCCGATATATATATATATATATATATATATATATATATATATATATATATATACATCTATATGTGTAGGTATACTTGCATATAAACTATCAAAGTGATTTTGGATTTAATGTCATGTCATGATCGGATAAGGATTTGGGGATTTTTTTCTAAATATCCATCAGTGTTATATTTGTTATATTCTAATACCTGTTTACATGAAACTGGAAATATTTCAGGCAATACTGTTTTGTAGCTGGTCATGAAACTGTGCGAGTACGCTTCAGTTGCAATAAGGGGTGGGAAGTGAGGGTGACAAAGAAGAAAGATTGAGACGATATTTTAAGCACTGTAATTAATGTCTACATATTCCAAATGCTGTATCGGTGTATCCTCATCAATCGTAAGTTATTAATATCACTTATGTTTCGGTTATCGCAATTTGTTGACCAGAATTTTCTTCAGCAAACTAACAAAATTTATTCATATTGTTAGCATCACTTTCTTGACTGTAATATAACTTTTAGAGGTATGTTTGTTTATGCTGCAATGAAAACAGGCTGATGAAGGTTTTAGATATTTTCGTTACGATTAAGAGCAATTTTTCTTTTTTTTTGTTTAACTTTTGGAGACATATTTCTAGCATATATTTTTATTTCAGAGAAAGGACCGTAAAACTATTATGTCATCTTTTCCAATTTAATTTCAACCATTATCCAATGATTGATGGGGTCGGTATATGTACCTCCAATATCCAATAATCCAATAATGAAAAATATGTACCTCCAATTCCATATTGGAATTCAAATTGATCAGATATTTAAAAAAATACATTTTTTCGTTATTTATATAGAGAGTGCAGCAAAGAACGTGTTTTAGAAGATATTAAAAGTATATATAAAAACTCTAAATCATTTTTGAAAAAAAAAGGTAACGAATAATTATATTTTGTAGTTAAAATTCTTAAAATAAATAGTTTGATACTTGCAATCGTCTCTAAGAAAAATTTTCTTTTATATGCTCTGTACGCTAATGTAACAAAAACTTATCTGTTATCCACAGAGAGTAAACAATTTTAAGGTGAGTAGAAAATATTACATGGCAATTACTCAACCGATATACTTAATATACTTAGTTTGATGACGTACTTGTATGAATAATATACATATCTTTCTTACATCTGTATATCCACATCAGGGAAATACATCCAGTTTTGAATTCTATTTTTTTAAACAGTGCTTTATAATTTTGACACAGAACACTTTTTACCCATTCGCATTTGATTGTTTTCTTTTAGAATGTAATCGAGTCAAAAAAAAAACTTTCCATTTTATCAAGGCTACTTTTCGCAATCTCTAAATAATGCGATGAGTTCTAAATTTTACTGACAGGGAAGAATGCGTAAGATATTTTCGGCGTAACGGAAAAAATTCAACCCTCTGCTATTTTGTTTTTTACATTTAGGCACATACATCACTCGCCGTAACGTGAATTATGTGTTTATAAAACAGGAAATAGCTTTAACAATATGGGTCATTAGGTATTGTGAAACAGTACGGGAGCTTGTACGTAGGATGGCGTGCTTGGATGCGGAGTCGGGCAGGACTATCGCAGTGGAATTCAATTAAGATAAGGGTTATTTTTTGAGATGCGATCGATGATAGGCTGATGTCCATAGGAGCGGAAGTGGATATTGTGGGTCAGAAACTGTTAGATTTGATTTAAGCTATTGCAAGTGTTAAATACAGTGAAAATTTCATGTATAAATATACGATTATGAGATTTCTTCGTGCTCGTGACATCATTTTCCAAAAATTTTACCCAACTTGTTCAAAATGGTAGAGTTTAACTTTTGTGTAGTTACACCTCGACATGATCACAATGTAACTAATTTTTGTAATACGTGGTTAATTTGTAAATATTATTTAAAGTTGATCAAGGTTCCTAAATTATTTTTCCGATATATGCGATAATACTTCAAATATTTCAGTTAAGTAAAAGTTAATCAATATATTTGTACCCATATGTATTAAATATGGAATAAACCTGGCCATTTCCTTTGTAAGTGAAGATAGCTCATATACGTTGACAATTGAAAACAGAAAATTTATTACCCTTTTTCAATAATTATCGAAACAATTACCACTTTTTCCACAATTATTGAATGTACTAAAATATATAACTAAATGTAACATTCTCTAAGCAATATTATTAAAAATAGAATGATGTTTTCTGCAGATCTAGTAAATATGGCCAGCGTGTAGATAGTCACAGAATTTAGGGCGTATTTTTCCAGTAAGTGATGAAAAAACTTTTAAAATAAAGGTTATGATAATATAAAAGCTTTTTAGCGATGTGTTACTTCACAATTAAATGAAACTACGTCATGTAGTAGTATATCTACTTTCTTTAAGTTCTTTACCACAACCTAGGTTTCGGTGGGCTATTAGCAAAGATCTTTGCTGATAGCCCACCTGAAGATGTTGTAATACAACAAAACCTAGGTCGTGGTGAAGAACTTAAAGAAAGTAGAAATAATACTACATCACGTAGTTTCATTTAATTGTGAATAATGAATTTCTACAAAGTTAACGCCAAATATATTCAATAATCAAAGATATGATACTTCTTTGCTTTGCTGAAAGATACATTTTTGGCAATTTTCTTGTTATTTCCACCACCGTCATTTTGAAATTTTTGGACCAATATTGTTCATCTGCGAACTTAGTGTAAATTGCAATATGGACGTTTTTTTGGCTTGGACAATAGGAAAAATAAAATAGAGAAATCGTATTTATGCTCGCATTTTATTTTAAAATCTCACGTCAGGGGTATCCGCATATTAGATATGATATAAGCATGTTAGGTACAAACTTTATAAATCTTTTATTTATAAAATTATAATTCCTTAGGGGCGTTATGAAAAAAATATGAGAGTGAAATTTTACGATGCGCGTGCATGATGCAACAAAAACTGATAAGATGAAGTTGCTCACTAAACATATATTTACATGCGTGTAGTAACTGATACTAAATTCATGATAGTCATTGAGGTCTTTTTATATACACAACACGTGTTTTATATTCATATAAATCTAAGTTATATTTGTGCTTTTAAATAATATTTTTACGTAAATGAAATATAATAGTGGTCCATATAATAGAAAAAATATTTATTTATTGTGAATATTCGTGATGGAAATAGTGCTTATAAGCTTTTTAAAATATATTTAAGTGGTATTTCTCTAAATGACGTTAAGTTTTGTATATATTTATTTGCATTATAAATAATCAATTATTTAAAACTTATCGAATTTTGATTTTACCAACCGTATGTACAATCACGCTCCAGGCTTTTTATTATTTAATTTCGATTAATTATTTCCATGCTAAATAAAGGTATTCTTGTATTACGTATTTAAAATGTCTTTATTGTATTTAATAAATCTCTTTTGTATTATTTGTTTCTAAATGTTCGTAAGCACGCTAGAGTTACATTCCAATATGTGTGTCTATAAAACTGGGAACATCCTGGACAATAAGGTTCATTAGCTGTTCGTGAGAACGCTTACGCCGCGAAGAGGGGTGTGAAATGAGGGAGGAGGAAAAAGGATGTTCAAGACGATTTTTTAGCGTTGTTAGTCCTACGCATTTCAATGAAAATTGCTGTATCAGTGAAACCTGATAACCGTACATGATTAAAATATCTTCGGCTTCGAATATCATAACGTTTTAGAGTTTTGTTTTGTCTTCAATTCTCTTTAGTGAACTGTTATAGTTTGACAAGTTAGACGATTTTTAACGTTGTTAGTTCTACGTAGTCCAGTGAAAATTGCTGTATCAGTGAAACCTCATAACCGTACACGATTAAAATGTCTTCGGCTTCGGATATCCTAACGTTTTAGAGTTTTGTTTTGTCTTCAATCCTCTTTAGTGAACTGTTATAGTTTGACAACCTCCTTGGTATTATTTACTGGATTGTAATGTATTGTTATAGGCATATCAATTTATGGTCAAATGAAAATTGATATTTAATATGCGTTTTATATAATTTTTGTTACTATTAAAATATATTTTGGCCATTTTGAAGGCAAACCATTGTCTTAGGCAAAGGTTATATGTACTTATGATGATAATATAATAATTTCATAAAATGAAAAAAAAATTAGTCTTAAAACGTAGCGAAAGACAAAAGAATAACAAAATTTTTAAATATCAAGAATAAAAAAAAATGTTTACAGTCTTATCTTAATTTTTCCCTAAAACAAATGATTATGTTTCTACAATTAATATTAAATTATAGAAAATGCGTAACATTTTAGTTAGATATCAAAACAAAACATCCCACTCTTATATACTTAAATATTACACTCAATAACAAATTTGGCTCACATTAAAGTTCTTATGGAGTATAGAGAGAAACTGGGTTCTATAATTATTTTTCGCTCTTTAGTGCAGTATTTATTAAAATCGTGTTTTCCTAGTTTTTTAAGCTATTAATTTATTAAAACATCAAAAACATCACGAACATATTAAGTACGCAGTTTAAATCATCTCTTATAGATGCAACGATTGTATTCTATACACCCATATTGGTTTTTGATGAACAATTTTGATTGAAGTGCATGAAAGTTTCATCAGCCTTCATTAATATCTTTTTGAGAAAAAACACTCAAACCTAATGACTAAATTACTTTTGCAATGTGATTAAAATATCGTGCACTATTTCCGAAAGACAGCTTTCATTACATATTGGGCGAATGCCAAATTTTGTTATCATATAGTCATACCTGTCCATTAAATTCTCTTGTCTAATATTTTATAGTTGTGCTTTTGCTATCTGCCGACAAATTAGAAGCGTTTTTATATCTGCTAGTCACTCGTATTTGTCGTCCGCTATACTATCCAAATAAATATAGCGAAACTTTTGCTAATATATGTTATTGGGCATTACAAAGTTATATTATTATTTCCACATGTCATTTTCGTTCGTTCTAATTTTTTTAGCATACTCGTGTACTCTGACGTAGAATTACATGTTCTCTAGTATTAGATTTTCATTTCAAGGGTACGACAACGAATATATGTTACCCTTTAAGGGAATATATTTCTGAAACTAATAACAGTAGATCAATAAACAACATCGCTGAATTTGTAGTCCAATTTTTAAATATAATTGTTCACATAAAGTGTGTGCAGTCCAATCTTCATCTTCTTAACTTTTACATATAGCAGTCTTATATTGGTTGAATTGGTACAAATATGATGAATAACTATAATCAGAAATTTCATTTCGGAACAAGTGTAGATGGGAATAAGGATGGATCGAAAAGAGATGAATTTGTGGGCCGATATACCTATATGAATATAAATATATAAGTATATTACATATACGATAAGAATTTATGTGTATGCAGAGCATGGACCAATAACATCCGTTAACAATATATTTATGAATATTATTATTATTTTGATTAATCCCTTTTTTAGCAAAGGAAGTAAACATGGCAATATATAGAGTGGTTATAATTTCATTTGCAAGTAAATAAAAAGACACGCATGGATATTAACCTAGCTCATCCAAGAATATTCCCTGGAGCTAGTTCGGTGGTTGTTCCTTAGAACCATGTACAAATAATATAAGGAAGTTATGTATGTGTAATAAATGATATTTCATAATATTTTGCTTAATAAATTCTATTACAAAAAAGGAAAATCTTTCGTAGAATAAGAAATGTGGAAATCCCAAGAGAAAATTGAGAACATTCTCTATATCCTCAAGTTCATGTAAAGATGTTCAAACTTAACACACATTTCTAATAATAGATGTGCACACATTTCTAATAAACTAGATATTTACAAATATTGACATTATATTTTACTATGCATTGTAAATATATTTTCCTGATCACCTGTAAGTTAACTCATTGGTTGCACGTATCTTTGCAATTTATAAATGTTAGTTGATCGAAATAATTTTACGTTGATTTACTTATTGACTACCGTTTTACATATCGGTTTTTGTTTTAAATGTAATTGATCACAAAGTTGGACGGAGATGAAGCAAAGCGCTTTGTAGAATTATATCATGCAAAGAAAAGGCCAAAAAAATTTCTCTAAACGTTTTTAGTTGAGGTTTAACGGACCTTTTCAGCACCTCACTGGATGGGGTTTTAATTGAAAATGTTTTATTTCCAAGTATTTCTGAAAAAATCTTTTTATTTATTTTTATACAAGTTGTAACAAAGAACGTACCTATTATTCATACAAGTTAGTCAGAGCATCAAACTAAGTAGAAAATGTTTAGGAACTGTATGAACATTTTGAACCGTTTCTGAAAAAAATAAATATCAAAGTTGCAATTTCAACGCAAAACAAATAGATATTTTTACAGAAACGCCTTTTAAATGTACTTAATTTGATGCATAGAGATAAGATGCACCTGTATGACTAAAAAGAAAATCTTTTTTAGTCATACAAGTGATCCTGTATGACTAAAATATTTTCTTTTTTATAGCCTTTATATACACTAATGTAACAAAAATATGTCTCTTATCCATACAGATAATTATGTCCATTAAACTGTGCAGAAAATGTTAAGCGACTATTTGAAAACTCTCAACGGTTTCTGAAACAATCACTGTAGAAGTTACGATCCTATTAAAAGAAACTTATGTTTTTTTACAGAAACACGTTTCAAAATATATTCAGTATGATGTACAGAATCATCTATATTAAAAATAGATACATTTTTTTCTTACGAGTTTATGTCAATGCTGTTTCCTATGAAATTTGGTAAAAATCGGTCTTAAACTGAAATATGTATAATCTTGTCACATACAGTCTCAGTAAGTGTCATAACTTACACGTTGTATTCCTGTTTCCACAATACTATTTCTTGTTTTTTTTTAATTATATACCCAATACTTTGTACTTTGTACTTAAAACTTTGTATTTTTATGTTTATACTCAATTTTGGTACAAAACAATGTGCATTCAATTTGTATTTCATTGTTTTCCTTTAAAATGCAATTGAGTAAAATAAAAGGACTTTCCTTTTTATCAAGGCTATTTTTTGTAATATCTATTTAAAGCGACAGCTCTAAATTTTGTTGGAAAAGAAGAACGCGCAAGATATTTCACGCGTAAGGAAAAAATACAACAGTTTTATTTTTTTAATTTATATCTTTTATTGTAACGTGAGTTGTGTGTTTATAACAATGGAAATGATCTAAAGAACATGGGTCGTTACTATCATGAAACTGTGGGGGAGCGTGTACGTAGGATGACATGCTTGGACGAGGGGTTGGAGGAAATCGATGCGGAATGGAAGGGAGGTTAGGAAGGCCTCTCGTAGCGGCATTCAATAAAGATACGGGTTATTTTCGAGATGCGTGCAATGATGTGTTGATGTTTAATCAAGTGAAAGACGTTACTGTGGGTTAAAAATGATAAGATTCAATTTAGGCTATTTCGAGGGTTAAATACGACGAAAAATTCGTCAGTAAATATACGATGATGAGATTGTACCACGATAGAGATGCCCAAAATTATTCCTTGTATCGATGTACCGTATCGAAGCGTATTGCAATTCATAGTAGCGATAGACGATAATATCGCATTAATTTGTATCAATACTTTCAATATTTTCTAGTATTATGTTAAAACATTTTATACTCCATAAATGTCTATCGGTATTGCTAATGTAATGTTATGAATGACTAAACTCGAAGATCCACCAAAAGAAATCCTTTATAGTACATATAATTTAGTGATCTCAATTTATAAGCACAATAAAAAGTCAATTACAATTATTTAATATTTAATTACGAGGGTTGTTCAAAATGTTTACGTGAAGGAGGGGGTGGTAAGGCGTGGCGGTTGCTTACTCACATAGTCGCTAATTAGAAACTCATTCGAGTATATATACCAAAGTTCAGTTTAATAGTATCCTTAATCCTGACCTATCATCGATCAAGCAATTTATTCTGAAAGAAATCATCGAAACCAAACGGAGAAAAACGAATTTCTAGTTGGAGTCAAGTTCCTGACAAAGCAAGGAAAGACAAAACTCGTATTGAATGAGATGTCATCGGGTTATAAAGATTCGATCGAAGAAGACCCGCGCTTATGATGGCCGACACAATCTACGAGGCGACCTCTTCGGACATTATTGAAAAAGTTGTAAAACTTGTATTATAGAAGAAGCATTTTGGAGAAATGTTTGGAATATCTTCTAAAAACATTTTGAATAATTTTCTTGACCATATTGGCATGTAAAGAGTCAGCGCAAAATGAGTGCGGAGAATGCTCATAAAGCCGTAAAAGCAACAACGTGTCGAGTTGACTTTGACGTTGAGACGATTCACGTGGCATTATGTATAGTAATTTTGTGCCGAATCGTTACGGGCAACGAAGCTTGAGTTCATAATTACGAGCCAGAATCTAAGAAGAATTCCATACAGTGTGTTAAAAAGTACCCCACCCCATAAAAAGTTCCAGGAAAAAACCCATTATTATACTTTGGGTTTTTTTATAATTGGAGCGAGCAGCGATTACCATAAATTTTTCTACTTGAAGAAGAGGACTTATGTAAAGTTACAAGTTTTTAATAATTTGATTTAGAAAACAAAATTATACTGTTAATTTTTAGTGTTACTCTATAATTGTTTGATCATAATTATGAAATGTATAACAATGAAATGAGGTTTTTTTTGTCGAAACAATTGCACAACAATTTTTTTTGGAATATTTTATTTTTATCTTAGTCTGTGCTTGCCTTACTAGTTTTTTAACTCAAGCCATATAAATACTTTACACAAAATATGTGCATTATTTTATATCCCTAATTATGTGTTTGTACCAAATAAATTCCCAGTTTCTTGACCATATTAGAGGTATCCATATCGAATTCGTACCCCATAGCAAAATATTTAAAAAGAAATCATAACAGAAAATTAATTTACAGATCCATCGAGATATTAATTTTATTAAGGGTATGCACCAAATAAGTTCCCAGTTTCTTGACTATATTAGAGGAATCTATATCGAAGTTTGAATTCGTATTCCATAGCAAAAGATTTACAAAGAAATCATAACGGAAAATTAATTTACAGATCCATCGAAAAATTAGTTTTATTATGCGTATGCACCAAATAAGTTCCCAGTTTCTTGACTATATTAGAGGAATCCATATCGAAGTTTGAATTCGTATCCCATAGAAAAAGATTTACAAAGAAATCATAACGGAAAATTAATTTACAGATCCATCGAAAAATTAGTTTTATTATGCGTATGCACCAAATAAGTTCCCAGTTTCTTGACTATATTAGAGGAATCCATATCGAAGTTTGAATTCGTATCCCATAGAAAAAGATTTACAAAGAAATCATAACGGTAAATTAATTTACAGATCCATCGAAATATTAGTTTTATTATGCGTATGCACAAAATAAGTTTCCAGTTTCTTGACTATGTTAGAGGAATCCATATCGAAGTTTGAATTCGTATCCCATAGAAAAAGATTTACATTATTATACTTTGGGTTTTTTTATAATTGGAGCGAGCAGCGATTACCATAAATTTTTCTACTTGAAGAAGAGGACTTATGTAAAGTTACAAGTTTTTAATAATTTGATTTAGAAAACAAAATTATACTGTTAATTTTTAGTGTTACTCTATAATTGTTTGATCATAATTATGAAATGTATAACAATGAAATGAGGTTTTTTTTGTCGAAACAATTGCACAACAATTTTTTTTGGAATATTTTATTTTTATCTTAGTCTGTGCTTGCCTTACTAGTTTTTTAACTCAAGCCATATAAATACTTTACACAAAATATGTGCATTATTTTATATCCCTAAAATTAGTTTTATTATGTGTTTGTACCAAATAAATTCCCAGTTTCTTGACCATATTAGAGGTATCCATATCGAATTCGTACCCCATAGCAAAATATTTAAAAAGAAATCATAACAGAAAATTAATTTACAGATCCATCGAGATATTAATTTTATTAAGGGTATGCACCAAATAAGTTCCCAGTTTCTTGACTATATTAGAGGAATCTATATCGAAGTTTGAATTCGTATTCCATAGCAAAAGATTTACAAAGAAATCATAACGGAAAATTAATTTACAGATCCATCGAAAAATTAGTTTTATTATGCGTATGCACCAAATAAGTTCCCAGTTTCTTGACTATATTAGAGGAATCCATATCGAAGTTTGAATTCGTATCCCATAGAAAAAGATTTACAAAGAAATCATAACGGAAAATTAATTTACAGATCCATCGAAAAATTAGTTTTATTATGCGTATGCACCAAATAAGTTCCCAGTTTCTTGACTATATTAGAGGAATCCATATCGAAGTTTGAATTCGTATCCCATAGAAAAAGATTTACAAAGAAATCATAACGGTAAATTAATTTACAGATCCATCGAAATATTAGTTTTATTATGCGTATGCACAAAATAAGTTTCCAGTTTCTTGACTATGTTAGAGGAATCCATATCGAAGTTTGAATTCGTATCCCATAGAAAAAGATTTACAAAGAAATCATAACGGAAAATTAATTTACAGATCCATCGAAAAATTAGTTTTATTATGCGTATGCACCAAATAAGTTCCCAGTTTCTTGACTATATTAGAGGAATCCATATCGAAGTTTGAATTCGTATCCCATAGAAAAAGATTTACAAAGAAATCATAACGGAAAATTAATTTACAGATCCATCGAAAAATTAGTTTTATTATGCGTATGCACCAAATAAGTTCCCAGTTTCTTGACTATATTAGAGGAATCTATATCGAAGTTTGAATTCGTATTCCATAGCAAAAGATTTACAAAGAAATCATAACGGAAAATTAATTTACAGATCCATCGAAATATTAGTTTTATTATGCGTATGCACCAAATAAGTTCCCAGTTTCTTGACTATATTAGAGGAATCCATATCGAAGTTTGAATTCGTATCCCATAGAAAAAGATTTACAAAGAAATCATAACGGAAAATTAATTTACAGATCCATCGAAAAATTAGTTTTATTATGCGTATGCACCAAATAAGTTCCCAGTTTCTTGACTATATTAGAGGAATCCATATCGAAGTTTGAATTCGTATCCCATAGAAAAAGATTTACAAAGAAATCATAACGGAAAATTAATTTACAGATCCATCGAAAAATTAGTTTTATTATGCGTATGCACCAAATAAGTTCCCAGTTTCTTGACTATATTAGAGGAATCCATATCGAAGTTTGAATTCGTATCCCATAGAAAAAGATTTACAAAGAAATCATAACGGTAAATTAATTTACAGATCCATCGAAATATTAGTTTTATTATGCGTATGCACAAAATAAGTTTCCAGTTTCTTGACTATGTTAGAGGAATCCATATCGAAGTTTGAATTCGTATCCCATAGAAAAAGATTTACAAAGAAATCATAACGGTAAATTAATTTACAGATCCATCGAAATATTAGTTTTATTATGCGTATGCACCAAATAAGTTCCCAGTTTCTTGACTATATTAGAGGAATCCATATCGAAGTTTGAATTCGTATCCCATAGAAAAAGATTTACAAAGAAATCATAACGGAAAATTAATTTACAGATCCATCGAAAAATTAGTTTTATTATGCGTATGCACAAAATAAGTTCCCAGTTTCTTGACTATATTAGAGGAATCCATATCGAAGTTTGAATTCGTATCCCATAGAAAAAGATTTACAAAGAAATCATAACGGTAAATTAATTTACAGATCCATCGAAATATTAGTTTTATTATGCGTATGTACCAAATAAGTTCCCAGCTTCTTGACTATATTAGAGGAATTCATATCGGACTTTGAATTCGTATCCCATAGCAAAAGATTTACAAAGAAATCATAACAAAAAATTAATTTACATATATATATATATATATATATATATATATATATATATATATATATAATGTGAATTTTGACTCATCCATAAATTACAAAATTTAATGTATAAAAACATATCGTTATTTAATCTTAAATAAAACACGTGACGGAAAGGTAAATACCTTATTTTCACAAAAAAACCTGTTAATGGTAATTTCAGGGATGAAACTCGATATTTGTTGTTACGGGATATTTCGTACTTAAATAATCTAATAAAAAATAAATACAAACACGTTATCTCGCCAAGTAGAAATATTCATTATCTATAAGATATACACTTGTATTTCAAATGAAAATATTTGGTAATTTAGAAAAATATTAAATAAATTTTCGGAATTTTTTTTCATTGCAATTCGCACAATTTTTTAAAATTTCTTACAAGAAAACGAAAATATGGACCAAGTAAAATAAAAAGAAATTACACAGTCAATGTTAATTTTAAGGATAAAATATAATATTCATACTTGTATTACGCATTGAAGTAATTTAGGTCCGTTTTTATTTCTCATTATGGTAAATGATTTGCTCTCAGTTCTCTGGTCTCAGTCAGCACTATTCGTTGGCTTCTGTATGCCGATATAAAATTCTTAGGTATCAAATGGCCTATCTGATAGTGAGTTGTTCCATTATGATATCGAACCAGTATTCCAATGGAGCCTGAGCAACAAACTACATTTTAACATAAGTAAATGTGCAATGATGACATAGTCTCACTTACGCTTAAGCGAGATTCTTCTCGCTTAGTTGTTACCTGGATGGAACTATACTCAAAAGAGTTTCATCTGTGCGGAATCTCGCTGTAATTATGGATAATCATCTCGCATTTCACAGTCATATTGTCGAAACATGCTCATGGTGAAGAAATATATATATATATATATATATATATATATATATATATATATATATATATATATATATATATATATAATGCAAAAAGTTTTTGTAGTGCAAAATGTATGTTTATTTACCTCATTGATTCCCTTCATGTTTTATAATATTTGGCACTAGGGCACGTTTTAGTAACTAACCCTCAGCAAAACGATAGGCCAAAATATTAGTTTTAAGTTACTGCAGAGAGGAATGGGAAGATTAGAATGTCTATAAAAGTTTCGCTGATTTTGTTTTCGTACAATAAATAACAAATGTGTATTTATTTGGAATATAGCGAGTAAGTTTTAAAAATATGCATAATGTACTATTAAGTAAATGTATCGATACTTATGATTCCATAGTGTGCTTCATCTGAGATTATAAAGAAATATATTTCATTATGTAAACTATAAAAGTTTTATGAACTTGTACATGTGTTTCATAAATTGTAACATTCCAGTTCAAAACCTATTAATTATATTAGTAACTCAAATTGACACGAATCATTTCGAATTTTTTTATTTATATATCTACTGGTTTTATTTCAAATATTGGTTTTTAAATTATAGTCCCCTATACTAGTTAGTTAAAATGAAGGTGTAAGTACAATGAAGCATATGCTAATAGCCTATAAACGATTATATTTTCACGGTTGGCGCACTTCAAAAGTTTTCAATGACCGACATTTGTTGTAGATGTGGTAATGATTGTCGCATAATATTGGTTTTGGACGGGTTTATGGATTTTTTATTATTGACATTTATTTTGAAGAGTCTCAAGCTTCCCCCAATTTTCATTGATGTTTAAAAAATACTCAAATGACTAAATAACTTTCGCAATCTCGTTAAAATATTGCTCGCCAATAACTCTAAGATTTCCGAAAGGCAGCTTTCATTATATTTTGGGCGAATGCCAAGTTTTATTATCATTATAATCACGCTTGTCCATTAAATTCTCTTGTCCGATATTTTACAATTGTACTTTTGCTTTCGGCTGGCAAGTTAGAAGTGCTTTTATGTTTGTTGAGTTATTTGTCGGCCGTTAAACTACCCAAATAAATATAGCGAAACTTTTGCTAAGATATGTTATGGAGCATTACAAAGTTTTAATATTATTTCCACATGTCGGTTGGTCTAAATTTATTAGTACACTCGTGTATTCTAACGCAGAAATCCGTCTTCTCCAGTATTGGATAGGCTTTCACTTCCAGAGTACGACAAAGGATATATATAATCTGTTCGGTGCTTATATTTCTGTAACTAATTACTGTTGAGCGATAAACAACATAGCTAAATATTGAATATATTTGGCGTTAATTTTGTAGAAGTTCATTATTCACAATAAAATGGAACTACGTTATGTAGTATTATTTCTACTTTCTTTAAGTTCTTCACCACGGCCTAGGTTTCTATTTGCAAAGATCTTCATTCTTCATATTCAAATCTTCAGGTCGGTTATTAGTCACATTTCAAATCTTCAGGTGGGCTATTATCAAAGATCAACTATCAGATACCTTTGCTATTGTATAAATTTATTACTAAGAATAATACCCATTTAATTTTACTACATACACCGGAGCATTTGCATTGCATAACCCCATAGAATATGGTCAATTTAATTTATTACCCTCACTAAAATACTTGCATATTGTATAATTTTTGCAAGTATAATAAAAACTACCCCGTTCGCCTACAATAAAGTCACTAACGTATGCAGTGACAGAGTGAAAACCCGCACAAACCCGGCTTCCGCTATTGTTTTGTCTAATATATAAATGCTGTTGGAAATTGCTAAGAGTCAATATTTGCTAATGGCCCACCTGAAGTTGTTGTAATACAACGAAACCTAAGTCGTAGACAATAACTTAAAGGAAGTAGAAATAATACTACATCACGTAGTTTCATTTAATTGTGAACATAGCTGAATTTATGGTCCGATTTTTAAATATAATTGTTTACATAATCCTTATGGGCCAACTTCCCTCTTTTTAATTCTGGAATACGGAGGCGTTACTTTCGTTAAATTGGTACACGTATAATGAAAAAAGCTTAACTATAATAAGAAACGTCAGCTTAAAGCCAGCACTGACGGGAATAAAGGTGGAATGAAAAAGAGGAATTTATAGGTAAATAATAACAGAATAGAATTACATTGAGAGGAATTTGTTTGTATGTAGAGTATGAATATATGTGATCTATTTACGAATGTTTTTAAAATCGTTTTAATTTGATTTGTTGGCCACACACGACACCGGATACGAATGGATACCAACCTAGTATATTCAAGTATCCGCCCAGTATTCGGTGTTACTTTTCAAGAAGAATATTAAATACTGCGCGAAAGTTAG
This sequence comes from Druceiella hillmani, assembly GCA_039881145.1. Taxonomy (NCBI): domain Eukaryota; kingdom Metazoa; phylum Arthropoda; class Insecta; order Lepidoptera; family Hepialidae; genus Druceiella; species Druceiella hillmani. Next base: position 5,487,990 of record JAYKKI010000078.1, on the reverse strand, counting down.
GGGTATCTTGTTGGATCATGATTTAAAAACAAAATAATTAAATAAAATTTCACAAGATTTTGCGTACTATGTTCTATGACAAAAAGGGAAAAGTTACGTAGAGTAAGAAAATGCGAAAATCTCAGGAAGTTCCATAAAAAGATTTAAATATTTAAGGAATAATTTAAAAAATAGTACGTACTATTTTTTTAATCCATATATTTACAAATACTTGCCTCATTTTTTGCCAGCACATCGTTTACAGGTATAAGACAAGTAACGTAGTTACTTGTTAACAATAACAAGTTAACAATAACAAGTAACAATAATAATTTATAAACGAAAATTAACTGAAATAATTTTACATTGATGGACTTGCTGCTTGCTATTTTTTTCTTTTATTCGGTTTTAAACTTACTTGGTTACAAAGTTGAGTAAAGGGGAAGTAAAGTGGTTTAGAGGACCTATCTCACAACGAAAGATAGAACAAATTTTTGAAATATTTTTAGTTGAAATTTAAAGGACATTTTCAATGATTCCTGATGGGGTATTTCATATTTTTTCTTTATGTCTATATATCTTCGGATTTCAAATACATCATCCTAGAAAATTTAAACACTTTTCTTATACTAAAAAAAGAAATTATGCTACCACACGTTGCTCTGACATGCGGACGGACAGATGAACACAGCATAATTATAAGGGCTCCATTTTTATAATTCGGGCATGAAACCCTAAGAATGAAAATGAATGAATTCTGCTCAAGTTCCTGTGGAAGTAGTCTCATAATTCAATTGTTATATTTTCTTTTCCTTAATAATATTTGTTGCCCTTATTTGTAGAAAAATACATTCAGTTTTGAACAATATTTTTCTAATAATGTAGTTTTGACTTTATAATCAATTTGAATAAAAAAACTTTATATCCAATGCGCATTTGATCGTTTTCCTTTAAACTGTATTCGAGTACAAAATGGACTTCTCATTCTATAAACCTACTTTTTCAATCTCTAAATAAAGCGAGAGCTCTATATTTTATTGAAAAAAAAAAGAATGCTTGAGACATTTTCCGCGCAATGGAGAAAATTGAATTCTCTGCCGTTTTGTTCTTTTTTTACGCGCAGGCAGATACATCGCACGCCGTAACGTGAGTTATGTGTTTATAAAACCGGAAATGGCCTTAACAATATGGGTCATTAGGTATTGCGAAACTGTGCGGGAGCTCATATGCAGGATGACGCGCTAGGATGAGGGGTTGGCGGAAAACGATGCGGAATGGCAGGGAGGCTGGGAGGGACTATCGCAGCGGTATTCGACGAAGATAAGGTTTATTTTTCGAGATACGTGTGATGATAGGCTGAAATTCATTTAAGTGGAAGAGGGTATTTTGCGTTAAAAATTATTATATCCAATTTAGATTATTTAAGGAGTTAGCACGGAAAATTTTTCGACTGGAAATATAGTGTAATGAGACCCGTGTGTATGAATTCTGCTCAAGTTACCCTGCGTTTAACACTTCCCCGTAAGCTCAAAATTATTTTGAATTTTCGTAATGTGATCTCGACATAATTATAATATTGTCCATTAATATTGTACAGCCACATAATAAATGTTTTTCAAAAGTCAATAAGATGTGCTATATTAGCTCTTTTGACAGTCCTGGTGCTTTGTAAATTTTGTTTATGGAAACGTTGTCATTAATATATTATTATTTGTATACAGATCACATTAGACATAAATCCAGCAACTATTTTACTACATAAATCTAGCTAATAGACGTTGGAAATAAAAAACCGCTGTATTGTGATTAATTTTTTAATACGCTTTTATTAGTTTCATCTGTAACTATGTAATGGGATCCACGAAACTAAGTTTAACGTACTCCTAATTGATGTATCATCATGAAACTTTGCACTGGTCTGTAGTTCTAATGATAATAAAATAAAATGGTACTATCCTGCTAATTCTTTGAAATAGAACCGGAAATTAGTAACTGAACTCGATAACGGGACGACGTTTCCTAATCGTGTTAAAAAAAAAAGGAAAAAAGCGCCCCACACTTTTACACTCAAATATTATACTCAATAAATACGAATATATATATATATATATATATATATATATATATATCGTAAGCGACGCCATAGATGCAAACAATCTATATAAAGAAACCACGATTCCGCTCTATAATCTGGTTTACGACCAACGATTTTAACGCATTTTCAAAATTGTTTTCAGTGCGTAATAATTTTTATTTTTACTCTTTGAGATTTTTGAACTATTACCTTTTTTACGAGGGTGAGTAGTCAGCTCACCATTCAACCCCCAACCTGGGGGTTAAAGTTGTTCTGCTTCGTCTGGTGTCGCGCCCTTCGACCCCGGTTACACTGCCAGCACCTAAGTTATCGCCGGTATAGCTCTCAGGACCAATAACACGCCTTAGCACCCCGTCGAACTGGGAACGACATCGCTGAGGAAACAACATCGTAATAAATCTGCTGTAAAGATCAGTGAACCAGATCTGATGGATGCCGTACATACAATGATGTGTAATGTTTGGCTTATGGATAAATTACCCACTGTATAGAATAATAAATTTATCAGTCCCATCTTTAAAAAAGGAAATAAGTTTGAATGTGGTTACTACAGAGGAATAACTCTATTGAATGTTATATTTAAAATTTTCTCTGACTTTATAATAAACAGGCAAGTTCCCCATGTGACAAAGATCATTAGCAAATACCAATGTGAATTTCAAGAGCAAAATTACTGTAACCAAATCCATTAGAAAAATTCTCGAGAAAAAAAAATTACTGTAAACAAAATCCATGCCTTAAGACGGGTCCTAGAGAAAAGCAAAGAATACAATATTGATACCTACCATTTTTTGTTGATTTAAGAAAAGGAAAGAGGGAAAAGTTGTAAGAAGCGATGACAGTTTATAATTCCTACAAAATTTATTAGTCTTGTTAAAGCAACTCTCTCAAGGGTTCAATTTAATATCAAAATATACAATGAGTTATCTGTGCCTTTTTTCACTGTTAGAGTTGATTGTTTTAGACAAGGTGATGCCCCCTCACGCCTACTTTTTAACATTGCACTATAGAAAGTCATCACAGATGCAATCATAACTACTAATTGCATTATATACTACAAATATATCGAAGTACTGACTTACGCAGAAGAAATTATTGGCAGATGCAGATGGGCTGTTACCGAAGCTTTTGTGGTCCTTTAGACTGAGGCTAAAAATTGAACCTAAGGCTGAATGAAAAGGAAACAAAATTTATGACTGTGACAAGTCAAAAAACTGAAAACACACCACTGGTGGTGAATGGCCATATTTTTGAAAAGTTACCGAATTTAAATATCTTGGAACAATTGTCACTAACAGAAATAAAATGAATGTTGAAATTGAGTACCGCCCGATGCTGGAAAATAGATGCTACTTTGACTACTAACTAAAATCTCGACTGCCGGTTCAAGTGGTGTCATGAAAATGTGTGACGGAAACAACGCTCGAGGAGTGGGGGAAAACTATTGCACTACAGTCCTGCGTTGATTATCGAAATACGTGTTTGGTTAAATATAAAATTTAAGTGCATATTACTTCCAACGAATGCATGTGGCAACATGTTTTTTGGGTGACGTTTTATTATAATTATTTCTTTCAAAGCAAAATCATCATAAATAAAAGAAGAAATATCATAGAAAAGTCATCTTTTTGTAAGAAAATTCTGCTTTTACAGATATTGTCCTTTTTCACTTTCTTTTTGCAAAGAATAACCTTCATTGCTTCAAATATCATTCAATGCATCATCCCCCCCCATTGCTTCTTTGGTTTTATTCTGACTCACATTATCCTCTACTTTTCCTTTCGCCGTCCCTTGGCTCACTTCATTCATCTATTTTTTTAAAATTTTCTCTGGCTTTGGCATCGTTCGGTTTTTAGTATAAACACTTTTTCATTTCTTTTTTCAATTATCCCTTATTACATTACTTTCTCTAAATTTTAAATGTGTTTTAATTTTCTGCTGACCATTTGTACATAATTAACTGGTCATCGTTTTCTACCAGTTTTTGTCCGAAGATAAGTAATATAAATTCGTATTTATTTGACATGGCCCAAGATTCCTATCTATACGTAATTGGTATAATGGCAGTTTTGTTAGTTTTTATTTTTTTCTTCTCCAGTAATTTGCTGTATTCTTAATAATACATTGATATATTTAATAAAAATAATTTGTTTCTAGGATTATAGTATTAATTTCACACGAAAAATAATTGGCATAATAATTAATTGTGTCTAGATAAAGGAAATCAAGTTTTTTTTAAAATTTGATTTCCAACACTAAACTCAAGTATTCATTTTTTAAATAATATAATTTTCTTTTACAAATTTTGTTTTATGACTATTTGCAGTAGGTCGGAACAGTGGTAGTGGTATTTATTGGTTATGTTACTAGTAGTATAATTGAATATATTATAGTTTAATAGGATCTACGAATACCTATTAAACTATAATATATTCAATTATCACGAATATAAATGGTATCAAATGCAATACTGCATTCCAAATAAAAGAAGGTTTTTTTTAAACGTAGGTTGTCACATAATTTTTTTCAAATTTATTCTCTAAACCTGCTTGACGTTCGGCTGCTTTTGTGTGGAAATGGAAAAATATGAAAATAAATAAAAAAATACGTCTTGAGAAAATTTAGATATTAACATTGGAAATGGTAAAAAATCTGTGCCTTACACAAGGCATCACACTTTTATCCTTGACGGGATGATATTTTAACTATAAAAAAAATTATTCATATTTCGGGATAATATTTATATTCATTGGATACATCCATGACACAGGTTAAATGTATAAAACATTTCATAGGGGTTGGTTAAGTAGTTTAGGCGCTAAACGGAACAAATAAACTTTTGCATATATAATATTCATCATCATTATTGGTGGCTCGACAGTCCTCGGTAGACCCTGGCCTTCTCAAGCAGACTGTTCCAAGCCCTTCTTCTGGGCGCTACGGTTTTCCAGTTTGTTGTGTTGAGAGCATAGAAAACACTGTGTCGCCAGTCCGCTCATCTAATTTGGGTCTTCCTCTTTCTCTTGAGCCAGTTGGTTTGGTCAGAAAAAAATAATTTCGTCATTCTATCTTCCTTCATTCTAATTAGATGGCCGGCCCACTTCATAAGTAGAATTTTTATAAATTTTATTATATCTGGTTGTTCAAATAAGCGATATAATAATATTATATCGCTTATTATACCAGATGTAATAAAAATCCTAATATTATATATATTAGTTAGGATATTATATTTGTCGTTAAACATTACCTTTTTATTTTAATTTAAACCTGGGTTGAATTTTACTTTATTTTAAATAAGAAATTTTTTAATTAAACTCGCTTTTAAAGTCGATTTTTTACTAGTGAGTTTCGCTAAAGTCATTAGCGAGCCTCCCGGCTTCACATGGAATTTTCCACACAATGCCGCATCCCGTGTCACTGCGTGACAATCCACAGCATAATTTTGCTGACTTAAAAACACCCTTATGATTTTTAAACTATTCGATAGAAAACTACAGTGTAAAAGGAAAATTTGTTATAAGTTAAAATGTAAGGAAAATTATCATAATTTTTTGTTAAATGTTTTTCACAAAAATTTTTCGAAAATTACGTTAAAAAATTAGGTTTTTTTAATCAGCAACAATAGGTTCGTTATAAATTTTATGTAAATAGATATATATGATGCCCTAGACTTATTTGTAGAAATTGTCAAGAAGAACATTGTTGTCGTACGTTGCCTTCATGCATCTTTAGCCATTTAAGAAGCGATACCTTTCTCTCACCATTGCTATTTTCCAACTTCATCAATATTCATATTCATAAAACCGCCGAAAATAATTATAAATTATACATCAATGAATTTTCCTCGTAAACAAATGTATCCATTAATGAAAACTGGTATAAACTGAAGTTTATACCAGTTTTCATTAATCAATAATTCAGCATTTATTGAGAAAACTGTGTGCTTATGAACAGGCAGATGGAGTGGGCAATTGTTTTATAATATGTACTGATTTGCTTGGAAATTTTGAGTTTAATAACGCAAATGTTATAAATAACAATTGCTGATAGTACAGGAGTCGAATATTTCGCAAACTGAATATCAAACTGAAAAATTATGAATGGACTTCAAACTTTGTGTTGAAAACCTTTTTCAATGAGCTGGACGTGGTCAAACGTTTTCATTTCTACTTTTGTATTCGTTTAAAACTGTAGAAATTCTGATGAAGCGACAGAAGGGCATGACGTCTAAGAATTTCTTGTCACCGAATCCTAAAAATTAAAAATAAATTGAAAATTTAGAAAGCGTCGCTGTCAAATTGACGTTTTATTTATCATTTTTAATTTTCAGTTCTGGTTTGCGAAATATTAAGCTTTAAATTGATATGCGTTTTTCTTCAATTTCGTTTGATTATTTTCGATGAATTGCATCAATAAGTACAAGATAGACAGACAATAAAGGGAAGTCTCATAAGTGTTCCGACATGTAGTTGAAGTTTTTTATGGTTCCTTAGCCGAATGACAAAAATTAAACTCTCTTAATTTAGTCACATGCGTCTCTCCGTGCGCATGATGAAATTTTATGGAAAGGCGTGCTTGAATTACTCGAATACGTAGGAAAAAAAATTTTTGTATTATTTTGATATATGTTCTCCTCAGATGCATTTGACATGGCAGTATGGCTCATTCAGTTTAAGACCGATCCCGATAAAGGTTTATGGAAAGATGTGTTTGAATTGCATGAAAAACGAAAAAAAAGATTTTCTTAATATTTTTCGAAATGCTCTCCGTCAGCTATGTCTATTCGTAAATTTGGCATAACATTGTAGCTCTTTCAGTCGAAGATGGATGGTGATGAAATGTTATAAGGTGTGGTTAAACGTGTTCGAAATAACGAGAAAACTAAATCTATTTTAATTTTGTTTAAGTACCTTCCCGTCATGTAAATTTATTCATGCGCTTGACACAGCGCCATAGATAGCTCTTTCAGTTTAAAACCGATCGTGATGAAATTTTATGAAAAAGGGGCAGGGAAACCAGCAGAAATGAAGAAAGTTATTTTTTTTTAATTTTAACATTAAAGTCTATTCCTCATTAGATGTGTCTGTCGTGCGTTTGGTACAATTTTCAGTTTATGTTGAAATTTTATAAAAATGTGTAGTTAAATTACTTGACGAACCAGAAACGAAAAAATAATTTTTAATTATTTTTAATGTCTCTCTATCTATCAAACTTGAAGACAATTTTTTTTTCTTTTTAATAACACACCTGTGATACACCTATGGGGTGTCATTAAAAAGGTCTTTAAAATATGATTAAAATTTGAAACTTTTAAAAGGCAGATATATCGTAAACCTAATACTTTTGACCCAGGTCAAATTAGAGATATATAGGAGTTTTAAATTAATCACATACACACACACACACACACACACACACACACATATATATATATATATATATATATATATATATATATATATATAATATTTTTATCAGTAACACATTGCTACTTTTCAGAAAGTACAAATGTTTCCTGTTTACTGTGCGTGATTGTTCGTTGACGCTTCCGTTTTTCGCTTGTAATCTTATACGTCTATTAATTAAGCCGATCGCTGGAAATGTATACGGAAGGATAATTAAAAGATATGTAAGATAATTAAAACGTACAAGATGTAATTACAAAATGCTTACTGAAGTAAGTACGTTTTAATTACGAGTTCGTCTTAAGATATTTGTTAACAAGCGTCCTCTAATTTCAGCTGAAAACGGATTAATAATTTCAACGTATATTGGAATAATGTAACAAATTATTACATCAGGAGGCCGTTGTTTTCACTAGAAAATAGTGTTTGAAATATATTCTTATTTAATATAATTATGTATTAAAAACAAAGTTTTTTTGTTATATAAGTTTTCTATATTAACATAGAAAATAAGTTTGTCAGATTTTATTAGGTAGTTTGCGATTGTGAAGCTAAGTTTCGCGAAAATACATTATTTTTGAGAGACAAAAATCGTTATTTTTTTACCCAAAGATCAAAGTCAACATGATGGAAAATAAATAGAACACAAACTAGTACATAGTAAAACGTACAGGCGATATATCATTTTTCTATATCGTAGTTTTTTGTTATTGTTTGCTATGTTTTTTTTTCTCTGCTACGCAATGTCATCGTGCTAACGTTGTTGTTAACTTACTTTAATTTAATTAATAAAGGATTACAGTTAATTGCCAAAGTGTTTATTTTATAATAATTAAAATACACTCTTCAAAACTGGGTAATTTCTTGTTTAGTCCTGATCTTTAAGAGAGGTGATGCAAAAATACCTTTTGCATCTTTCGATGTGATAAGAGCATTTCTTAAATGTTATATTCTACACCCTACGCCCTTAGTGGACTTAAGTTTAAATGATTTGTACTGAGTACGCAAAATTTGAATATTTTCGCAAGTTTTTAATATCGTCGCAAGTTTTTGGTTCACGTGTTTTTCAGAACTTTAATTAATCATCTGAAATTATACACATGTCCTCAATTTTAATATATTGAATAAGTTTTGAAATGATTAGAAAATTGTAAGAATATTTATTAGGTTTTATATTCATTTTGTTCCAGGAACACCATACTGATGAGAGACCGAGATTTTTTGTAGTTGTGCAATATCTAGATTATTTTCTATGATTTTGCAAATTTTAAAATCGTCTGCAAATACAAGATGTCTAGCATGTAGGTAAAAGTTTCCCCTTTAAGTCGTTCTTAAAATATCATTAAATCGATCTCGGTTAGTCACAACATATTTTATGATTGAAAGCATTTGCGACATTCGTTATGTATTCGACCATATTAGCCGAATTAAACTTTTTCTTAAATTTTTTGTGAGTAATTATGTTGATTAAGTGCATAAATAAGATTTAATATGACATTAAATAATTTTATAGAAAAAAAACTCGAAAACTACCAAAAACACGTAGAACAGGTATGAGACTATTATTAACTATTTTATTTAAGTGACATTTTTCGTGAATAGGCGCTACATTGGACATGGTCCAGTATTTTGGAAAGTTGCCTGTACGTAATGATAAATTAAATATATAATTAAGCGGACCTATGTGTAGTTGGGCGTTATTTTTACCAAAAAGAGCAGGTCTTTTTTGGTCAGGACCTGGTCCTTTTCGTATGTCCAAATTTACAATTGCATTGAAAATCTTTTTCCAAGCTGTAATAGCTTTTCCTATGTATATTCCTTTTCCTATTGGAATGTATAAAGTAGATAACACTGTATATAAATATAAAAAAATATATTGCATTCATGCAAACAAATTAATTCTTTATTATATTTTCATTATAAACGTGTACATTTGATTGTACTCACACTTTTATTAATGATAATAGCGTCCTAAGCGTTTTTTTGTCCATTTTCACATTTGCTCCGTCGGTGCGTTTATTTTCAATTATATCTTTGTAAGGGACCAATATCTGCAACAATAGCCTTTTCTCTATTCACGTCTAGTTTATTTTTCTTGTATTAATTTTAATACTTTTAATTTTATTGCCAAAAACCAACGACGCTTACAACTTTAGTATATGATCTGTGATTACAACTGTCAATAAACGATTCGATATCTGAAGATGTGCCTGAAATCAGCTAACGATTGGTGCGATTAGTACGTACTGCGCAGGTAAAAGTATTGAATCAAAACATAAATATCCGATCGGCTAATCTTTGATTTGTCAAACTCGATTAGTTAATACTAATTTAATATGCGTCTATTGAACCGTCAGACATAATACGACAATTCTTATTAATTTAGACTTACGTAATCGCGACTTAATCTGGTTCTATGTTTTTTAATACAGGCCTAAGTGTTTTTTTATATTTTATTAATACAAGCCTATGTATGTCAAACTCCGTAATTGCGATTACGTCATAAGAGAATGACAAATAAATATGCTGATATCTCACTCTAAAGATGAGGAGAAATGTTTCGTGGAAAGTTTACCTTTTTTTTAACGCTCTGAACTTCTTACGCTCTGAGGTTCTGATTTCACTCCTCATAAAACTTCATAGTGGGTGCTATATACTAAAATGTATTCTTAACGAGTAAACCCCAAAAATAGCAAAATGGTCTGCAGTGGAGGTACATGTTGAAGCTGTTTACCCCATATATGTCATCTTAGATGGAATAAAGTTAGACTTTTTGCGTTTAGATTTTACGTATGATCAGAAAAAATTTAAGCTCTTAGCAATTTTACTCCCAACATTATTCAAATAGTTTTTAATGTTTTTTTGTACATCGTTCAGAATGAGATCTCAATAGGTTGGATGATAATTGGTCCATTGGGTTATCGTATTTTTTGTGACATTTATTTTTTTCTATTTGAACTTTCGAAGATTTCTTAACTATTTTCTCCGACTTTATCTTCCCTGGAGAAAGTGTATGGGTATACATTAAGAAAGTCTCTTTTAAAATTTATTTAAGTAAAATAAAAAATGTCAATATATTTATAACTTCTATTAATTATAGTTACAGTACTTTTACTCTAACTTCTAACAATGGAATTTTTAGAAGTTAGAGTAAAAGTACAAGTTCCTCTTCATAAATTTACCAAAATAATAAAAGTGTATCTTTTAGTATCTTCTATGTCGATCATTTCTCGACATAGAAGATACAAAAAGCTACAAAGCTACTCTCTTGTAAATTATATCTTGTTCACACTTTCGTAGAATGAAATGTCAGTCGATCGCAACGAGATTTTTTATCATAATTAACATCAACGGTCTATCTTTGTTCGCTGCTGGATACATGCTTCTCCGAATGTACGAATAATTGTAGGTAACGCCCATAATGACAACGATGAGCAGGCAGCTTGGCAATAGCAGCGTATAGCTTCTCGATCCCGTGACCCAGTTATCCACTACTGTTCCGTAACATTTTAGCTATGCGATAAGAAACACTACTTCAGCCCCACTCGATGAACAGCCGGGAATCGAGCTCCGTGGTGCACCGCGTCACCAAAGGCCGTAAGCCTGTGATCAACTTGACACACTACGGGGGCAATGAGATTTTTAGCCAAAAACGCTCTAAATGGGCCTGAAAACATGAATGAAAGTTTCAATTTTTTTCCAAACACAACGTTTCCAACTTTTCCCTAATGTGATTTTTGAAGATTTTATGAAGATAAAGAAATTTTTGAAAATTCTTTTCATTGTAAATTAAAACAATTCAATATGACGGTGAAGAGTTTTGACAAAACCGATTTTCCTGTTTAACACTCCATTTCCAAAGAATCGGAAATGAACAGTATTGTAGTGACAATTCTCTCAGAGGCTTGTATCCGAGATTAGAATAGAAGATGTAAAAGTTTGTCGGATACATTTTCAGCTTTTTGTAACCATTATCATTTAAAATGAGCGTTCTGGCCAATAGGTAGAGGCTTCATTACAAATATTTTAATATTAATCCGTAATATTTATCCGTAGTTGATAGTCGATTATTCTAATGTAAAGTAAAAAGATCTTATTGTCAATCGATCTAAGTTATTGGATATATTTTTGAAAATGTACATCAGTTTCAGTAATTTAATTTTATCCTTTTTTTCTCAGCATATAGCAAAATTAGTTTGACCCGTGATTTTTTTCTACGTGAAAAAGGCAAAAATTACGTAATTAAAAATAATATTCTATTAGAAATATTCAAATTTAGTATTGTAAATGACGGGGTATTTTCATACATCCATGAAGTACGCATGTAATGAATTTAAATATCGATGTATACATGTACAGCCATATTTATATTCATGCTCTTTTTTCCCAAAGGGGTAAGTAAGATGATTTAAGGAGAAATTTTTGGCAAGTATATTAATATTATGTAAACTTTAAAGCTCTTTAATATCAATTAATAGAATGCGAATAAGTTATTAGCAGCTATGCGCAAAATGTCGCATCTCGGGTTTGTAGAATCAAAGCAGGTGAAGAGAAACGAAGGCACGACTTCATTTGCTTTCAATATTGCTATTGTTGTTGATCCTAGCTATATTCTTAGAAAGTGCCAATTGCTTTGTGAACAGGTGTTGAGAGAACTACAATTTAAATCCATCCCGAACAGCTGTGGAAATTGCAGTTTAAAAACGGCGTTAACCCCTTGGGAGTTCACGATTTCTGTGGAACATTAAATTTGTTCTTTTTTTATAATTTTTGTGCTCCGTATATTTGAATGTTGATCGAATTCATGTATTTTTTCTACTCAAATAAAAAAGTCTTAGCAGTGTTTAAATTAATTAAATTTAGTTATGTTATTATTAAGTGTTATATAAAAAAAAAACAGCTAAGCAGTTGTCGGGTCAAGGGAAAAGTGGTCATCTATATATATTGAAATTTTTAATGCGAGTTAATGAAAACAATTTAATTTGGAATTTCTAAACAAACACTGGTACCTGGAATATTTTGGAATTATAAAATACCTGTGTGTCACATATCTGTTCAGGTAGGCGTAGCTTGCAAAGTGAACTCTTTATCCTTTCTCCCGTCGTTGCACCACGCGACAATAATATAGCCTGTGCGTACACGGTCCCATGAATGTGAACCTACTATACTAGGTTTTAATATCAGAGAGGATCTGATATTATTTTATATACTTTATTGAATGTCAAGTTATTCTTTTACCAAATATAATTAAAATCGTTTAAGTGTTTAGTAGTGAAGATGTAACGAACGGATAGATGTTTGTCTGACTGCACTTTTCCATTTACAATATTCTTTTATCGTATGTATATGCATTTTATGAATATATTAACTTCCTCAATAATTTCCTATTACTATAGTATAGTATACTTCCTATTACTATAGTATAATATAGTAGTATAGTATAGAATATATTTACAAGAATATTATTTTTAAATTACAAAGGATTAGCCTGCTATGGCTACTATATTTTTTACAGGTACTGGATTTCCTATTATATCCTTCACAGGTATAAAAACAAAATGCGTGTTTAAAAAAAATTAGATCTGCGATAATTGCTGTAGTGTCTTGTAATCTAGTCAGATTTTACCAACCTTCTTTTTTCATAATTTTTGATTCAATAGCTTCGGAAAAGGAGGGAGTGGGGAGTTGTGCACATTTTTTGGAATATCTTTTAAAATATGCAATTGAAAATATTTTGGTACTCTTCATGACAAGCCCTATCATATATCTCCCCACAATATATATCTCCTCATATAATATATATATCTCCACAATATATATATATATATATAAATAAAAAAAATGAGTTTTCTATTTTCCCCATTTTTAATTCATTTATGACAATTTTAAAAAGTTAGCCAGTGAAAAATATGTAAGAAAATAGGATGTACCACTATGATATATTTCTAGTTTGTAAGTCACGTGGTTTTTAATAAAATAGATTAAAACCGACGAGCAAAATATGAGTGAACTTACATGGGTTTCGTTTTTCAGTTTGATGCACAGAACTCTAAAAATCAATATTTTCCTTAATTAAAACTATGGAACAGTCTATTTTGATGCTTTCATTTTTCGCTGTGCCCCTCTGCACTTGACTGTGATACACGTGGCGTACGCTTGAAACAGCAAATATTTGCTACGGAACGCTAGCGAATTCAACCATCCGACGTAACATCACCGTTCATCCTTGACGTATTGCTATTTATTCTCCTCAACAAACAAAATGTAAATGGGCGGCGGCACGGGGTTCGTTCGGGGCACATTCATCGATAATGTGTGCCGGTATCGATATGCAAATTGAATTCTGATAGAGAGGCGCGCGCCCGCCGCCGGGTCAGCGATCTGCTTAACATTTTCATGAAATGAAAAACGCGCCAGACCGAGCGCCGGTGGAAATGCGAAAAAGTTCCGTATGCGAGTTGCGTATAGTGTGGCCAGATCGCTCTTGAAAATATTAGATTGAAGGAGAAGAAACGTATATAATATTGAAAGAGGGTTAAAAGAAAAAGATGCGTACGTAGCACACTCAGTTGAAGTGAAACTTCTATTATATTCATACTGAAAGTTTGTGGTGAAATATATTTTCGTTGTTTGGTGGTGAAATATACTTCCGTTAGTAAAATAATTTAAACTAGAATAAAAATAAAATTTTAGGATTTCGTCCTCAGTTTGGAAAAAATTGACACCCTTGTAAGATCATTCTTATGGCCGTTCGCTTGTCCGTCTCTTCGTTTATCAAACCGTTTTCAGTCGAAGCTGATCTGATAACTGCACCATTTAATAATACTTCTGATAGATCAGGGGTAGTGTTCCTAGAATGGAGTTTCTTACTACCAATAATACTCTTATTGCAATTGCTTGACTACAGAGATGTATGCTATCTGGACGTTGCGGAATATTGCTTTAAAAAATTAGAACGTCTTCAAATTTTGTGCATCCGCTATAATAAAAAATCAATATTTTCGTTAATTAAAACTGTGGAACAGTCTATTTTGATGCTTTTATTTTTTGCTGTGTCCCTCCGCATTTGACTGTGATACACGTGGCGTATGCTTCAAACAGCAAATATTTGCTACCGGACGCTAGCGAATTCATCCATCCGACGTAACATCACCGTTCATCCTTGACGTATATATTTTTTGGCTTCAAAAATATGATCATGTACACAATCGGCGCAATCTACACATTCTTACAATTCTTCATAATATTTAAAAAAATTCTATTTATTTAACTTATCTCAAAAGCAGAGTTAGTTACTTGTCTGCACACGGTATAAGGTTACACTCTAAAAACTAGCTCAGTCTCCTTTTTCCTAAATATACTACCACCTTTTATGAAAAGTCCTTCCCTGTCCAAGCTATCATAAGACTTTCGAATCGACTAAAACCGGATACCAGGGACTCGCTCTCTATAAATGTGTTTAAAGACTGTCTGAAAAAGTTCTTCTTCTCATAATCCCTTAGCTCTGCCCTTCCTTATTCCATTTTGTTCCCCTTTCCCAACAATGTCAAGATTTATAATTTATGGTTTTTTGTTTTTTATGGTATTCTTTTACATTTAGTTTGGTTATGTTTATATATAATATATATATATATATATATATATATATATATATATATATATATATATATATATATATATGTAGTATATATATATATATATATATATATATATCTGTTTTAATATTTTTGTTGTTAATTTCATAATTAATTTTATTTTTTATTAGCGTCCTTTACAGTCATCCATTTTACATTATCTTCAAATTTAATCGATGGTTGTATGGAAGAGCTGCTCTTGTAGCAATAAGTCAAAATGAAAACATTCAAGTTTGAAATAAATAAATAACAATAACTTGGGAATTAGTAGGATTATGTAGGAGATCTGTGTTATGAGCCCATTAACCGATCACACTCATATCCCCGTTCAAGAAATTAATAGCATTAGACATGTCGTCACCGTGGTGTATTGGGTTGATCACAAGGCATATGGCCTTTGACGATGCGGCGCACCGCGAGGACCCGGGTTCGATTCCCGGCCGTTCGTCGAACGGGGCTGGACTGCTTCGATTGGAGGTTGCTCTCGTAGCAATAAGTCCGCCATATGTATCTATTAGATAAATTAAAGTAGATAAATAAATAAATAAATCAATGTTACGAAAGTTAGTATATATCTATATTTCAAGATATTATGTATGTAAAAGATATTGGCAGTGGACGTTTTTAAGTCAGAAAATGATTACACGTGTCTTTTTCTCTGTAATAATATAGAGAAGAATACACACGTAATCATTTATAATAAATGAGAAATATCATAAACGTAATATAAGGTAAATGTTTAATTTATGAATGGTGAATCTGGTTACACTCGATACAAAATTTTCAGTTGTTTGGCTTTAAAATGTATTCTAATGAATTAAAGATTGAGTAAATTACAGAACTCATTTGAAACGGGTTTCACTAAGAGGAAAAGGATGTTGTACTTTTAAGTGTGACGTTAGATGCTAAGTTGAAATGAATTCGTTAATCATTGATAGAACGTAAGAGTTGTTAAGGATTGAAGAGGAAATTGCGTCACTGTAAATGTTTTGAGTCTTCAGGTAAATTGGCGTCTGGCATATTTTTTTAGAATATAAAAAAAACGAGTATTCCCTTGAATAAAGATCAGGAAAAAGCAAAAGATAAATTACAATTTATACTCATAACGCAAAAAATTATCGTCATAAAGGCGCATATAAATTTTTTTAATACTTCCAGATTCTACACATGCAATAAAATCGTAAAAAAAATGAGTCTGTGTATTAAATATTTTTTAAGTAAAACTAAGTGCTACCTACTAAAACACGCTATTATACCTGAAACAACAGTTTTTAGAACTTTTGTCTGTTTCTCTCTTTGTTGGTTTAGCTGTTTTTCTGTTTGTCTGTGCGTACCTTCGTTGTCCACGCTAATTTTAGTGACGGTTGAACTGATTTGGATGTGGTTTTTAGTAATATATTTAGATTATCTTGGGCTAAGAGTTCAATTTTATTTCAATCGGTTCACAAATAAAAAAATACGTCAATCTTTAGTTTATTGTGTTGTTTCATTATGCACGCTAATATCAGAACCGCCGGAAGCGATTTGGCTGCCAACGACATCTATTAGCGTAAAACGTATAGTAAAACTTTAGGCTCATAGAGTTCTGAGAGAAGAAAGAAAGAAACACAAACAAAATCTTAATAACTTTTTTTTACTCTGAATTCCACGCGTATGAAGTCGCGGGCACAGATAGTTAATAAGGAATAAAAATAGTAATAGAATTATGATCTCTCCATTGAAACTTTTCATAAAATGTAATATAAAGTAATGAATATCGGTTGCTTTTTTTAATGTTTGCTTAAATTAATTAAAAATACAAAAGTTAACTGACATTATATTCAATCTGCGTTATTAAAATTAATACATTTTTCATTTTTAAGGGTTTCATACCTCAAAGGAAAAACCCTTGTAGGAACACTTATAATGTTACTCACGTATCCGTGCGTACGTCCATCACAGCTGTTTTTTTCCGAAGCTGCGTGAGGTAGAAACTTCAAATATGTCGCAGTATTATAACATATCCCATAGATATCATAATGGCCATAACTTCAAAATATACGTTTGGAAATTTTAGGAAGGGCAAATAAATTACAAAAGAAAATCTTTTTTAATTAAATATATATATTGAATATATTTGGCGTTAATTTTGTAGAAATTCATTATTAACAATTAAATGAAACTACGTGTATGTACGTGTGTGTATGTAGTATTATTTCTACTTCGCTAATAGCCCACCAGAAGATGTTGTAATACAACAAAACCTAGGTCGTGGTAAACAACTTAAAGAAAGTAGAAATAATACTACATCACGTAGTTTCATTTAATTGTACATATATATAGTTCGGAGTGTTCTTTTAAAGCGCTACTTTTAGGAGTCTCAAAATATTTTTTCTTAATTTAAGGTTTATATCTTCAGAGATTTAATGAAAAAAATACTAAGAATATAGGTTTTCAGAAACCCAAGCAAACATTTTTGGAAAATCAAAGCAAATTTTAGAAATTTTCCCGACGTTTTTATACCTACGAAAGATACAGTAGGCAACACATTTACATTTTTCTATTCCAAGCCCGATTTTCTCAGAAACCATGCGATGAAGAAACTTTAAAGTTGGTGTAATAGTAGAACGTATTAACCTACATACTTTCCTCATATTTTACGCCACTAAATTTTAAATTTTTTATATAACAAGTAAAGAGGAGATAAATGAAAATCTTCAAAAATATTTTTTTTTATTTTGGATGTCAAGTGGAAAATAATTTGGGAAGGCTCGTTATGAAGAATAATACAAAAATACTTTTTCCCGTAATACGGTGCAATATATTAACTTTGTGAAAAATTAATGTTTCGCAATTAAATGAAACTACGTGATGTAGTATTATTTCTACTTTCTTTAAGTTCTTTACCACGACCTAGGCTTCGTTGTATTACAACATCTTCAGGTGGGCTATTAGATAGATAGATAGATAGAAGATAAAGAACTTAAAGAATGTAGAAATAATACTCTATGACGTAGTTTCATTTAATTGTGAATAATGAATTTCTAAAAAGTTGACGCCAAATATATTCAAAATTAATGTTTGTAAATAGTTTAATAGAAATACTAAATTATATATATATATATATATATATATATATATATATATATTTAATAGAAATATTAATATTAAAGTGCTCATTTATGTACAGAATCCTCGTTTTTGGAGTACTATTCGTGAGATTTACGTGGTTATTTTCAACGATCCTGACATGTCTGCAAATTTCAAGAATTGGCATGTTTTATCTGCGTACATGACGTTTCCATACATGAAGTTTCCTTTCTTATTTAATTTAATTTTAATTTTGAATTATTTGGGCGATGAAATTTGTAATTTAAAGTAGATATATTTCAATAAGTATCTTTAAAATTAACGAAATACCATTGAAATAAATTACAGCTTTCTTAAGTGCGATGTCTTTTATTATGGATAATACTGACATATAAAGTGGAAAGTGTGTTTTCGCTATCTCTAGAAATAAAAGTTCGATTCCAAAATTTCTTCTTATGTTAGAAAGTCTATATTT
The DNA here is from genome assembly GCA_039881145.1 of Druceiella hillmani. NCBI lineage: Eukaryota > Metazoa > Arthropoda > Insecta > Lepidoptera > Hepialidae > Druceiella > Druceiella hillmani. Next base: position 5,469,330 of record JAYKKI010000078.1, on the reverse strand, counting down.
CAAGAAATATTATAGATTAAATATTATCATGCTATCTAGACATAATAATATTGTAACAGAGTGAATTCTGTGCATGGAAAATATTTTAACAAGGGTGATTGATTTGGCGTAAAGAATGATAATTAATGCCAGAAAACCTATTTTTATAATTTTTATCCATCTCTTTCTATTTATTATTCGTTAATCACGCGAAAACTATTGGACGCATTTTGATGAAATTTGGTAAAGTAATATTCAATAACAAAGGGCAACATATGAGATTTAAAGAGCAACATATGAGATTTAAAGAGCAACATATATGAGATTTAAAGAGCAACATATGAGATTTAAAGAGCAACATATGGAATGAGAAAAAATGTTTAAATTTTATTATATGAGGGGAAAAATATTAATAACTTTCTCGTTCCGAATTTCATGCAAATGAAGTCGTAAGAACAGCTAGTATATATATAAAGGCAGAGTAAAAATAATATAAAAAACGAATGTGCTTTAGACCACACGACTGAAGTAAAACTTCAAATTCACAGAATATAAACTTTAAAATGGATTTACAATTTTATTCACTTTAAACGTAGAATATTTAATGTATTGAACAAAATAATAATTTATAAAATTGTTCAAGAACGAAATGAAATTACAAAATAATAAAAAATCACCGTTCGAGTAACGCTAGCAAACTCGCATATATATATATATATATATATATATATATATATATATATATATGTATATATATATATATATACATATGTATGTATATATATATATATATATATATATATATATATATATATTTCATGCATTGGCTATGAGAGGAAGCGAGAAAGAAAATGTGCGCGCGCACTGCTATCTCTTGGTCCTGCAGTGTGATACAGGCAATAGGCTTGCACTGTGTCTTAGATATACGAAACATAACTGGCTATGAGAGAAAGAGAGAAAGAAAATGTGTGCACCTCTCTCTCTTGTCCCTACAGTAATATACGAAACGCAACTCTCTCTCTTTCTGTCTTCAGTAACTTATATCTCCCTCTCAACTTCCGTTCGCCTCACCCGATCACACTTTTCGTAACACTCTCGTCACGCATTCACCAGCTTACTCCTCGAGCGTGCGAAAAGAAGTTTTACTTCAAAAATGTAACAAAAATCGTGGGACACCGTTTGAATGGCAAGATATAGAGGAATCGGGTTATTTATTAATTAATTATCCTGAGTATTTTCACGCATATTTTCCGGATCTCGACAGTTTACGTTGTTTGGCTAACGTAATGGAGGGATTTAGTAAAAGTAGGGGGGCGCGAATATAGAATAATTTTAGTCGTATGAAACCACGAGGAACATCTAGCTACATAACAGAATTGGTTAAGTAAAATGGAACCGTTTCCAAAAGGCAAATTGGGATAAAATAAACTAAGAAAGTAGTTACAGTAGAGGTTTGGTTTCTGACATAAAGGTATTATTTTTTGCTACGTACAAGATAATAACAAGTTTAATATAACTATCCAGTAAGCCCCGCACGAGAAGCTTTATAGAGGTCGTAAAAGTGTTTCGCTACAATGAATGAAGTGGCGAAGGCCAAGATTAGAAACAGGGCGGCTATAAAGACAAGTTCACACCGATCTAGTCGGAAGCTGACATGTGGCTAGGTTTATTATTTATAGCACGAGTGCATCGTAAAAGTGATAATATTTTTGCAGCATAATAGTGCACTTAGTTTTATAGCAAATTGCTTACTGAATTCATGTTTTTTATTTTTATTTCCGACGTACGATAAATTAAAGAATTATAGGTTAAAAGCTTGCGCTATAATTGTGGGAAAACCGTAACGATGGTTTTAGGTGTCATAATATTTGAGATATTCACTATAATATGTCTCCTATTTAATTATATTAGGTATTATAATATATATATATATATATATATATATATATATATATATATATATATATATATATATAAATTGCACTATGGAGTCAGTATTAGTGATAATTTGATTAATAAAATAATTTTACTTCAAACGAGATATTGAACCCTGGATGCGGGAGACTAACTTGCACTGAGTTGGTTTTTTAAATTTTGGAACAAAAAAATGGCTTTTCCGATTGAAATTATACTTTCATAATCGTATAATTTAAAGTGTTAGCTATTCAACATAAATTATTGTACTGTCAACATTTTTTTTGAAAAAGATATTAAATGTAAAAGCCAAATGAAAGAGATTAAAACAAAAAGAAAATACAAATGATATGCGTCAAAAATATTGTAAAACTAAGGTGTAATTTTTTAAAAATTATTTTTGCATAATGATTTCAATTATTGGTAAGATTTGTGATATTTTTTTTATTTAAAAACGAGACAAAAATATACGGTACATTTAGCGTAATCTCGAAAATTTAAAATTTCATCCAGATTGATCGAATAACATAGACTTTAGGCAGTGCAATGGACACAGAAACACAGAAGATAATTTTTTCACTTTAGTATTTGTTATATTAGTGGATATTTTATAACCGATACCAGTCGACGTATCGATTAGATTTTTCATTTGAATATAAAAATATTTTCTTCATATGTTGCTCGAAAATAAAAACGAACTGCGATTGAATTGGACATAAAACCATTTTACTATAGGTGAAAATTGTCTGGTAGATTTTCACCGGTTCAGGATTGATAAATTTTCAGAAGTAAAAAAGAAGATTAGAATTTCTACCAATTAAGATTATGTGGGACGACCTAATACAATGTTATTATAGCTGTTGTCGTATCCATACGAGATGAAGAAGATCTCATATGGAAAAATGGTAACCAAGGCTCTGGTAACCATTGGTTTGACCTGAAAAGTTTGGACTTCCAACCTGAAAGTTTGGACTTCCAACCTGAAAGTTTGGACTTCCAACCTGAAAGTTTGGACTTCCAACCTGAAAGTTTGGACTTCATTAGTTCCGCTCGATGAGTGGCCAGAAATCGTACCCGGGTCCTCGCGGTGCGCCGCGCACTTAACGACCGTATGTCTTGCGATCTACCTAACACACTACGGTGACGACGACCTAATACAATGAGCAATGTTTATGTGAAGTCGAAAAAATCAACCGCGGCAAAAAACCGAGACTTTGTCACGCACAAAACTCGGCCAAAGCTGAGGTTTGTGCGTGACATAGTCTCCTCAGACCACCTTATAACGAAATGTTTTCGAGCGCGTCTAAGTTTACTGTTGCTCATCGAGTGAGTTAATTCGACGTATAGATATAATAAGATTAGTCCTGACATGATATCATTGAGTGAGGTGAAGGATATAAAAATAAAAAATACAAAAGATATTGGGGGTTTTATAGTTTTGAAATGAAACACTCAATCCTGTCGTTTGATGTCGTCGGTTGGTTAGCTTGTAATATCTACTTCAGTTTTCATATCTGGATATGCTGTGTCATAAAAAGTTGTTACGTCAAAATAGGGGTTAGAATTTATATATATATATATATATATATATATATATATATATATATGTATATATATATATATATATATATATATATATATATTGTTTTTTTTAAATAAAATTATAATTCCTATTTCTCCCCTAACCGATTAAAATTATGGGAAACTTACCTAGTTTTAATTTTAGGGCAAAAACAGTTATCTACACAAAGGTATACATTCGACAAAAAATGAAATTGGCATCCGCATCGTAAACTTAAGATTTATAGTTCTCTATTGCTTTTTGTATTGCTGCTTTGTTTGGTTAAACTAAAACGAAAAATGTGAAACGTTTATTGCAAAAACTTACGTGATTCTTTCATTGAAGGGTCTTAGGTAATTAAGTTTAAGTCATAATTTGCTTTCTGATTTTGTTAAAGAAATTCGCAAAAATCAGTTTCAATACAGTCGAAAATAAAATTGTACAATAGCCATCAATAGAGCCGCTATGAACGTCGCTCATAGCGATAAGGATAACATCGATAGCAAGCTATAACAGGTTACTTTGTAAAAATGAAGCGATACATTGTAATAATCCTTACCTTTTCCCTTTTAGGCCTCTTCAATAGATACTTTATCGAATGACCGTTCAGTTGATTAAATGTCGTTTTTATAGGCATCGACTGCCAAATTTGGTAATATATTTATGAAATGTGTAATCTGATATAGAATTAAGTTTGTTTAGTGAGGAGAAATTATATGGCGTTATTTATTTTTAATATTTAAGTTCTTGCAGTAGTTAGTTTATTGTTTTAATTTAGTTGCTAATATTATTTCTCCAATATATCAAACGGTTATTTGCAATTTTTTAAAGTAATGCATAACATTGCCTTTATAATCAATGATATTTGCTGACGATTGGTTTTGATTATAGAAGAATTCAATGAAAATCACTTGATTAGATTATTTTATAAATAAGCTGCTAATATTACTTCGGCGCTAATGTAAAATACCTATAATAAAAAGTGTCTGGCATAGAAGTAACCTATGCCAGAGACTTAATTATTTTAATATGCTCAAGTAGTACTTGAACGACTTGTTAGATTATTTTTAAATAAGCTGCTAATATAACTTCGGCGGTAATGTAAGATACCTCATCCATATTATTTCAAAATCGTTTACATGATTATTATTCATCATGTTTAAGTATGCTGAATTAATTTCAGGTTGGTAGTCCTTGATGAGGAATCCGGTTCCATATCCAACGTAACTCTCGATGTTGCCGAGCGGAAGAGGTAAAAGGGAATGTTTGGTGAGCGAGTCACGAATTTTATAGGCTCTACCATAGGTTATTAAGACTATACGGAGGGGGGGGGGGGGCGATATTACCCTAGTCTAATATTTAAATATTTAATATTATAGGAAGTGAAGGGTTTTTTTTTTCTTTTTCCGGGCTATAAATTTTTTCATTCATTTTGCATAATTTGAAATAGTTACTTTCTTCGTGAACATCTTTACAGAAATGACTATGGCTATATTTGAACTTACTAAATCACTTATAGGTATTGACGTTCCTTATTGAATGCTACTGCAAGTTTATCGTAACTTTTTTACTAAATATGATTAAAGTGAATGTAACTGAGCGAAAAATTTGTTACCTCATGTTTATTTTACCGCAGATACAGTACTCACAAAATATTAAAATTATAGCATAATTGATACAGCTTTAGTTTTGAAAGGATATTACAGATAAAAAATGTTATTTATAAAATAACAGAATATTTTTTTAATTTGCCCGTAACAAATATTTACAAAAAATGACGTCTTATCAAAATCTTTACAATAGAGATCTCACAGACGGACTGTCAAAACAAAATATCACCTTAGCAACGATAAAAATGTGACAGTTATTTTTTTATTGTATGTATGGCTCACCTAGCCTATTAACACCTAACCTGCCAGTAACTTACCAAATTCTACGTGATTTTCATTGATTGAAGTCTTTCACAAGTATTCCGAAATTTTGCGCACTTCTTTCCTTTGCCGCCGAAGAATTTTTAACATATAAATGAATGAAAAAAATCATAATTTGATGGCAAGAATTGTATTTTTTTTAATTAAAAGTAAAATTTTTGCGATTATATATTTTTTATTGCCATTTTAAAAAAAATTTGGATAAAGTTTCGTATATCTTCTACTTTATACCCTTTAGCATTCTTTCTAATCACGTCTACAACGGCTGTTTTCGTCAAAAACTACGTGACGTAGAAACTTGAAATTCATTACAGTATTAAAACATATAAACCTTTACATACCTCAACGCTAACACATTTATATGGAAATTTTAGGGGTGGATGCAGATTAATTTTGTGGATAATAGCTTTTAAATTCAATATATGGTATTCGACAGAACTAGTTACACGAGCCTTAAAAACATTTTTTTTCATAAGTTTCAGCACTATATCTTCAGAGATTTACTGAAAAATAAGAAAATTTATGGTCATCGCTTAATTAATTATATTATGTATTATTATTTATTAATCGTGTTAGGAAGTCCATATTAGTGATGATTTACTACAAATAATGTAATTTCATTTCAAACCTCCGATTGGGAGCCACACTCTCACTTAGTCTTTTTTTCTATTTCTTCATGTGTGATAATTAAGTTTGATTAATCTTTTTTTTTGCAAACACCATAAAGTATCGTTGAAAAAGATTTTTAAATTGCTATCGAAAATGTCTGTTAATATATGTTATGCGACCTCTCGTTTGCGACATATCGAGTCTTTATATAGTTTTATTATGTCCTGTTTTACAATTTTAATTTTTTGACAAGCTGATTAAATATCTGAAAAACGCATTTAAAAAGTACTTCCGTTCAATTTTATTTCAGTGAACTTGTATTAATCAATTAAATGCAACTAAATTATTTGTATTATAGGTCGATAATTTAAAGATGGCCCGTTCATAGTATCAACACGAAAACATTTTCAACATACATATAATTATGTCAGAGAAGGTAAATATTTGTTAACACTTGTCATGCTTGGTTATAAAACATGGCCGTTTATAAAAGATTGGCCATTTTTTCTGATTTTAGAAAATATGTTTCTATTAGCGACCCGCCCCGGCTTCGCACGGGTGCAATGTAGGTACTAATGTGGTGTAATTGTGGAGCGATTAATAAATATTACTGTCATTCACGCGCCGCCGTCGCCCGCCGTCGCCGCCGTCTGTGCACGGTGTCGGCATCGCGAATACTAATTTTTGGTACTTTTAAATCTGTGAAATGTTCTAAAATATTAATAATAATGATTTACCGTAAAAAGCAAATCTTATTTACATTAAATGCCCAACGAAACCAACTTATTTAATTAAATAAAGATTAATATAATATTGATCAAAATAACTTCGAAAATATAACTCACAAAAAAATTAATAAAAATAGCTATCCAGAACTCTTGTAGATATTTTTAAAATACACAATTCCATAGTATATTTTGATGTATCTCATAAAGTTTAGTCAGCGTTAGCAATAAAAGCGCCCAAAATTCTACTTTTTACCAAATATTGACTGTTTTTATATTTCCTGTAAATGTATGCATGTTATATGCATGTATTATACCTATAAACCTTTCGAAAGAAATGATCTGAATAATAGTGAAAACCGCATCAAAATCCGTTGCATAGTTTTAAAGATTTAAGTTTACAGAGAGACAGACAGACGTGGAAAGCGATTTCGTTTTATACTATGTAAGGATAATACACAAATTTTGTTTATAAAAATCAATGTATGTTCAAAAGATGTTTTCAGGGATTTATTGGTTATTTAAGCACGTCTTTTTCGGTACTACATAGAAACAATTTGTTATTTTTTACTTTTAACTATACTTACTTTCACTATGCTATAGAAAATGGGTTATATGTTTTTCCCTGGAATAGAATACATTATTTTTGTGTAGTGAAATTAACATCTCAGATTTTCTAGAATTAAGCATGGGCAAAGAAAGGACTTCGTGCTACGACGCATTATCTATTACCGACACAGATTGGGGCGGTAAATTTGCTATAAACATTCTATTATAAATTTTTTGTAATTCTTAATATTCGTGTTACTGTCATAATCTCCATAATACACAATTTTGCGATAATATCCTCTAAGTCTTGTACCAGATCTAATTCTTTCACAGAACATTTTAGTTCAACTAATCTCTAAACCAAGTGACATCATTTCTTGGTCATTGATCGACAACTAACTGATCAATTCAAACGATTGAAATAAACAAAAGCAAATGTTTCATCGTTAGCAATAAGCAATACTATAGTAGCATCTGTCAGGCTCATAAGTGTTTAAACTTGCGAGGGAGACAAAGAGTAATTTCATAATGCGTATAAGATATGGTGTTACACCATATGTGTTGTGCATCTACTCACACATGCTATACGAGCGCAGTATGCAACGTGTTGTACACTCCGGCTATGGATAATAGGTATATACTAGAGGTGGGCGTTTATCCTAATCATGATAAACGTTAACACCTGTTATCGGTGACAATTAACTGTTGACTAAAACTGTTAATATTAACAGTTAATGTGTTTAGATGACTAACATAGTTAATATAAAAACACCACGCCGAAAATGGCGGCGCAACGACGCATTGTTTACAAAAGTATTACGGACTCGGGTACACATGAAATGTTTATATTAACACAATAAATTAAACCTGTTAATTATATGTGGCTTGAGTAATTAAATATGTAACGAATAAATATAGAAAATAACGCTATGCGGATTGTTACTGAACTCATAATTCATTTTAATTTTTTCTCCTAATATTAAATCATATAAAAAGAAATAAATTTTTTAAGCAAAATTAGTCGTGCGTTGTAAATATAGTGTTTAGAACTTTATTTGAGTGTCACATAAGAATAATTAGTAAATTTACTACCTTGAAAGCTAATGTGATATATCCATTGTTTCTCCAACAAATTTCGTTATCTGACGTAAAATAATTTCTAGGATCACTTTGTTTATACCTTTCAGATATTTTGAATAAATTTATAGAATAAATTTATATTTCCCAGACACACACAAACACAAAAAAAATTCAGTAAATTAATATTGATTATTAAGACCAAAAGTTAGTGTTTTTCTATTTAAAAAAAATTAAAAATGTGATTCGATATAAAAAATTCTCCTATTTAAATCTATAAAAAATAACTAGTAATAAAATATTATATATTTGCTCTAAATGGTCAGACATAGTTAATTTCTTATTAATATTAAAAGATATGTAAAATATTAGCCATAAAAATATCCATACATAAATGTTGATTATTAACTCTAAAAAGTAACATTCATTTCAAACTTTCGTAAACAATTTTAACATATCTTTTGAAATAAAAACGTCTTTTGAATCTGTAAAAATAATGACTTGTAATATAATGTAAAATAATTGCGCTAAAGACTACAATGATTTTTTTATTAAAGTTAAAACTATATGGAATACGTTGAAATTACTAAACCATCACTCATTAACCTTCATTACGTAATAATCGTTGACGAAAGACTTGCCGCTAGCCTGGTAATGCATAAACTGTCGATTCTATATATTCATTGACGGGTGTCAACATTTAGCAGTTAGCACTTAACGTCAACGCGCTAACGAAATAATGTTCCAATGTCCGTTAATATAAACAAGCGTCAACTTCGACCGTTTATTAACTGCAAGTGTTGATCAACTGTTAACACATTTTTTGGTCAACAGCGTTGATCACTGACGCACTTTAATGTTGAGCGTTAACTGTTAATCTTTTTTCGACTGAGTTCTAGTATGTATATACGTCTGTGAAAAACACACTAGAATATATATTTGTAGAGAGAAAATAATGTATATATTTATAAATATTTAAATAAAGACTTTAAATATTAAACATTTTATACGTATCTAATTGTCAATGGAAGTCTAGTTGTACAAATATTACTCTTACTCAAAAAGTTTGTTAACAATTAGCTATGAAACAATAATAAGGCGGTTTTCATAATGAATATTACTATCGTTTTCATATAATAGAAAAAAATATATGAAAGAAAATTCATGACGGTGGAGAAAATATATGAAACGTGCCAGCCTTGTGCGGGGTGGCTTGCTGTCTTCCTTGTTTACGTCACTCGGGTGGAAGATGAAATGCGCGGATAATATTTAGTGACGTTTATGATGAATGTAGCTCACTTATATTTCTCTGTTACGTTCATAACCTTCTTATAAAAATAATGTTCCATGAAGTAACTTATAAAGGCAATTTTCCGTAAGATGTTTATTGAATACGTCCCGGAAACCTATCACGTGCGATTGGTGAAACGAAAAATACTGCTGAATACGGAAAATAGAGATTTATTCGTTTGGACTATTTTACTTTTGACGTGACAACGGCTCACACCGCAGAGTAGGTGAAAAGTGTGCGTAAAGTTATGAAAATTAGCTCATCTATACTCATATTTTTCGGGCAAACTGTAAATGGTGTATTTGAGATCTAGATGCGTTTAATTTTTTAAAGCTAGCTAAAAGCTACAACTATTATGCTAAGACTGTAATTAGTGTTAAAATGCAATTAAAAATAACCTCAGAAACCTTTAGATATATGCTTTTCTTATTTTTAATATAAACGCTCTGTATAAATCGTGTGTTATAATGATTAATTCAATTAGGCTCTGATTTTAGAATTAAGTTTACTGTAAGTAACAAAATAAAACACATCGCATTGAATATTAATTACTACAGATGTCTTCACTCCCAAGACTGGTGGCCATATAGCTTACTCCGTTTAGTCACCTTTTTACATTGAATAAATAAAGCAAAATAGGTTACTCCTAATGTTTATATACTTGAGTTTAAATTCATTCGTTAGAAGCAGACATTGTCATTCCCAAAAACACCCGCGAATGTACAGATGATATAATCTACCCCGTTTAGTCATTTTTTACATTGAGTAAATAAAGCAAAATATGTTTTTCCAAATTTTTAATTTATTTTCTGTTAATCAAAGATTAATTACATTTTTTTAAATGTAACAAAATAATTACAATAGCTTAGTTTGTATTTTTATATAAAACTAATAGTTTGGGTAAATTTATTATTACTTTACGGATCCCAAGTGTCATTATCAGATCGATCATTCTGTTACCACAGTTGTTTTGTTCATTTGAAAGTTAGGTTAAATTCTATTAGCTATATTAAAAAAATAGCATAGACAGATCATAAGTAGATTCCATAGAAGAAGTCAATAAAAATTTAGCAAAGAGCAGGAAAAACATACCACTTTACGGCACACCATTACATCAGTCCACTCGGAACAGATTTCGATGTTTTGACAACGTCTCTACGACCGTGTAAATACGATTAAATCATTCGCAATAAGCTTATAATATGTTGACTTATTTCAAGCAGGCTAATGAAATATCGGAATTCAGAGGATAAAATGAGCCTCTGAAGTCGGGCAGAATTAGAATAGTAATTTGAGTGTTATTTATGGCTAGGTATATATTTACTATATATTTACTCAACATTGATTAAAGCTGTAGAAATACTGAGACCGTTTGATGTAACATCATGTAAAAAAAGTTTAAGAAACTGTTGTTTACTTACGAATGTCTTTTTGAAGATGTTGTTAATTGGTCTTTTTATAAATATTCTCATAAATCTTCTATGGTTACGGCTAGATAGATATTTTTTTTCTTTATCACATTTTAGTTAGAAATGGTCTAAGTCAGAAAATATTGTTCTTATTTAGACAAAAGTTGCGATTGTCTTCTCATCGGTCTATCGCTTACTTTTCAAGTTTTCATACAAAAGATAATATTTTAAGATAGATTTTGCAAATTTATTTTGCCTAATAAATATGTAATTTAAATCAGAATGATTCTTCGAGATATATTTATATAAGGTCTTGGTTTTAGAGGGTTAGAAATGGAAGTTATGACTTAAAAGGTTTTCCCCGTAGCGGACGACGATAGAAGTTAACACAGAGCTTTTAAAAGAATTAATTGAAAGAAAGTTCTGCCTTCCTCATGTTGCTTGGCAGCAGAGGTCAGTTGCAGTCTTGTGCAATGGGATAAAGTCTGTAAACTTGGGGTAAAGCGAGGGGTGTGGATACCACATACCCTAATCACCGCTTAGTTAGGCTAACGTGCCAATATGCTAATTAATCTTCTTTCCCTGAGACTTACCCAACGTCGGATTTACTAATTCGTAACTGGAGATGAAAAGTGGATTCTATACGTAAACCATACGCAATATTCGTTAATGGATAAGTTCACACCAAAAACCGATAACTACTCCAAATTTGAACTTTATTAAAAAAATGTTTCGTTATTTGTTCAGTGGAATGCAAAAGGAACGTTGTATTTGGAGGTATTATTAGAAAATACCACAGTAAATTTAATAATATACTGAAATCAATCTAACCGACTTCGCACAGAAATACAAAACAAACGTAAAGAATACTCAAAACTGAATTTCCTTCACATAACTAAAGTCGTGCGTCAGAAGTTACTGGATTTTTATTGAAAGATTCTACCACATCCGCCAAATTCTCTTGACTTAGCACCGACACATTTCTATTTATTCCGGTCTTTAAATAATCATGTTCAGTATAAACAGTTTGATGATTGAGTAGAATTGTCAGATTTCCTTAATATGTTTTTTTGAGTCATGGCCTCAAAGTTTTTTAGCAGGAGGAAACCACGTTTTACCTGCACGTTAGCAATGGGTTATAGATAATAATGGTGCTGACTAGGCTCAAGATTAATTAATAATGAACTATGATTAAAAAAAAATATATTATAACCCTCAATTCTTTCCTACCAACCCAATATTTTTAGTCACAGAAAAGAAGCACCTAGGTACTACATTTTACTATGCCATTTAGACAAATTTTGATCTTTCCAGAGAAGCTGAGAATGACATATTTATTGGTATTTATATTATATTTTGAAAGTTTCCATAATCAGCTTCACTGGTGTGAACGTAAAATTTTCAAAATAGAGTTACGAGTATATAGAAATATTTTTTTAATGTCTATTCGAAATCGATGTAAAGGTACAATACAGGTATTTTGTATGTTTAATTAGTTTATTATATATTAAGTTTGTTTAACCCTTGAACTGGCAAGAACGGTTTTCTTTATTTTTGTTTTATTTGTAGCTTAAATAATTTAAAAAACCTATAGTGCTCAATTTTCTGACCGTTATACTAAATGGGTTTTCGTATCTTGGAAGGCACCATGCCCATTCCTGGTAACCCGATCTTTTATACTTTATGTTTTCAACTTGAAAATACCTTGAAATTAAACTGGAAAAGCACCTTAGAAGATATGGCAATATAATGTACCGTACCAAGGTAAGGTTTAAAGAAAATGCTAAAAATTTGTAATTTTCTGTATTTGTAAATTTAGCCACTAATGTACGTGATACCTAATGCAAAAAATACTGAACAAAAAAAGGGATAATTGTATAATCAAAAACAATTTGTATTAAGAAAAAATAACTAAAATTTTTCCCACCAGGCCACACAACTTGTTGATATTTCATGATTATTTGCGTGAAAGATGAAGTTAATCGTTCAGCACAAGTAGCACTGGGAACTGGGAAATCGACTAACAATTTAAAATAAATCGCATAAAAATGCAGTTTTCTGTAGAAAAAGTTGCCAATTGAAGTAGGTATCATAAACGGGAAAGGCGCTACGAAAGAACCTTCAGAAGTCGCTAATAAAATATGATAAAATGCTTAGTGGGACGATGATGATGTTCTTATATCCTTTTCTTACTAGAATAGCATGATTAATATTAATGTTCGTACAACAGTTCAGTTTAACTGAAGTATATGTGGTGTGTCTATATAATTTAAAAATCATGTAGTATTGAATTATCCTGAATATAATTGTGCTTTGGCTTATTAGATGGCTTATTACGGTTGTAATTTTTTTTATGGATTGGATAAATTTTCCTTGTGTACCTAAGCTAATACCAGCTTTTCTAGGATTAGATGTGGACAAGGATGTTGTGGTACATCGCATTACCGACCACTTTTTTTATCCATTTTTAAAAATTGTGTTCATATTGCTGTCGAGTGAATGCCAGTAAATTCGAAAAAAATCGTACGTTTCTGTGCCCTGCTTAAATCACCAGAGGTACATGGAAACAACGTATGGTTACATTGTCATTCTCAGAAAGTTCCGCAATGATTTCCGTGACAGTGTATGTGTATACATTATGTAAAATCTGTAATAAACGTTCCAGTCTTTAAAAAAACTAATTTTTGAACTGAATTTTCTAGAGCTTACTGTGCCCAACTCTCTTAATCTTTACCAAATTAAATTTTACAGTGATCTTCCTCAACTTATAATTGTGTAAATTAACTTGTACCGTGGTTTTTTAAGGAAAAATTTGAAAATTTTTAGGGTATTTCTTAGTAAGCAAAATTATACGTCCGTGTTTTCACCTTTTCTTCTTTGTCTATTCGTACGAAGTTAGACGGGTTGCCAGTAATTAACGCAGAGTTTCACCAGTTCCTTTTTGCTTGAGTAGTGCATTAATGCTATGGTTGTGTGACATACTTAATCACGTCTAAATAGCTAAATGGATTTTCATGAAATTTGGTAGAAAACTAGTCAATGATTCAAATGCATATGAATTATGTGTGATATAGATTAATTTTTTAACTCAGGAAGTAACTTCGTTCCTGCCGGATAAAACGCTGTGTTTTAGTAACAAATGTATATATTCAGAGTCTACAATAAATTTATTTATTTACGGTATGTAACTAGATGGAGTAATGCATAAATTCAGTTATATTGTTTACATATTTGAGAGTCTAAAACCTGTATGTTTTTTTACAAATACTGCACAATGTCTAATATTATTTGGGTGTTCTCGTGATTATCGTATAGTATTTCACCATGTTACTAGCAATGTTCGTTCTATCTATTTCATTCTTTCTATTTCCTAGGTTTCCTTTCATTTTAATATGACGCACGTTTTATTTGATATCATTGGAGTTTTTTTATATTTAATGCTTCCATTTATAATTGCAGATATAACTTTTTTTGTTAAAAATTTTCCATTAAATTTAGAGTCTACTTTAACGCCGTCATTTCTAAAGGAGACCAGCAAAAGTCTCTATACTGCTGGACCTAGGTGTAAAAAGAATAAAAATTATACCCTTATTTGGAGAAAATGAATAAAGTAACTACTTTAAAAGTTTTATTTCAAGGGCGGATTTCACAAATAGGCGAAAATGGGTGTTTGTTTTCGCAAAATACTCAATATTAAAAACCAAAGTATTAAAAAAGTATTAAAATACCAGGGCATAGAATGGCCTTTGTACTATGTTCTTGTACGATATTTTGTCTAAATTATGTTCCAAAGTTAAAAAAAAATCTCAAAGTAACTTGTTCTTTTCGTGTCCACATGAGATGAAGAAGATCTCATATGGAAAAATGGTTGCCAGAGCCTCAAAAGATTGGACTTCTTCCAGTCCCGCTTGATGAGCGGCCGGGAATCGAACCCGGGTCCTCGCGGTGCATGTTTTGCGCTCAACCTAACACACCACGGTGACGACAAGTAACCTCTTTTACCAAAAAGGCTCTCCGCTGTTTCGCATATTAGAACAAAATTATAAAGATATATCGATTTTTATTTCACTGTGTCTATTCTAAATTAATGTAGCTACATTCTTGTACATGGATTTAACTATGACATAAATATGAAGCCTTTGGTATTAGGTCAAAGTTGCCGTATTTTTACGGCATTCCGCGAGCGAATTTTCCATCCTAGCTTCTATGAAAATAAAAACGATTACCATCTCCGGCGCTCGCGCATATTTTGCATTCAGTACCGTATGCGCTTGTAAACAGTGATGACGTGAGATCTGGTCGCTCTTCGTCCGCTTGTGCCATAGATTTATAACGCGTACACGGCTTGTACACAGTGTAAGTTTTATGTGGTATGTTACAATAAAATGCAAATTACGCATAAATGATTGTAACATAATATTTCTATGATACATTTGAAATGCATAATATTTTGTGCCGCATTGGAAATAAGTGGAATTTGTTGTTATTTTGTATATTTTCAGATAATAATGGGAAAACATAAGATTTCTTATAGACGTCCGGAATTGGAAGCAAAAGTTGAAATAAAAATTATTACGTGTCCTAAACGAAAGTTTTATAGAAATTTTATAACAGGCGTAATATAGAATTATAAAATACACTCGTATTTTAGAAGTTATATATCGATATTTTGCTTTTACTGAGTATTACAGATTACTGAGTATTTATATTACGGAGTTACATTTTATAATTTCATTGTATACGTAAAAATGTATAATTTTTTTAAATATTAAAGGTTTCAATTTTTTAGATCCATCTGTAAGTGCAATATTGTATTTTATTGAAAATTGTAATGATCCCCTTTTAGTATTTTATCAAAATTTTAAAAACAAAATTCCTTGTTACTCTGTGTTTGTCTCTGTATTTTACGGCCATTTATCTTGTGAACGCTGATTTGGAATTATCTATTAGCTTCTAGTAGACGCAGATATAAAACATAAAAACAATAATTCGGGTTAATTTGTAGAGAGAGGGGGTAAATAAAGGGTCAAAAATTGTTTTTATCGTGCTCATTATGCGGGATATAAAATGAAAGTCGGTAAAATAGGAGTTCAAAAATATTAATATTTTTGATGGGGTTCAAATATATTAATATTTTTTTAAAAGCAGTTTTTTTTAAGTCATAGAAATTATTATTCAAGCACTAGAAAATTATTCTATCTCTAATTTTGCAATTTTTTATTAGTTAGTTATTATCGGCATTGAGTTGCAAATTCGTGTGATGCATTTTACTTTATCATTAATAGAAAATAATCGTCATAATTGTTGCAAGAACCATGCTATAGATGAAATTCAAAATAATTTTGCAGGAGGTAATGTTGAAAGAGAATGGATATGTACTAGGCCAGAAAATGTATGTCTGATATAATACTTCCGAGTTAACTTATAATGTTTGCGTGTTACATTTCACCTCTAACATAATTAAGCCTATTAATTTCATATGATAGTTTCAGGTATTCTCAGCGCATGGTGAATCCAATGATACACTTTTGTGTTAATTTACAAATAAATATATATATATATATATATATATATATATATACACACATATACATATGTGTGTGTTTGCGTGCGTGCGTGCGAGCGTGTTCTGTTTCCGGGTTTGATATTTTGGCCGTAATTCCGAGTCTGTAAATTGTCTATTGTAATGCGATATTGCTGAAATTAGTAACATTTAAAGCCGACTAATTTAAAAATTGTTAATTGAGCTATTGATTGCACACTTAAAGTTTAAATATTGAAACACAGATTTGATATACATGTGGTACGTGATTATAAAATATTATAGATTTATCACTTTATATTCGGTAAAATTAAAAAATTAATGAAATAATCTTTTAATAAATTATTACATATTAAGACGCTTATTATCCGACTGTTTCACGAAACATCGTAATGGAGACATTATATAGGCTTTTTAATTTTTAATAATTTTTGTATTTTTATTATAACCCTTTACAGATTTAATTTTTTTCTTATTTACAAACAAATTTTTAAGTTTTCTTTCATACATAGTTTTATTATTTTAACATTACTTCGTATTGTATAACATTAATTTATATTAGATGTCCCTAAGACTTCGTTTGCGTGTGATTAGGAATTTTTTTTCTTTTATATGTTGCTCATATAGGTATATAATATTAGCACAATTCTAAAAAAGTTTTTCTGGCTTCTATTATCATTCTATACGCTAAATTAATGACTCCTTTAAAATATTTTCGATGTATAAAATTCGCTCTGTTATAATTTTATTATTTGTATCAATAACTTTTATGCTGCTATATCTCTGCAATATACAGCAAGAATCTATCAATAAGTACACGAAAAAATTGGTCAATTTTAGTTTTTTCATGTTTAATGCCTAAATATTATCATTTGCAAAGAAAAAAAGAATTTTAATTTTTTTTTATCATAATTTGCACAACGTTTTTCAGGGATTTAATTCTTATCTTAGTCTATTCTTGCCATACTAATTTACAAAAAGATTATATATAAAAAATAGTTACACAAAAGATGTGCAACATTTTTTTCATTTTGGAATTCCCCAAATTCAGTCAAAAACCAACCTAAACCATATTCAAGGTTAAATCGTATTCCGTATCAAGAGATTTACAGAGACATTATAACAGAGAAATCATGCGCGGATTTACTTTAATAAAATTAGTCTGAAAAGCGTCTTAACCGATTCCATTGTGCCGAGCGTGTTTGTGTAACGCACACTACTAAGAGTCACACTGAACCGCCTTGGCCGACGCGCGCGCGTGTATATTAGTGGAAAACGAAATATTTCATTGCATACGTCCGACCCTTAAATCATCAATCCGACATATGAAAAATCTTGTCTATTATAAAGTCAAGTTATTTTTTCGTAATATTTGGTTTATTAAACTTATACTTCATGTCTATTTACGAAGATAGCTTTTTCGTTTTGGATTATGATCTCAAATTTCATTATTTGCCCTTTTGATAGTCACTCGTAACTGCAATATTTTACTTTCTTATTTACAACTAAGTCATAATTGATTAAACAGAAATATAGACTTTTATAGATATATGTATACATACACATATACGTAAGTATATGAGAGCAACAAGGCGGAAGGAAATGAGAGGATATGAGAGCTTTTAAAAAGCTACACTACGTGAGGCGACTTACGAATGTCCATAATGCAGGTTCATTTTTTGTACCTGATCCAAGTTGATTTGAAAGTACCGTTGTATGGACGATAAAAATATCCTCGCAGATTTTTGTTTAACGTCGAGGGATCACGAGAATCGTGTTCACGTTTGAAGTTCTCCATTCAAATTGACAAGTTTTAGCGTTTGTGTCGGAGCTCCAATAGGGTGAGAGGGTAATCTCGTTGTTTGAATAGGTTCCATTATCCCTATTTATGAATGTATATACCTATTTTTGTATTCGGTTAGAGTATAAGGGTAATACCCTAGTGGATAAAAGTGGATCTTTTGAATATTTGGAATCGTTTCTATTTCAGGGGTCTATGTTCCATTTTAGCCATTTCCTTGTGGGTTTGTCTGTCCGCTCAAAGGTCCTAAGTTTAGTGTTTTTATTGTCGTTATAATAAGTACGGGTTGGGTTTGACGTTGTTCTACATAATATGGAATAAATATGCAGATGGTGGTGTTAATAAGTTGTTTATTGTACGTGGAAAAATGTGAAAATTGTGAATTTTTTGTAACATGTTTCTGCCATGTTTAGACTTAAAAACTGGTAATTTTTAGTTGTTTATATAATAGAAACTTTTAAATAAAAATTCTGAAAGGAGATGGGCAAAGTCCATGAACTGATGGGTCCAATTGGGTATTTGACTATTTTTGTTTATTTCAATAATCATAATTTCAAGGTACAAGTTGATGAAGAGTGAAACAATTTTTTAATAATCTAAAAAATTGACCGAGTTATAAAAGTTTAAATTTAATCTTTAGACAAGAATGGGAATGCTATGTTGTGAGGTCATTTTCAATATTGCACAACCTAACCTAACCTAACCTAACCTAACTCTATCCGTATCTTCAAATTTAGAAGCCTAAAACTGGCTTATATTTCTATCAATTTTTGAATTTTTTGCCAGACTGGTTTTTAATTAACTTATATTTCACAATATTGTACGAAAAATATCAAAACTTAGAATGAGTCAACTACCGTATTGTTATAAGAATAAGAATGACTTTTTTATGCAGTAAATAATGTCTTTAAACTTTTATTTAAACGGTTAATGAGGTAAATAAAGAATATTTTATTTTTTTCATGGAAAGTAAGAAGGAAGTATTTTTAATAATTGGATTTTGAGTGTTATCCTTGCGGAATTTTTTGAACCAGTACGATGAAACAAAGTGAAGATTGTGTCTTGTCATATCCTTTCTCCAAGGCTCTAACAGATTACGATAAAATAATGTAACTTGTCTTCGATAAAATAATGTAACATTCGTGTAGTTCATTTTGACAACAGAACAAAAGCCAATATCGATTATTAATCAGTGGACTTCAGTCGAATAATAATTGATCGACATTACTTACTTTTTGAAATCATTTCTATAAGAATATTTTTGTATTCTTCCACTTTACCGTTATATTAATTTATTATAAACAATAAGATTTCTTATATCCTAAAAATATAATATAAATCCATTTATGAAGTTTTTTTTGGCCGTAGATTATTATAACAAATAATTTATTTATTTTTTTACCTATCCTGATTTCCAATTGGTGAATACCATGGTTTTTTACATTCTAAAAAATATCACCTTTTTTTCAAATATATTTGGTTTCTATAACATAACGTTTACTGTCATCGGTTTCCCTTGCTTTTTTCCAGAAAGTATTTTTATGATCATAAATATTGTTGACAATGTAATAACAAAAACCATATAACTGTTGTTTTCTTAATTTATGCTCTAATTTAAAAAAAAAATTAAACATTGATCGATTTAGAATATAATTGTATACTACCCTTGGTAGAATAAAAGTAATTCGATTATTTTTTTGTTTACTGAATGTAATTTTTTTTTCCGATTAACTTTATTATAATAAGTTTGACCCTGGGCTACGGCGACAATTTTTGACAAACATTGTCACGTTCGATTTTTAAATTCAGGTTACCTCAGATTGTATTATCACAGGACTCATTTGACTATAATAAAAAAGTTCTAACTTGATTAATTTTTAATATCCTTAACTAAAAATATGTGGGTGACATACTGAAAAGTCAATAATTAATTCTACAACGTTAGATATTTAGTATATCTACTGACCTACTTCTGAAAAATTTGTAAATTGATCTATTTCTAAGCAATTTAAATGAGAATATCAAAATTATGTAATAATGAGAATGTGAAATTATACATTATTTTATATAATTAAAATAAACTTCTCTACGCACATGAAGTTGAGTGGGGTTTTTATTTTCATAACAGAGTTTTTTTTTCTAATAATAATCTCAAAAATAATCGTGTTTGGAATAAAAACAGATTGTATCTTTAAATAACGTTTGCATCCCAAAATACCCTTAAACAAATATCTTATACCTCACCAGGA
The DNA here is from genome assembly GCA_039881145.1 of Druceiella hillmani. Classification (NCBI taxonomy): domain Eukaryota; kingdom Metazoa; phylum Arthropoda; class Insecta; order Lepidoptera; family Hepialidae; genus Druceiella; species Druceiella hillmani. Next base: position 5,448,693 of record JAYKKI010000078.1, on the reverse strand, counting down.
TAAAAGTATCTTATATCATAGCTTAAACTTTAAGCTAAATTACTATAATAATCTTTACAATTTCTAATCATTAGTTTTAAGCTCTTATGCTCGGTCGAACATTTTTTCTGAAAGTAAAACTATTTTCTAGTAAACTTTTCGCTCAAATATGTTCAGTTTACTTAATTTTTTATCAGAACTCTGAGTATTATACTAGTAAAAGTTTCACATAAATCTAGCTTGCTTAGATTTTAAACTAAACCGCAAAAAATTTCTAATGAAAAATTCGCTCAAATTTATCTAATGAAAAATTCGCTCAATCTTATCTAAACGAAAATTTCACACAAATCTGCCCAGTTTAATTATCGATTAATCTGAACTCATTTTCCTAGTAAAAATGTTGCTCAAATCTGTGTAGTTTACTTAGATTTTAATCTGAACTCTAAGCATAACCCTGATGAAAGTTTCATTCAAATTCGTCCAGTTTACTTAAATATTAAACTAAACTCTAAGCGTTTTCCTAGTAAACGTTTCGTTAAAATATGTTCAGTTTACTTAGATTTTTTACTGATCACTAAGCATTATCTTGGTGTAAGTTTTACTCAAATCTGCCCTTTTTATTAGGTATTAATCTGAGTATTAAGAATTTTCCGAATAGAATCGCTGAAATCTCTTCAGTTTATTTAGATTTTAATCTGATCACTAAGCATTATCCTGGTGAAAGTTTCACTTAAATCCCTTTATTTTAATTATAGGCTATTCTCAGCCCTAAACGTTTTTCTAGTGAACTTTTCGCTGAACTCTATTTAGTTAAATTGGATTTTAATATGAACACTGAGCATTATCTTTGTGAAATCTCACTGAAATTCGTCCAGTTTGCCTAAGTTTTAATTTATTTTAAAACTTAATCGCTTTTTTAGGAAACATTTCGGTTTAATCGATTCAATATACTTAGAATTTAATTTGAACCCTAATTGATTGAAACTTTTGTTAAGATTATTTTAGCGAAAGTTTCACGCAAATCCGTCCATTTTAATGATAAAATAAACCTGTTTTTTTCCTTAAAAAGTTTTAAAATAAACCTTAATCTTTTTTTTAGTAAATATTTCGCTTTAATCAGTTCAATATACTTAGATTTTAATTTGAACCCTAATTGATCGAAACTTTTGGTAAGATTATTTTAGCGAAAGTTTCACGCAAATCCGTCCATTTTAATGATAAAATAAACCTTTTTTTTTCTTTAAAAAGTTTTAAAATAAACCTTAATCTTTTTTTTAGTAAGCATTTCGCTTTAATCAGTTCAATATACTTAGATTTTAATTTGAACCCTAATTGATTGAAACTTTTGCTAATATTATTTTAGCGACAGTTTCACGCAAATCCGTCCATTTTAATTATAAAATAAACCTTTTTTTTCTTTAAAAAGTTTTAAAATAAACCTTAATCTTTTTTTTAGTAAACATTTCGCTTTAGTCAGTTCAATATACTTAGATTTTAATTTGAACCTAATTGATTGAAAGTTTTGCTAAGATTATCTTAGCGAAAGTTTCACACAAATCCGTCCATTTTAATCATATATTTTTCTGAACCCTAACTATTTTCCTAGTAAATATTTTGCTCAAACTTGTTCAGTTTACTTAGATTTTAATCTGAACACTAAGCATTAGTCTAGTGAAATTTTTCCTCAAACTCGCTCAGTTTAATTGTATATTAATCTAAACCTAACCTAAGTCATCTTTCTATTAAATATTTCGTTCAAATCTGTTTAGTTTACTTAGATTTTAATCTGAACTCTAACCATTATGCTAGTGAAAACATCACTCAAATCCGTGCAGTTGGGTTAAATATTAATCCTAAGTATTATCTGAGTGAACGTTTCACTCAAATTCATCGAGTTTACTTAGATTTTAATTTGAAGCGTAACCATTATTTTAGTGAAACTTCAATTCCTTCTAGTACTTTTAACATGATATGATAAAACTACTGGACTGAAGTGAAGTTTCACTAAGATAATTCTCAAACTTAACAGCAAAAAAAAACAAAGACAGGCAGAAAAAAGATCCCGCAAGTTCATTATATTTCATGGGTAAACGGGTGGATTTTTATCTGAACCCTAAAATTTATTTCAGTAAAAGTTCTATTCAGGCCAGTCATTTGCGTGTTCCTTTAACAAACAGATGGATAGGCAGACAGACAATTCTAAAAAGAAGTTTTTTTAGCTTTTGTTTGACTTCAGATATGTATTCAATACAAAATTTTCGAAAAATACGCCACGTACAAAGTTTATACAATGAGGACTAAAGGGATGATTTTCAATGGAGATGTAGGTCTAAATTATACTATGTTAGGTGTAAACTTTTATAAAAATTCGTACAGTAGTTTTATGTTACGTGCGCATAGATACCACCTCATTACTACTTTAGTATAAATGTAGATAAATATCGATATTTTTGGGCTGACATATTTACATTTACTTTAACTGTATAATGTTTCAATAATTAAGTGCTCTTGTTAAAGATATAAACCATATTGACCCTTAGTATCCCTTATGGTATTTTAATTCTTTAACCTTACTTGTGTTTCCTGATGGTAGAGGATATCGATAAGAGGAAAGTAGGAAGGTCAACTGAATATAAAAGTGATACGTGGCGTGAGTTAAGAATAAAAGTCAGTAAAATGAAAGCGTTGATCTTGTTTGTAACCATTTTGTTGCGTGAAAAATGTTCGTGAGCCAAAAATCGGACGTCCATCGTTGTTTGAACAAATCCAAAGCGTGCACATTTCGAGCCACATTAGTACACGCTCTATTAACCAGGAGGATTGGCCTTCAGCCAGATTCATTTAAATATAAAATCTGGCTAGTCACTGCAGCTTTTTTATCGACCGTGTTCCGGGTAGTAATTTATCTTTTCAAACCGATTTTTTCCCTGAATGGGTTAACATATAAAAGTCTATCAACCTATAAAATATTGACACGTTTTTGTACAAATGGTAAGCATTGATAGTATATTTTCCGAGTGAAACGAAGAACTTGTAACACCGCCATATTAATCTTAAAATATCGCCGTATTCATCTGTCCGTCCGTCTGTTCGTCTATTTGCCGTAACCTCTCTCTAGTATTTTAGATCTATATGAATGAAATTACACAAGATTCAGTAAATATTTAAGGAAACATTAAGATTATAATGAAGTGAAGAGTTTTCATACAGAAAGGAACAACATTTCTTTTGCCTTAATATGTAATGATTTTTTGTGGTGTATTCATATTTTTAATTTTTTGTATTATTTATAAAATTATAAATATTAGTACCTCAAAATCAGATAATATCTTAAATAATTGTCGGTATATAAAAATTCTTCCAAATAAATATTTATTTTCTTCCAGAGAAATTGTAACGTAGAGTCTAACGTCATTTGCATAAGAAAAAAAACATTATGAAAATTTATTTTTTTTATTTAGAAACAGTTATGGAAATATTACAGTGTTAACACCAGTTTTAACATGTTTCAATAACGATGACTAGATGACAAAATAAGTTCAATAACATTATATTAAAGATTTTTATGATGTACTTCAACTAATTTAAGAGTAAGAGCTCTTCATAAACAGGTCACATTTCGGCGCAACTGCGGAAGAGAAAAAAGTATATATATATATATATATATATATATATATATATATATAAAGGATGACTATGCGAGCACAGGTAGTTATCCGGTATTAATAATGAGAGTTTTTTCACCATTTAACAATTAGAAAATAAATTTCCTTAAACAAATTTCTCTTCTGTGATGCAAGGTATGTTGACCCAAAATACCTGATAGAAAATTGATAGGTAATAGAAAAAAGTACTTCCTTTTTCTATCGTCTTATGTACAATTATCTAAGGAATATCTTTTGGGAATGTTCAATCATTAGACTGTATTTAGTTTCAGGTTGGCCCCAAGTAATAGAGGTGGCGTCAAACTTGCTTCGTACTAAAAATATATATGATAATTTAATTGAAGAAACACCCTAGATTTTACGCCAATGACTAAAAAACGTCGGAAATATGAAAAACAGCGAAAAACGATTTTACGGCTACGTCGTAGGCACACAGCTCTACGAGCTACGACTTTTCTTCTTGCAAAATCTATTATAGCAGAAGAGAAGCGAGCATTTATGCAAATAACTATTTCTCATCAACTGCCACATACCATTCTTCTCATGTATATACATGTAAAATGGAAGCGTTTTTTTCGCCCATTCCATTGAGTGAAATATCATTGCATAGAACTTTTTTATGCACAGAACTCATTTTAAAAACCCTATGCAACCTATGCAATTAAGGCTCTATTGATTATTTTGAAACTTTAAGTTCTAATATATATTCTATTACATTAAGCTTAAAACTGACGCATAATTACTTTTTGTGCTTTTAAAGCATTTAGAGTTTTATTAGAACTTTCTAAATGAAATAATTTCAATATATTTACATAGTAAAAAATGTTACCAACTCTTTACATCATTTCAAGATTATATAGTGAAGTTGATTTAGGAGTAAACATAAAATAACTTAAGCTTCGTAGTGTACAAGTGTAATTAAAGTTTTTAAGATATAAAAGTTTTAAGTTCGCCACGACCGACTAAGTTCATGATCAAGATAGTAAGTTCTCGCCGGAAAAACGGCTTAGTCTCTCTTCCATTTCTCTATTTAAGTGGAGACTTATTATCTTCGGTTAATACGACCAGATCGCCGACTTCAAGACCACCAGAGGCATCGAGCGAAGGACCCACAATAAGATTTGTCTCCTCCCTAATGCGCTGCTGGGCGCGGAGAATGTTTGCGGGGCAAATTAGCAAAAGATTGAAATAATATCCATCATCTTATAAGCTTAGAAAAAATGAATACCAATAATCATGAATTACGTTTAGGATGAATTCACCATTATGATTACACTAAAGTAAACACTGTATTACGTGATAAATTAATTTTAATGCAATTGAATGAATAGTAATCAAAGGTAAACACAATCCACAATTAAATGAAACTATATGACATAGTATTATTTCTACTTTTTTTATTTTATAAGTTTTTACCACGACCTAGGTTTCGTTGTATTACAGCATCTTCAGGTGGGTTATTAGCAAAGATAAATAGATTGATCTTTGCTAATAGCCCACCTGAAGATGCTGTAATACAACGTAACCTAGGTCGTGGTAAAGAGCTTGTAAAAAAAAATTTAAAAAGTAGAAATAATACTATATCATGTAGTTTCATTTAATTGTCAGTAATGAATTTCTACAAAATTAACGTCAAATATATTCAATATTTGGTAAACACAATGATAAATTCAGTCACCTTGAGGTAGAAACCTGCACAATTATTATTTATTGTGAATAATGTAATGTATAACTTTGGTATAGTCGAACAATGAAGGAAAATAACCTGAATAATGAAGTGAAAAAGGTTCTTCTCTTTTATTCGACTTTATTCAGATGATGGAATTCGATTAATCAGCTCCTTCAATCCGGAACTGCAAAGTTCTTTCATGGCCGCTGATTTATATTTACGCCAATTAAAGATTATGTAGCAAAGTTGATTTCCGAGTAAGTATAAAGCAATATAAGTTTCGTAATGTAGAAGTATATTTCAAACTTTTAAGTTATAAAGGTTCTTAACTGCGGCACGGGCGACGCTGTATTAAGTTCAAGATATAGATAGTAAGTGAGGTAAATTAGAATTATTTTAATTAAGTGATTTTCTGATCTTTGATTGGGTGGTCCTTTCGTCGTGAATGTCGGGCTAGTTCTGTCCGCGCTTGCATTTTGGCTTTGCTTTTATGGATGTCGCGAATACTAACATTTATGGAAAGTTTAATGTAAATACCATGTATATTTAAATGTCTAACTTTTAGAAATACCTCTAAATATTTAAACCTTTTTTATATATTGTTAAACCGTATTTATTACAATTATGTTCCGAAAAAGATGTTTTCTTTAATTACTAATTAATTTAGTTACTATTTTTTATGCAAGCACTTTTTAATACAATTCAATCAAAGAACATTTTTAATTCTGCCTCTACGTTCGTAGCGGTCTACGATTTCCCTACGAAATATTTTGGGGTCGACATGATACAGATTCAAGAGTATATGTTAATTTTTGCTCATATTAGGTTTCCTTTCCGTAATCTGCATTATAAATGATCCAAAGTGTTTCCTCCAATAACTCGTGTATCAGTGACTAAGCAATTTATGAAAAATCAGAATGGCGATATAAAATTCAATTTAGTGCGATCAGAACAATAATGATGTCCTTTTAAAATATTTACCTATGAAGGTGATATTATACCTATGAATGACGTGATATACGAGTATTTAAAATATTTACCTATGAAGGTGATAATAATATCACCATATGAATGAAACTTACTTATGAATGAAGTGATATATTTAAAATATTTACCAATGAATATGATATTATACCTATGAATATATAATACATCAGTTGTAGAACTAAACAAGATGTTATTTATAAAACAGAAGTTGTGAGTAATAAGTTGCCAAGGAAGGTGAAATCCATATCTGGAGCTTCAATTTTTCTCGGATTAACGTAAGTGACATTAAATTTGCGTTCGAGTTTTCTTCATTACTATTTTTATAATCAAGTTGTAAGTTGATAAAACTAGTTATTATTCTTTTAAATTCTTATGGGTCCATATTTCTGCAAGTGCGTACAAGGACGGATAAAGTGACAGCATAATAGCATTGGAAAAATTATAGAGTGTGGAGAAAATGTGCTTAACTTTTAGAAAGTGTTTAAGGAAAACAGCTAGTAATTGTGTTCTTTTCAGTATTATGCTTGTTGGAGTCATTATTTTGACTTAGTATCTAAAGTTTTCATTACTATAAATTACATATGTCCTTTGTAGTAGCAAAAGCTGAATATTGAATAAACATATCCAAAATAGACTTCTGATTTTTGAAAGAAAAATACTATGCAAAAGCTTCGGTGCTATCTAAGAAAATAAGATTTGGCGAATTTTTACAATCATGAAATTTGTAATCGATATAAACAACCCGACATTGTTAAAGTAATCAAATCAAACCGAATAAGGTAAGTTTGACACATATTTAGATCAGAGGATAAAAACCCAACCGAGTCACTAACTCTCAATAAGCCTGGGGTTAGCAGGAAACGGGAAAAATCTGCACTCAGATTGATGATGTCAATAAGGACTTAAAAATATTAGGGGTTACAAACTGGAAACATAAAGCTCGTTGGGACAGCCCTGGCCTACTCTAGGCTGTAGTGCCAAGAAAAAATTGCAGAGTGATATTTTTGTATTTTTTTGTATTGAGACTTAGGGTCACTAAAAAAAATTTCCCTATTTCATATATAACGACCAACAATTTTTTATTTTTGATATATTTTATAAGAAGTCCTGTATTTTTATTTATATTTTATGATTACAATAATTTCAGTTAGTTCTTTTTGTGTCGGAAGACGACCATGAAGAAGTATTACGCCTGTTGGATGTCATTTTTTTACTTAATATCTAAAGTTTCCATCAGCGTAAATTACATACGATAGTTTAGGGTGATATTGTTGATTTTTTCCCGTTAAAATTTTAAGGTCATTAAGGAACTTTTCCTGTTTCATCCCTAACAAATAAGAATAATAGAGATCATATATTTCACTGGATGTTCCATAGTTTTAGCCATATTTTAAGTATCCCCCTGGAAAACAAATGTCCCTATTTCTGGTATTTGTTGTTATTAAAATAGCTGTTAGAGTTAGTCCGTCAATGATTAATGAACGACGGCAGCAAGAAAATGTAGCGACTAGTGTTTTTATAGTTCCCCGCCCTAGCTTCATAGAGACGAACGCATTTATAATATAAGTCATTCTTATTATAAGTTACATTATACAACACGTATACATTTTATTAGAAAAAAAAACATAATAATTATCTTTATTTTCTCTTTGTCTCGTGGTATATTATGAAACCCTGTATTCCTCGTTGCTACATGTTCAGTTTCTGCCCCTTAGAGAGGAGGAAAAAACCTGTCTACCCTGTGTGCGTATATTTTCTGATATAAACAAAAAATAAAAAATTGACTTTCTCCCTTTTAACTTGAATTCACTAACCGGTGAAGCGTGCTTTGTTATCGCCAGTGAACTGGAACTGATATATTTAAAACTAACTTTTCTGCTAACTTTCCGGAATAAATACATAACAAATTAAAATTACCTTATAAAAAACCTGCCAAAGTGCGAGTAGAAATTGCACTACGAGTGTTCTGTGTACCTCCATTTAAGTATTCAGAAATTTTAATTTTTAAAAACATGAATACATTGCCTACTGCATATTCAACAGGCGTTAAGACATGGTGCGTATATAAATAATATTATTTTTCACCATTCAAATATATTAATATATTACATAGTATGTTTTTCTCAGACGCAATAAATATATGATTTAAGTCAACTTTTAACAGGCTCAACACTATGTCATAATTGTGTCGACTCTTACTCGTATACTACTCATTCGTTATATATGTGGTAGTATATATAATGAAATGAAAAGGGATATATATATATATATATATATATATATATATATACATATATATATATATATATATATATATATATATATATATATATATATAAATATATATATATGGTGGGGACATATAACTCTAAAAATGATTGGTTGAAAGCTAAATATTACGTAAAAAGGTTGCTCTATCGAAAAAGTATTTTTGCATTGTTTCCAATATTTTTGGTAGGTCTACTCAATGGAGTATTTGATAAAAACACCTCAATTTTATATGTGGTGGAGCCTAAAAATACATAAAAATATTTTTTGAAAGATTTTATTTCATTTTTTTTAAGCGTTATGAATGTTTATAACCATGCCAAATTTCAGTTTTAGTGCTTTAATATTACGTGAATAAACTGACTGTGATATACAGACAGATGGTACATATATATATATATATAATTATATAAATAGAAATCCATATCTCGCTCTAAAATCTAGTTTGTATTTTACCTTGAAACCTTGTTCGTTGGCCTGTACAGAGTGAATTTCTGGCACATTTCTGATATTCTAGTATTAAAATATTATAGGTACTAAAAATGGAAAAATAAAACTCATTTACAAAAAAAGTCGCATTGCAAAATATAACATGATGAAAATGTAAATACTTAGCTGGGACTTTGGCGGCACGATATGGTTTCCGAACATAAATAGATTTGCAAAATTTCTTTATTCCCCAAGATTTTTGGAATCTGTGCCACGTCCATGTTTCTATTTCTCTCTCACGTACATGCACATCCACACACACACAGATGTATGTTATATTTCACTTGGCACCGACTCCAAAAACCTCTAGCAATAGCAGTATTTTGCAAATTTATTTATCATTGGTAACCATATTGTACCGCAAAATGATTTCCATTTTTGTGATATCGTACTTTTTATTGTGCTTCTTCTTCTGGTTTAAAGTTGGTGAATTTTTTTAGTAAAAAAGTTTTGTCTTTGCATTTTTAGTGCGCGTTATATTTTACGTTATTTAGAATATTACGAACTTACGATAAATTCAATATCAATAATGTCTCATATATTTATATCGAAAGATATATTTGCGACCTTTGATAAACTTGTACACATAAAGTTTAGTCTTTACATTTTTAGTGCGTGATATATTCTACGTTACTTAGAATATTACGAACTTACGATAAATTCAATATCAATAATGTCCCATATATTTATATCGAAAGATATATTTGCGACCTTTGATAAACTTGTACATATAAAGTTTAGTCTTTACATTTTTAGTGCGTGTTATATTCTACGTTATTTAGAATATTACGAACTTACGATAAATTCAATATCAATAATGTCTCATATATTTATATCGAAAGATATATTTGCGACCTTTGATAAACTTGTACATATAAAGTTTAGTCTTTACATTTTTAGTGCGTGATATATTCTACGTTACTTAGAATATTACGAACTTACGATAAATTCAATAGCAATAATGTCTCATATATTTATATCGAAAGATATGTTTGCGACCTTTGATAAACTTGAACATATTCATATATTATTACGTATATACACAGACATGTACATATAAGCATACCGAATACAAATGATATTCCCTCCTTTGGCTTCACCATATTTAGTGATTCCAGCCTGTGTATACCTATATATAGTATCTTTCTATTTGCTAATATCGTAGTTATTTCATGTCTTTATATAGATATTTATATATATATATATATATATATATATATATATATATATATATTTACTTACGTACTTATCTACCTACTAAAATTCTATTTGCTGTGTGTCTTTGTATATAATATACTTAATTACCTATCTCTCTGGATACAAACGTTTGTGAAGTCATTATTTGTTTGTACCAGTACTTACTTGACCTATACATTAATACCTTAGGTACTTAATACCTTTCTACATGCCGGGATGTACTTATTTACCTTATCATTTTATTATTTTCTTGCTTACGTTAAGAAAAGTGAAACAAGTTCAAACTCACAATTAAATGAAACTACGTGATGCAGTATTATTTCTATTTTATTTAAATTCTTTACCACGACCTAGGTTTCGTTGTATTACATCTTCAGGTGTGAAATAGCAAAGACTGCTAATTTCTAAAAAATTAACGCTAAATATATTTAAGATTCAAGTTCAAAACTCTATAAGTTTACTCCATCAGTGAAATTGTACCCCTAATTTTATTAAAGGGATGATTTACACTGTCCTTAATTCTGACAAAATCTTTATTATTAGATTATCATTAAACCTGCACGGTACTACTTACGAAGTTGATCGAAGTTAGGCGAAGAGAATAGTGTAGAGAGGTACTTCGATTCGCTTTGTGCAATCTCGCCTCGTCTCGGGCGACTTCCGATCGCTGTCGGTTTTTTGCGCCCGAGTCAAAGACTTTGCGAGGTTAGCGTACAGGAGACTCACGGCGACTAAGGTCCTTGCTAGGTTGCACGAATGTGTAGTGACGTACTTCAGACTGCGATCAACTTCGACGAGCACTTTATCGTGGTAACTTCGCGAGTAGTGTAGAGGGCGTGTTAGACTTTATTCCACCCAAATTCGGGCCCTACACCTGTACTTTGTAAAGGAATTCTATGGTGTATTTTCGATTTCAACGGTGAAATTCTAACCAATTTTTTAAAATACTACACTAGAGCCATTGAAATAAAAAAAGATTCATCCAAATTGGTTGGTTAACGCCGGAGATATAACATCTGGCTGAGGAATGGGACAACAGACAAAAAATGGAGGTTAACAACAGACAAAAAATAGGCTGTACCACTGCAGCATCTGGCTGAGGAATGGGAATCTGGAGTTCACTGAGATTATCTCTGGGAAATTCGTAATACTAACTTTAAAACGACAGATCCTCAAGTCTCACGATTTAAGCAGGTAGTACTTACACTACATCAAGACTGAGGAATTGAAATTCGGATAAATAGCAGAGTTTCTACTTGAGATTCACAACACTATATTAATAATAGTGATTCTTAAGCCTCACAATTTAAGCAGACAGTACTCTAACAGGAGCTAAATGGCAATATCTCTAATTGATATCCAAAATACTAATTTAATAATGGAAGATCCCCAAGCCTCATGATTTAGGTAGGCAGTACCCTTGTAGTATCAGGATTGAGGAGTTAAAACCCAGAGTTAAATAACAATAGTCGCTGCTTGATACTAACAATATTAATTTAAAAAAGTAAACCGTTAAGTCTCACAATGTAGGTAGGCGGTACCCTTACAACATCAGGACTGAGAAATAGAAATCTGGAGTTTAATGACAAAGTATCTGCTTGAGATCCATAATACTAGTTTAAAAACAGCGGATCACAAAGTGTCACTGTTCGGTCAGGCAACATCAGGATTGAAGAGTGGGAACCCGAAGTTCAATGACGGAGTTTTCACTTTAGACGACAATTTCTAATATACATATAAAGAACATATTTGCAAAGAACAAATCTGCAAGTTTCATGATGTAGGCAGGCAGTACACATACACCAGTGGGATTTATGGATCAAAGGTAGAAATTATTTTATATATTCCCGTTCATACTTACCTGTTTATTTACTTTATCACCTTTTTGCTACGTCGGGACAAGTAAAACGAGTCCAAACACAATGAGTTTACTCACCATGGAATAGTTACTGTCGCCCTCTTTTGACTTCATCATTGTTTGTTTGCTAAAGAGCAAATTTATGTCCCCTTAGTCTAAAAATAAACCCTTAGGGAGTGTCAGTGGTGTAGGAGTCATGTAAAGAAATATGTTGTAACTAGTTGTACTCGCGACTTCGTTCGCGTGGAAGTCGGAGTAAGAAAAGTTATTATGAATATTTTTGTGTGTGTTTTTTTTATTTTTTTCCTCAGAATTCTACGAGCATAAAGTTTACTAAAATCCTAATAAATGGCGCTGGCAACCAAATCGGTTCCGCCGGTTCTGATATTAGTGTGCACAAGAAATGTAAAACAAATATTGACGTATCTTCCTTATCTGTGAACCGACTGAAATAACACCGAGCCTAAATGTTAGCCCAAGCTAATCCAAATATGCCACTGAACGCCGCATCCAAATCTGTTCATCCGTTGCTGAGATCAGCATACACAACGATGGTGCCCACAAACAGACAAACACATAAACCGACAAAGAAACAAACAAAAATTCTAAGAACTGTTATTTTAGGCTTAGTAGTCTGTCTTTAGTAAGTAGCATTTAGTTTTACTATTTTTTTGTACAGATAGAGATTTTATTACATGTATTATTAGATAAATGCGTATGTAGTGTAAATATAGTGTCGAAGCTCAGTTTCTGAGGTCCGTTGTGAGAAGAATTTGTACTGATAGAAAGTATACGTAAATATTTGTTTACATAAATTGTTTTTAACTCATCCCAACTAATGCAGTAAAGTAGCAGTCTGTTCTTTTCATTTCAGTTCAACTTGTCAGCTGGTTTTCGTAAAATTTAGGTCACAAATCATATATATATATATATATATATATATATGTATATATATATATATATATATATATAAATAATATATTTTTTTAAGGAATACTAACCACAGGCGAGCGAAGCCGCAGGCAACAGTTAATATTTTATAAGCAAAGAAATATGTTATATCTTGTGTATTCGGAAAAAATTATTAAAATGCCTCTCATATAAAATTTAAGTAAATTATATGCCTTCGAACAACGGGGTCGGAGCGTGGCGGAGAGTTCGCGGCGATGCAGAGATTAATGATTTATGAAACAAGCAACAACTTGTGTGTCGATCAACAATATTATTTATAAGCCAATCACTAAAATAAAACCGTGAAATGTTAATGCGGTATTACTATACACATACGTATAGAGTTCCACCTTGCAGGACAATACGCGAAGAGCAGTTATATATTTTATTTACTATTATCTACATGTGATAGTTATTAATTTATAAATAATTTTACGATTTTTTTATCTTTATCTATTTTTCGTCTCAGTTTTTCACTTTTCCAGTTTAGAACAAAAATTTAGGCTTTACCAACGAAATAAACATACGAATTTTTGGCAAGTATTTTAAATGGTATCTTGTAATCGTTACTCCCGGTTCACCCTCCTAATGCACCCTTGCCTCCCCTTCGAAATGGACTCGGCGGACGCCCTTGCTTTTAATGAGACTCGGGTCTGTGTATTAATGTTGCTGCTGAATCTAATAGGTAATTACGTAATTGAAATCTATCGATTTTCCTCTTACGAGAAAGTAATAGTTATAATGCTTCTGGAAAAATTTACGCTGAACATGTAGCAACACGATAAGTATTAGTGCGATGTTCGAAAAATGAGATTAAAATATTTCTTGTTTCTTTATTCAGTTCTGACTTTTATTTAATTAAATACTTTTATTAAAGTCATATCTTTTTTACTTATGGACGTTTTATATAACGAGATACTGACAACAGGAGTTTTTCCTCGATTCAGGCATTGAAAAGTCTATAAAGATGCATGGAAATCTCCATAAAGAATTATGATGATTTTTGCTCGACTACTACTTCATTTTGTTCACCTCAATCTTACTCTTTATGTTATTAAAGAAAACACTTCTGTTTGTATATTTCATGTGTGATTATTTGTGATTATTATTATTTCTTTAATGTTTTTTTTATTGTGATGCCCGTACCCTTTAGAGTCTACTGGTTCATTAAATATTAAATATTTTTTTTCTTTTCTGAATATAATATTTGACTCATTCTAAATTTTGATATTTTTCATACAATATTGTAAAATATAAGTTAAGTAAAAATCAGTCTTGAAAAATTCAAAAATTGATTGAAGAATAAGCCACTTATAGGCTTCTAAATTTGACGATACGGATAGAGTTGGGTATATCCCTGTCTCTTTTCCTCTTGTAGAATATAATGTGCAATATTAAAAATGACCTCACAACATAGTATTGCCTTCCTTATCTAAAGGTTAAATTTGTACTTTTATAACTCGGTCAATTTTTAAGATTATTAAAAAAAATTTTCACTCTTCACCAGCTGGTACCTTAAAACTATGATTAATGAAATAAAAAAAAATCAGTCAAGTACCCAATTGTTAGGGAATACTTTTGGTCTAATAAAAAGTTCATTATAAGTAATTTTTGATGTGTATATATATATAAAAAAAACAATCTGCTAATAATTCGATAAGTTTTGAATCGATAAACTTGTAAATTTGTTTTTATTACATTTATGTAAATATATTTAGGAAAATGAATTAAACGAAAGGAATGGGCTAAAATAAGGTCAGAACAAATTTAAAAAAAATAAAAACCAGAAGTTCATAAATAAAAAACCAAATTAGTAAATCTATACTAAGAAAGAGGGTTAATCATGACGGAAATAATTATAATAATATTAAAAAGTTGTGTTAGTAATGGCAACGTTATGTGTACATATTTTTATAAAGATAATAAAAAAAAACAAATTTATGTTTTATTTGATTCGTATTGTATAAAGTGGCCTAAAATAAATTGTAGCGTTTTTCTCTGAGTGGTAGTACAAATTTACTAACAAAAATTTAAGCATTTATTAAATAATTGAGTAAAATGAATAAAAAACAATCTGCTAATAATTTCATAAGTCAATTCTATGGGTCTCTTTCTCTGACAACTTGTCATAAAGAGGGACCAAAGGTCATAAGCGAGCAAGATGGAAAAGAAATGGGACCATAACTAATAAAAATGGCAAAACTTTAATTGTTTTGATTCGTGTCCCATAGAGTGGTATAAAATAAAGAAAAGTTTTTCTCAAAGTTTTTATTCAAAGTTTGATGTTATATTACTAACATAAATTTAAAAATTTATGGACATAGCCTCGGAATATCGCAAACTAGTTAGTTCCTTAAAGTTATGAAGTATTTCAGTCATTTTACTCGTAGAATTAGTGTTATAAAAATAAAATTTGACATGGTGATTCACATTTACAATTCCCACAAAGTTATGAAATAAAATCTTTTAAAACAACTTTTCGCTTCTTTCTTCAGGTTATAACATAAATTTTATTACAATACTTTTAATAAAATTATGTATTTGTTTGTCACTTATATACATTTAATACTTGTAGCTGGCAGGCAACCGAGCTTAGAACTACGCTCTGGCTACACCTTATGGAGGCACGAGCCTCCTGTCGCTCGCGGGTTGCAGCGCAGCGGTTTGCCTTGCGCCAACACGCCTCGCCGAACGGTGCATGCTTGGAGATCGCTCACGAGCGGCACGCAAAGCCAACCGGGGTATTCTACGCCTGGAGGCTTTGGGGAAAATGAAAATCTAAATTTCCACTTCCGAGACCCCGCCGCGGCGTACGTTACAGCACTCGGTTTTTGATTGCCGGAGAGAGACATAGAGAGAGAAAGCTGATCTCGCGATTTCACCAGAGCGTAGACGACTTCCAATTCGATTCTGCTTGGCTGTTGAAGACACACTGAACGTTTTGGCTGCCGCGTTAAGGTTTCCCTATTTCTATGGCTTGCTTCCAACGATTGTGGCTGTCTCGTTCCGGCTACTTAGTTCGTGAAGTTTGGTTCCGTTGATTGTGGCTGCCTAGTTCCTGAAGATTGCAGTTTTTTGTTGTGGCTTCTTCTTCTGATTGTTTCGATGATCACTGGAGAATTCCTGATGACACACTGAAAATCTATACCTAGCACGGGCTTCTTTTATTTGCTCGATCTTGACGCGATGTAGCTTCCGATTTTCCCCTTTCTCCACCTTAGTTTCTTTTGTCTCGCTCTCTATTTACCCCTCCCTCTCTAACTCGGCTCCTATATATGTTTGTACACCGCACGCGTTGCATCTCATTTTTATTTTGAAAGGTACATAATATAGATATAAAAATATAAAGATACAAACAAAAATATGAAACAAAAATTATTACAATGTAAAATATTGATTTATTAATGTAAATCAGTTTTTTCTAAATTGTGCTCTCCGCGTCGTCCGGCTTCGAGCAACCGACCTCAAATGCATAATCGAAACTCCTCTCACCAGTACTATTGACAACACGACACGACCATGATGGCGTGTCATCTCGAATCCGAGGTGACACGCCATCACTGTCGTGTCGTGTTGTCAATAGTACTGGTGAGAGGAGTTTTTGATTATGCATTCAAAAGTCATCTCCCTAAAGTATAATAATGATTTCTGGCTGCGTGCTATTTAATTCTGTAGGTTGAATAGATCGTTAAAAAATTTTCGGTGTATGTCATGAATACTTTTTAGATACAGGGATACGTCTGCGAAATTAAGCTTTTTAATTTGTTTATTAAAAAGAAAAATTAAGCTTTAAAATGGTAATTTTTTTACATTTATTTGTTCCCCCTCCTTATGAACTAAACAATTAGTTTCAAATATCAAAAAGTATGTCCATTAATTATATATAAAGAAATTAAAAGAAAATTTATAACAATATATGTATGCTCTACTAGTTTACGAGTAATAGTCGATTAAATTATTATCGTAACCATGGTGTGTTGAGTGATCAGAAGGCATACGACCTTTGACTATGAGAAGCACCGCGGGGACCTGGATTCGATTCCCGGCCGCTCGTCGAGCTGGGCTGGACTGGTGGTCTGGTTGGCTGTAAGAGATTGCTCTTGATGAAAGTACAGAAATAAATAAATTATGACGTGTGGCGGATTTGTATGAAGTCAACTGAAACTTCATACAATTGATTAAAATAAATTTTATTTTATAATATAAATTTATTTTACATGCAAAAGAAATATTAAATAATATATTTCTATATTTACAATGTTGAGTAATATCGTTTAGTATTTTTATGCCTGTAAAACATATATTATGCAATACATTTACGTTTTGAAAAATTAATATTTCCAATTAATTCAATACAGATACTACATATAATTAAATGTTTGTAAAGAAACTATATTTCTTTGGTACAACGCTCTTTTGTCGGTAAATAGTGACCATGTACTTATTTACCCCATAGATGGCGCTATGAGTATTGGCGGCTAACTCAGTTAGCAAAGCGGATTATTTTTGTTTGACAGAACTCGCATTGTTATTGAGATTTTTTAGATATATTAAAAGAATTGTATTAAAAGGAATTGACAATTTAAATAATAAACTTCAAATATCGTTTCTTTGTTTTCAGGTAATATAGTACTATTTAAGTTTAACTCTGTAATTATTCTTATGTGTACTACTAGCACTAAAATAAACAAACTTTGTTATCAGAGCAACGCAATTGTTTAATTGAATTTTGCAATTCATAATAAGTTCGAAGAAATTGTCTTTTATGTTTATAAGGGCCTAAATATGTACGCAACTCTTGCAGTGCAAGTTTTACTCGTACTAGACAGGTTTTCATTTTTTTCTATATGGGGGGAAGGCTTATTTTTTACACTTTTCAGTACATTTATAACGATATAATATCAGAAATTATGAAAAAAATAACGATCCCTCACATTTTATATGAAATTTTGAAAAGTATTTTTTGACTATGTAATTTGATCCATCTGCCCTAAAATTTCAGTGTAATTTTTTATTCATATTTATTGAAATATGTGTTGGTTAATATGCTTTATTCTATACTGTACCAAATTAAAAACTTCTACGTCAGCTGTTTCCGAGAAAACGCTTATGACATACAAACAGACGGCTATGCGAGTGATATTTTGCCCGGTTTTTGTTTTTGAGGTACGAAACTCCAAAATCCCTTTTTTTAGTATTTAGTGTGACTTATATAAGATGTTATGGCCAACAAGATATTTTTCGAGTAGTAGATTTTATAATTAAAAAAAAACATTCGATGCATTCACGTATTCAATTCATATTTTCATTTAATTTTAGATCATATGTAACTATATAATTTTGTTACGAAAATTTGAGAAAAAATCTTTTTAAATTTAATTATAAGATTGTCACATACGGATGTTAAATTTCAATTATAAATTCGTCACATACAGATGAAAGAATAAAGTTATAAGTGTGTTATGTATGAGCGACAAAGTTAAGTCACAAATGTATCATACATAGATATTAAAATCAAATTATAAATTTGTCACGTATGGACATTAAAGTCAAGTCATGGGACTGTCACATTTGTATGATAAAATCAAATTATAAATTTGTCACGTATGGATATCAAAGTCAAGTCATGGGACTGTCATATATGTATGATAAAATCAAATTATAAATTTGTCACGTCTGGATATTAAAGTCAAGTCATGGGACTGTCAAATATGTATGATAAAATCAAATTATAAATTTGTCACGTATGGATATCAAAGTCAAGTCATGGGACTGTCAAATATGTATGATAAAATCAAATTATAAATTTGTCACGTATGGATATCAAAGTCAAGTCATGGGACTGTCATATATGTATGATAAAATCAAATTATAAATTTGTCACGTATGGACATTAAAATCAAGTCATGGGACTGTCACATATGTATGATAAAATCAAATTATAAATTTGTCACGTATGGATATTAAAGTTAAGTCATGGGACTGTCACATATGTATGATAAAATCAAATTATAAATTTGTCACGTATGGACATTAAAATCAAGTCATGGGACTGTCACATATGTATGATAAAATCAAATTATAAATTTGTCACGTATGAACATTAAAGTCAAGTCATGGGACTGTCCCATATGTATGATAAAATCAAATTATAAATTTGTCACGTATGGATATTAAAGTTAAGTCATGGGACTGTCACATATGTATGATAAAATCAAATTATAAATTTGTCACGTATGGACATTAAAATCAAGTCATGGGACTGTCATATATGTATGATAAAATCAAATTATAAATTTGTCACGTCTGGATATTAAAGTCAAGTCATGGGACTGTCACATATGTATGATAAAATCAAATTATAAATTTGTCACGTATGGACATTAAAATCAAGTCATGGGACTGTCACATATGTATGATAAAATCAAATTATAAATTTGTCACGTATGGACATTAAAGTCAAGTCATGGGACTGTCACATATGTATGATAAAATCAAATTATAAATTTGTCACGTATGGACATTAAAATCAAGTCATGGGACTGTCACATATGTATGATAAAATCAAATTATAAATTTGTCACGTATGGACATTAAAATCAAGTCATGGGACTGTCACATATGTATGATAAAATCAAATTATAAATTTGTCACGTATGGATATTAAAGTTAAGTCATGGGACTGTCACATATGTATGATAAAATCAAATTATAAATTTGTCACGTATGGACATTAAAATCAAGTCATGGGACTGTCACATATGTATGATAAAATCAAATTATAAATTTGTCACGTATGGACATTAAAATCAAGTCATGGGACTGTCCCATATGTATGATAAAATCAAATTATAAATTTGTCACGTATGGATATTAAAGTTAAGTCATGGGACTGTCACATATGTATGATAAAATCAAATTATAAATTTGTCACGTATGGACATTAAAATCAAGTCATGGGACTGTCACATATGTATGATAAAATCAAATTATAAATTTGTCACGTATGGATATTAAAGTTAAGTCATGGGACTGTCACATATGTATGATAAAATCAAATTATAAATTTGTCACGTATGGACATTAAAATCAAGTCATGGGACTGTCACATATGTATGATAAAATCAAATTATAAATTTGTCACGTATGGACATTAAAATCAAGTCATGGGACTGTCACATATGTATGATAAAATCAAATTATAAATTTGTCACGTATGGATATTAAAGTTAAGTCATGGGACTGTCACATATGTATGATAAAATCAAATTATAAATTTGTCACGTATGGACATTAAAATCAAGTCATGGGACTGTCACATATGTATGATAAAATCAAATTATAAATTTGTCACGTATGAACATTAAAGTCAAGTCATGGGACTGTCACATATGTATGATAAAATCAAATTATAAATTTGTTACGTATGGACATTAAAATCAAGTCATGGGACTGTCACATATGTATGATAAAATCAAATTATAAATTTGTCACGTATGGACATTAAAATCAAGTCATGGGACTGTCACATATGTATGACAAAATCAAATTATAAATTTGTCACGTATGGATATTAAAGTTAAGTCATGGGACTGTCACATATGTATGATAAAATCAAATTATAAATTTATGACATATGGAAGGAGTGATGGATGAATGTAATAAAATTAAAATTATGTCTAGTTGATACTTGCATCATTAAAAAGCAGAGGAATAAATAAACCTGTTAAATGAGAGTAAACCTTGGACTACGACAGTTCCAAATTCAACTATACATATAATTGGCTAAGGTTAAATACTATTTCTATTAAACTATTTCACATATTAATCTTATTTTTCACTGTGGAAAAAAATATTGCCTAGTCGTTTTTTCATAGATCCCACGTTTTTATCACTAGTCACTTTAATAGATACACCTGATTTTGAATCGTGTTCCGCTTCAAAATGAACGCGTCAAAATTGAATGACACCAAAATTGAATGACATCAAAATTGAAATACTTCTTGACCGATCTTAAGGATGCATAAACCTCATCCAATACCATATTTCCCCATTGTTCATCTCATTGTTTCATCTTTTTGTTCAGCCCCGTTTAAAATTGGAAAATATATTAGCACTTAAATTTCATCATTGTTACTTTTAAAAATATTGTGATAGCTAGGCATCAAAATTGATTACTGTTAATATAGGGAATTGTACTATATATATATATATATATATATATATATATATACATATATACAAAAAAAAAAAAAAATATATATATATATATATATATATATATATATATATATATGATACATTAGATATACATTTTACATAAAATTCGAAACGGAACATAGTTTAGAAATCGTTATTACTAGCTTTTTTAATTAATGACATATACAATTCTAAAGTAAATAAATTTGAAATTGTTTCTCTTTCAATTGATATTTTGCATGATCTATAAAATTAAAAAAAAATCGATTAATACTCTACTTACGCCCGCCAAAATTTTGCATACGAACATTTTTGTATGTTAAATGTGCTTTAGTACTATCCCCAATTTTAAAATAAAAAAAAATCTAGAAAAAAATGTCCCTACTTTGCAACGTGTCTAATATTTCCATATGGTTAATGGAAAAGCCAATGTGACTTTCATGATGGGAAGTGAAAGTGATACTTTTTATCACTTCCCTATACGAAATACAAATACTTCGATATACAATTAGGTATTCTCTCACTTACGCATATATAAATAGAATGATCGAGAGTGTGATAGACGATTATCTTTTCCACTCCCCTTTAGCCGTCCGTATTCCACCCGTCCTCTGAATTGCCGACGGTGTATAATTATTAAGGATGGCTTCTCAGTAACTCCGCGTGCCCTTGTAAGGTCGTCACATCGCTATAAGTGTTTCATTATAATTCGCAAATAATGTTATTTAAGTTAACATGCATCAATAAATTCAAGCCAAAGAAAACCATAGAACTTTATTTTATGAGTGTTCCGACACTCGCGTGGTCGGTTTTTGATAATCATAATTATCACTTCTAACTTCATTGTTATGAGAGCAATAACATTTCTAACTTCATTATTATGGGTAGTATTAGAGCGATAACATTTTTGTTCGTTCATTTGATAATAATTTAAAAAAAAATCAGTGAAAAGTTGTAACAGAATTGTTTGCAAAGGGTACGGTAATAAATTTCCGCCGGCATTTGTAACAGTCCCGCACAAACAACGAGACAACAAGGAATTGTCTCTGTCCGTTGATTCGCACTGCCTAATCTGCTGCACGTACTCGACATATGTCAACATCAATCAAGACAGCTCGGACGCACGAGCATCGCGTCCACCCCTCCCCTCCCCCGCATTAGTCACGAAGCGACGCCCCTCGGAGCTGGACGATGATGAATTCTCCAGCTAACTCGGCTCGTGATCGCCTCGTTAGTCCTTTTTTTTATTCGCTGCCACGCCGAAGGACATCTATCAATCTTAGACTCGAAGATAATTTATGAAGAAGTGGCGAGTTTTGCTGATCGCGATGTCGTAAAACTTGAAAGCTGCCATCTATAGTCGGTTGTATAGTTTGGAAACTCTCTTGTGAAAATATGTAAGAGATGATCGAAAGAAATAGCTGGGAAATTTTTTTGGAAGTTACTGTTTTGTATAACGCTAACCTCTGTCTCTAGCTACGCGTTCTGGCTTTGCCCGGGGAGAAAAGGTACCAAACATTTTGGTTTATTACTTTTTTCTTATATCTACGATTATTTGTTTACGTTTTTAGTTTTTGCTTTTGTTAAATATAATTTTATTAGTTTAAATTATACAATTATACGGCCCAATTTTGTTATGAAAAGAAAACGAACCATATGCGAACTAGATTCGCGTATCGAATGACCCATATCTCGTTTGAATTGAAATTATTTTATTCATCATAAATAATCATTCATATGGACTTCTTAGCGTAAATATGTAATAATGCTCAATATAATTGAGTAGGTAGGACTTGCATATTACCGTAAATATCACAAAATCCATGACATTTAGAATCATTGTTACAGGTTTCTTCCAATTTTTGTGTGTAGTTTTAAAAAAGTCCATTTTGGTCATAATTTTAGATTAGGGAGTTTCGGAAATAAGGAGGGTGAAGATATATTTTTACATAGTTTTCAGAATGTCTCTAAATTTGTAGCATCCAAAATTATAACAAAAAATTATTTTGTGACCCTTATCAGCAGCCCTTTTAAACAACATTCCACACTATACACAGAATTACAAAATTGGTTCTTCTTAATTTGCTCTCTCCTCTAAAATGTTTATATAAATTGTTCTTAGCGTTAATACACTGTATTGCTATGCTAAATTGTCGTCACCATGGTGTGTTAGGCCTGCGATGC
The DNA here is from genome assembly GCA_039881145.1 of Druceiella hillmani. Taxonomy (NCBI): domain Eukaryota; kingdom Metazoa; phylum Arthropoda; class Insecta; order Lepidoptera; family Hepialidae; genus Druceiella; species Druceiella hillmani. The sequence continues at coordinate 5,425,247 of JAYKKI010000078.1, read as the reverse complement.
GCATCGCGGGGATCCGGATTCGATTCCCGGCCGCTTGTCGAGCGGGGCTGGACTGGTGTTCTGGTTGGCTGTAAGAGATTGCTCTCGTAGGAATAAGTCCGTCATATGTATCAATTAGATACATTAAACTACAGAAATAAATAAATAAATAGATTTCAAGTTTCTACCTGAAACGGTTTAAAAGAAAAGTGGCTATGACAAATGGACATACGGGCATATGGATGATATCGTGAGAATTCCGTTTTAACTTTAAGGTAGCGAACTGTAAAAACATTTAATCTAGAATAGTTAGCAAAACATATTTTAGAACTTTTTATATGTTTATATTTCCTAGTGGTCGACAGCATTGTATTTACCTACTCACTCCGTTGAAAATATTAACAAGTTGGCGAGGGTGAGTGAATTCAGATTGCTACTACAAAACATTCCTTTCGCAATAGGTGTATGTGAAGAAAGCTGTATTTCACTTATATATAAAACGCAGATATCTATAACACAAAATATAAAACAAACGATTTTTTGCCTTGACATACACTCTATAGACTATTGAAAAAGAAACTTCTGAAATCACACAAAATTCGTCAATATGCCATTTTAAAGTTCTTTATCGACAATCTCTATTCTGTGCGATTGTTTCATCACAGACAATTATCTATTTGACATTGACAGTATGAACGTAAACAATGAGTATTTTAATATATTTGTAATATATAATTTAATGTATTTGTAACATACTTCATATATAAATTTCAGCTTTCTACTCTTTCATATAAACTTTAACTATACCAAATCTCACACTCCTCCGTGCGCGCAATATGCTTAAAAAGGGGTACAAAGTTTTCTCTTCACGTGTTAATATATATATATATATATATATATATATATATATATATATATATATATATATATATATATATATATATATATATATATTAATTTTTAATATTACCTTTTTTTTGCTTTTACGAATTTTGTAGCAGAAAATTGATAATATGAGACGGTATGTCATAATTTGCAGTATTCGCATGTACTATTGGATTCTTGACACATTTTTTTTGATAATTTATTTTGACGTTTATCGGTTCAACTGAAACAAACGTTTCAATTACTTTTTAAAATAAATATATACTGATGTTGGAACCTGTTAAAACTCATTAAATCGAAATAGGTATATGAAACGATATGGTTACTATTCTCTTCTATTTTTTTCGATTTTCTTTTGGGTTTGCTGTGTTACGATATGTTACAACAGAGAAGAGAAGTTTTTTTTATTAAATCTATTTTTCGTTTGTGGAATGGAACAATTTCCTATCCGGTTTTCCTACCTGTAACTATCTGGCTGGCATAGTCATCATCTTTGTAGAATAATGGCATCTAGAACCGAATTACATCGAAATTGAATAATGAATATATTTGGCATTAATTTCGTAGAAATTAGTTACCACTTAATTTTTATTGACAACTAAATGACACTACGTGATGAAAATATCTCTTCAAATTGCCTGACGATGTTGTCATACGAAACCTAGGTCATGTTTAAAAATTCAAATAAAGTGGATGTAATACTACATCACGTAGTTTCATTTAGTTGTGAATAAAAATTAAGTATCGCGAAATTCCTAACTTTCTTAACGATCAACCATAGGAACCATACGCTGGTGAAAGCTTTATGTTAATTAGATAATCAGTGTTCTTGCTGCACTCTTAAAAAAACAATAAAAAACTTTTTTCTTTACAAATTTGCGATAAAAAAGAGAGGAAAAAGAAAAATAACATCACACTTTTTTAGTAAAATAGAAGTCTATGAAAATATATAAAAATCTTAACTTCACACAAGCATCACTTTAATTAATTTTAAAACTCTTTTTCGTTTTCTGGTGCATTGGTTGGTTAGCAGTTTTTAAATGAAGGAATAACAAATAAACACTTGAGTTTTTGCATTTAAATTTATGAAACTGTGTTAAATGTTTTATATACCGTAATGGTTCAGTTTATTTATTTTAAAATATATTATGAATACTCAGGAGGAGGTTAAATATATTTACGTGCCGAGATGAGCAGGAATATATAGATCACTACGGGAGCTTTCATTACGGCATATTTGCTGCCCGATGCACTTGGCAAGCACATTGCTTTATTTGCTCGTTTGCATTGATGAATATTTGCAGGAAGTAGGGCTTACGCCTGACGGCAATACGTATATAGACCAGAAAATTTATAGCAGCGTATGTGAAAGATTACAAATATGAAAATAATATATTTTCTCATAAACGTTGGACCAATTTTGTTTTATTGTAAGAATTTTAAATGTGAATTATATATGATAGAATTTGCTTTTTCAACGTTGATGTCATAAACGTTGGACCAATTTTGTTATATTGTAAGAATTTTAAATAATGATTATATATGATAGAATTTGCTTTTTCAACGTTGATGTCATAAACGTTGGACCAATTTTGTTTTATCGTAAGAATTTGAAATGTGGATTATATATGATAGAATTTGCTTTTTCAACGTTGATATCATAAACGTTGGACCAATTTTGTTTTATTGTAAGAATTTTAAATGATGATTATATATGATAGAATTTGCTTTTTCAACGTTGATGTCATAAACGTTGGACCAATTTTGTTTTATTGTAAGAATTTTAAATGTAGATTATATATGATAGAATTTGATTTCTAAGGTTTAATCTCAGTAAGATTACTCAAGCGTTAGTTTGTTCGTCCCTGCAGGTGATTATTTCAATATTTTTTGGCGGCTTCTTGTAAATTTTTCGGAATAAATATCTAATATAGTCGGCTTTTTGACGTAAAACTTCTTTTATGTAAAAAAAAAGGTAACGAATAATATGTCCAGAATGAAATTGTAACAATAAGCAAAACAAACGTGTGATAACGAAAACAAGCAAATAGCAGTTTCCCCCTGTGCTATCTCTCACCATGTATGTAAGTGAATAGCAAACCCACAGAAAAGCATATTTGGCTTGGACTTTTTTAAACTTTCGCGATTCGAACACATATTTTATTTGATTTGAATCGGGTTTTTTCGCGGTAATTATCTATTTAATATTTTAATGTAGATTTAATATAAACGGGAAGTCTTTCCGTGACCACAGGCTGTGCAACCAGTCTGAAACGTCGGGACATAGCGAATACTTAGTTTATATCTAGGTTTACTCATTAAATAGATAATTACCGCGAAAAAACCCGTTTCAAATCAAATAAAAAAAATTTGGCTTGTTTCAGTTCTTGGTATGCTCTCACATCTTGTGTGTATTCGTTTCAAAGATTTCCCTATTGTCCCTTTTTCCTAGATTCCTCTACTCTCTAATTCCCTAGAAATGAACTTTTTTTGACGTACTCTGTTTTCACATTTGTACATTTCTATTTACTCAAAAAAAACAACTAATTGCCCTACTTATACTTAGCTGTTGTTTAGTATGAATTAACGACTTGTAGTGTCAGATTATCTGCTGTCACTGCATAAAAACAATTTTAAAAATATTCTATGACATTATTCATTTTAAGAGCATATTTGGGACACAATCTATCTTTTTACTTAACGAAATAAATGGCGAAACTTTAACTACAAGCCACAGGTCTTACGTATTATTTTTAGAACTTACACATGCGACCAGGATATTTTTTTCGACGATAGAGCCTTGCGTAGATCCTATCAACTACTACATCTAAGTAAAACATGGAAATTTTAATGGTTTTTAATCGTGTCATACAATTTTTGTTTAATTACGGTAATTTATGTACATAAAATTTATGTAGACTTGTTTTACTGCGTGATGTTACCCGTCTTTATCCAATAATTCAATGCGGTGTAACCAAGTGGGGTAGTGCAGGAATAATTTAAATTTTGTTTTCATTTATCATAAATAACGATCACATATTAAGGATTATTTTTAATACGTTTTTCCAAGAGAGTGTGAGTAAAGTTTATATCATATATTATTATTATAAATATAAATAGTAATAATTATTTTAAATACACTTCACTAGAAATTAACTGTAATTTAAAAAAACCTGTCAACGAGTGGAGGTTGCACTACGTGGCGTTTGTACACAATTAGGTACTTATAATCGTTTCATGGTACATTATAATCCTATTAAACTATTAAAAAATTTTAAGTTTACAGAACGAAAATATATTGCCTACTATAGTCTTTTACAAGCGCATATTTAAAAAAATATGTTTTGTGGGATATAGCTACAAGTTAACAATTTGCATTCTTTACTTGGGCGGTGAGACTTTACTTCTTGTCAAATTTCATGATTTTATGTCACCATAAAATACCTTATAGGTATTTTGCGAGATTTATTTGCGAGTGTCAAAATATGCGACATAAATGACCATATTTTTGATTGCGTTGACTTAGAAGATTGAGTTTTTTACAGCTCCGAGGGACTGTAGAGCTAAGTATTTAAAACTAATTTAAATTTTATACTTCCTGGGCAAAAGGAGTTTGTCTGACAGATATACATACATATGGACAATGAAGTAATCTTATAACGAACCCCTTTTTCGTTTTGGATTAGGGAACTTTAAAAATATGAAAAAATCATTTTGAATAAATAAGTTTCATATCAAACGCTTTACTTTCAACACACAAAGCCTTTTTAGGGTTCCCTACCCTAAAAGAAAAAAAAGGAAAACTTGTAAGATCACTCACGTGTCTATCACAACCGTTTTTTGTCGAAACAGTTTTATGTGGAACTTGAAATTAGGCACAGTAATGAAAAATATTAACTCGCATATATTTCTATAGCAAAATATTTCAAGATATTTATTTGGAAATTCTTGGGGGAAAATTAAATAATCGATTTTTATTTTAGTTTCATCGTTTGAAAGGACTAATTATAAAGGTTTTAAAAGTATTATAAAATATTATCTTTACATTTTACGTCTTCAGAAAGTACCGAAAAAGATTCAAAAATTTATTCTCCACTCCTTTTTTTCCAAAACTATTCAATCTAAAATAATAAAAAAAAAAGTCTTATCAACCCAAAATTAATTAAGAATCAACTCAAAGAATTAAGAAATACACATTATATATTATATATATAAGAAAAAAGGGAGTGAATATAGATATAAAAGACAATTTTCATTTTACTTTAATTTAATGTAGCATATTGTGTGAAAGGGCTAACAATGAACAATACAAAAATATTTTTTCTCTAATTTTAAATCGCATTTTCAGAAAATATTCCAACAAATGTATAATGCAGCATCAACCCCATTTCATATTTCTGAAAAATCTGATCTAAAAATCACGAAAAAACAGGTTTGTTAATATCTAACTAGAAGATTACAGGAAAACTGCAGCGATTATCCTAGATCTTATAACTTTTTCAATATTCGCCATATTGTTACACCTGTGAAAGATATCGTAAGCAATAAATTTACGTAGTGAAAAACTAATATTTGCAAATAGTTTAATAGAAAAACTATCTACCCTTAAATGTTTATAAGTATCGAAATGTGTTCTAAATCTTTGTAGGGCGAATTCTATCCGTGCTCATAAGAACAATATTGAATATGATAATTCGTACAGTTTAGTAGAACTTTTTGATTTCGAATATTAGAGATATTCACAAAAAATTACTTTAAGTATTAATAAATACTAGTGATCGCCCAGTGGTCGAAATTCGATTATAATGTACTCATTTTGTTGAAAATACTAATGCGAGATATGCGAGAGCAAGTTTCATATTGCCGCTACAAAATTTTCCTTTTGCAACAGGCGTATATTAAGCAAGCTCTGTTTAGCTAATATATAAAACATACATATCAATTACACATAATGTAAAATAAACGCTTTTTTATTTTGACATAAATTCCACAAAACATTGATTGTGTTCGACATCGACAGCATGAATGTAAATAATGAACATTTTATTACTTGTAACCCGGTAATATTATATATATATATATATATATATATATATATATATATATATATATATATATATATATGTGTGTGTGTGTGTGTATATATTTATATATATAAATCTACCACATGTTAAAAATATTATCATTTTCTTTCTCTGAAACACTCCAATAAAATAAAGCCTTTGACGTTACAAATAAGATAACGAACTCAATTAAATTAAATAAATAAATAAGCGACCTTATTGGTAAAACATCCCTTTCCATAGATCAGCATCGACAAGGGTAGGTCGAGGCGCGGGGTGGCAGAGGGCCTCTCTCTTTATTTCCCCGAGCATCCATTATTGGGGATGACCTTTATCGGTTTGGGTTCTCGTGTGCCTTTTGTTTAACACTCGAGGGCTGCGGGCGGCCACTAGGGTCACGGACCAGGGTCAAGTCCTTTGGAAGCGAAGGTTTGTTTATTTAATATTTGTAAAAGCGGATGGCGATGTGCCGGAAAATGTTGTGAAAATGTAGGGAGTATTATATTACAGAGCTGAGATCTAGTTGAAATATTACGAGAAAAATAATTTAATCAAATTAAAATATACTCGTCAATGTTTCGTGTATATTTATTTTAAAGAAAAATAAAAAAGTTTTTGAACGGATCATTTTCATAAAATTGAATCGAAATAGTAGCACTAGGGTAGAATAAAAAACAATTTCATTTCCATTATTGTAATGCAATAATTGAAAAAAAAACAATGTCGTTTTGTTTTCGCACAATTAAATAGCAAACATTCACGCTTTTCTTGGTATTAATATTTCATGCGTCCGAAATCGCAATTAATACATAACTTATGTACATAAAAGGTTCCGTTACATAAAAGGTACACCGGTAATTTCCGTTACATAAACTGATAATTAGGAAAGCAATATTCAAACTTTCACTATGAAATTACTAATGGTTTGCAATACCAGGAGTATCTCATCAAGTTAACCTCTGAATATAAAATTAGACTAAAAATATTTTATTTCTGTTATTAAATAAATTTACAAAAAGACTTTTTTAAAGTATTATATTACGTAATATTTCACAATAATTGAATACTATTGCTCTTCAGTTCACCATAATTCGCACCCACATAAAGAAGGATTCCCGAAAAACAGTCATTTAATGCTTGGAGGCCTTGAAATATACTGCTGAAGGAAGACGCTTCACATAAACTATACCCTTATTTAACGGCTATTCCAAATAAAAAGTCATCATCAGAATCTCTATGACACGTCCACTCAGGATAATAATTCGGTCATACTGCTAGGAAGTGAGGTGGTGATTTCAAAAAAGGACTTGTGACTATGAAAGTGAAAGGCATAATATCTAAAGGATCAGTGTCATCAGGATAATTATTCGTTGAAGAATGATTATGAATTTAGTGCCCTCTTTTGGGAGCGCTGCGTCATAATCAGTCACATTTCCAGAGTTTCAAACTTTTTCCCTTTGAAGTGCGCCCAAGAGGATATATTCAAGATAATGGTAATACAACAGTTTTTAAAATACAAAATATAGATATTTGAATAAGTTTGAACTTAATCAATTACATTTATTGGAATTAAAATAAATTCTGCCATTTAGGACAGAATTAAAGAATTTCGTTTTAATGTATCGGAAGCGCTGGTTGTCGATTAGTTTACGATGTTTGTTTAAGAAAGAAACAGGTCCCGCTGTCATTTAATTAATAATAGAACTAAACTATAATTTGAATAGTTGTATACTTAATTCGCGTCAAATTTCATCTATCCGTTGAAGAGTAGATAGCAAACAAACACAAATACACCAAGTGCACGCGTATTCACATACTTGACCAGAGAGACTTTGAATTTATTATTTGCAAGAGTATTATTCCTCACGAAATAATTTTAAATGGTGATAAGGCTGGAAAATGAAGGATTAAAAAAGAATTTCTTTTTCATAAAACTTTGATCACTCACAATCCTCCCCTTTTTATCACTCACAAATAAAATTAAAATTACGCGAAACGTCATGTCAAAACTTGGTGACATAATTTTTTACTTATTAGAGAAATTTCAAAATTAAATTTGAAAAAACCTTTTCTGATTCAGATTTACGAAAGTATTATTTATTTGGAAGTGGCAGTATTTGACATAAGAAACGAAGTGAAGGTATTTTATGATAAAAATACTTTCTTCTATGGTTTTTCCATGTCTTTCCACATTTGTCAAAATCGTCTTACTTTCACAACAATGAGAGACGACATAATTTTTTGTTTCATTCCTCACATCATTTAGAATGTAAAACGTTTAGGGCGAATGGAAAAAAAACAACTGTTTCCCAAACAATTGCTTCCAAATGTCGAAAGCAAATTTCGGATTTTTTTATCATGAAATCCGTTCAAAACCTTTATTACATCCAATATTCGTAGTAAATAATAAGTTTAAAAATAAAAATAGGAAACTTTTTTTAAAAATTAAATATTACCAAAAAAATCAGGCTGGCTGTGCTCATATCAGGTTTTTTCTACAATATTCCTTCTAGGCGTGATTCGTCGTATTATATTGAAGAGGAAATGTTGAAAACATTTTTTTTAACTGAAATTATTTTTCAAAACATTTCATTGTTTTCTTTCTTTTTATTATACAGAATAGTAGACTGAATAATTCTGTGAAAATATGCCCCAAGGAAGAATACATGGTTCGTTTTTACATAAATATTAACGAATATTTCGTTCATAGTCTCTATTAATATTTCTCGCTAAACAAATATTAATGATTAGAAAAATATTGCCAAAATAATACATTCGTTCCACCCGATTAACATAAAATAATAACAATTAAATGAAACTACGTGATGTAGTATTATTTCTACTTTCTTTAATTTCTTTACCACGACCTAGGTTTCGTTGTATTACAGCATCTTCAGGTGGGATATTAGCAAAGATGTAATACAACGAAACCTAGGTCGTGGTAAAGAAATTAAAGAAAGTAGAAATAATACTACATCACGTAGTTTCATTTAATTGTGAATAATGAATTTCTACAAAATTAACGCCAAATATATTCAATATATAAAATAATAAATAAATAAAGGTTGTGTACTAACTATATACTAGGTTCGACGTTGAAAAAGGGCGGAGGTGGAGGTTTGGTGTTTATTTTCCTAAGTTTCCGTTATCATCGATAACCTTTGGCAATTTAGATTTTCCTAAGTTTACATTATCATGGATAACCTTTGACAATTTAGACAAATTAGCCTTTTGTTTACCATTTTAGGATTATAGGTCCTTAGGGTCACCAATCAGAATAAGTAGTCAAGCCTCTAAAGATTTATGGAGACATTTTAATAGATAGGTTAAGGATTTAGTATTTAATTGCGTTTTAGGAAGAAAAGCTGAGTAATGAATACTGGATAATTTATGTTAGGTTACAAATTTATCTAAGTAATGTTAGAAATGACGTACCTACGTACTGTTGTACCTATTTTTTCGATAGAATAAAAGAAAGCAGATTAACCCAAATATCAACATTTTTTAACAGTTCTGTTTATTTAAGGAGAGAAAAAAAGGAATTTTTTGTATCTATATATATGACCGAAAAAGCTGTCTGACTAATTGATATCAACACATCGCTAAGACTCTTTTTATAACGTAGACATCCACTTAGTAACAGTTTTTCAAAATTCAATCATCCTTTATTTAAGAAGAGAAAAAATGTATTTTTTATAACATTTAATAATCTATATATGTGATCAAAAGAGCTGTCTGACTGATCGCTAAGACTTCTTTTTATAACGTGGTCATCCAATAAGGAACAGTTTTTCAAAATTCAACCCTTAAGGGGGGAAATAGGATTTCAATTTATATATGAAAAATTCTGTCAAGGTACGAGGGTTTCGTATACGTTTAGGCACTTATAAACATTTAATTGTACATACTTATAATGATAAAAAAGTACGCTGACTATATGAAAATTTGTAATTTCACACAAATTTCAAAATCATCGATTTTCGGATTATTCCCTTTACTCGTGCTATAAATCTCTCTTATGCTGACTTTAAAGATTATAGGTCAACCGGAAGTAACTTACAGGTTTTATGATCAGTGATTAAGATTACGGGAAAAATTTAAAAAATACGCTTTGAAGGGCCATATCTGTTTGTTGCGTTATCCAGAAAACTTGAAATTTTTATAAAGCTATTATAAGTCTCCGCGCAGGGCGTAAAATATAAATTTTGTTCTATGGACCACAGTATACGATATTAATTTCAACTTGGTATCTTAAGCTAAAGGCCTTTTACAAACAGAGGATAGACGGACGGACAACGAAGGGACTCTATAAGGGTTCCATTTCTAAATGTTGAGTAACGACCCTAAAAAAATAGATGATCTTGTTAAATCGAAACCTAGTAAAAATGTTTTGAAAATAAATAATTATCGAATATATTTGGCGTTAATTTTGTGGAAATTCATTTTAATTTAATTTTTCACAACTAAATGAACCTACGTGATGTAGTATTATTTCTACTTTATTTAAATTCTTTACCACGACCTTGGTTTCGTTATGTGACATCTTCAGATGGACAATTTTTAAGATTAAATTACCTTTACAAATTGCCCACCTGAAGATATTGTAATATCACGAAACTTAGGTCGTGGTAAAGAATTTGAATAAAGTAGATATAGTGCTGCATCATGTAGTTTCATTTAGTTGTGAAAAATTAAAATAATTAAACACATGTTTTACATTTTTTGAATCCATCACTCACGGTCTGATTTCCAAAAAAAACCGTGAATTTAGTTGTGTGTGAACTAGAGTGCTACTATTTTGAAGTTTATTTTTGAAAATCGACTCCTAGGGATAGTCAACTGTGTAAGGGTCATACGAATAAAATTATAAATAGATATGTCCTAATTATTGTATTGATGGGTATGTAGTAATAGACCAATAAGGTTACTTATATATTTTAGAATATAAATACAGTGGCTTTGTTAAGTTTCAAGGGTTTCCATAAAAGCTATTCGTACAGCTAGAAGGCGTATATATATATTTATATAAAAAAAAAAAAAAAAATATATATATATATATATATATATATATATATATATATACAAGTAGTTTTTATACTAATCCAAACTAACCTAATAAATGAGAAAATGCGTTTGTTTATTTGCTTTTTTTTCATGGCTTTATTATTCAGCCCATCTCCGTGAAATTTAGCGTCCAGAAAAACTTGTTTTATGGAAATAAATATAATTTATATTTTGTTTCAAGGAATACTAATTCTTTGTAAGAGAAGTTGCGAGCAACAGCGAGTGTAGTAGTAGAGATGGACTATAATATTTTGTATTGTTTAAAATGAAATAGCTATCGTGATATTTTGCTATTTTCTTATTGTAAATTTGTAAATATTTAATACGTTTATTGGTTCCATAATTCGTAAGGTTTTTTAATGATATTATTACTTTTTTTTAGGGGAATATCAAAAACTTATCAAGTTTTTGAATAATTTCAAATTAACCAGATTTTAATGGCGTAATGTGTTTACGGATTTTTAACGATATCTTTAATTCTTAAAAAAATTAAAAAAGCTTCTGCGAATAAAGATAATTTTTTGAAATGAGTAATTGCAGTGAGTCTGTTATGAAGATCCTTTTATTTTTATCGCAGCTCTGAAACACACATTAATTTTCCTAAGGTTAAACGTTGTAAGGTTAAATAAAGCAGATTTTTAAGATCAGATTACAATATGCATGTTATGTATTTTTTTAATGCGTGTCTTAGAGACATGCAACTTTGTACAAACATGTTTTCAGTAATTATAATCGGTGACAACTTCAAAAATTGCGAAAGTGAAATAAAATGAAAAAATTGGGGGCATCAGAAAACAAGAAAAAAAATCTTTCACTTAAAGTACTATTATACTAATACTATACTTCTATTATACTAATAGCCAACATCCCCTCTTAAAATGTTTATCATTCCTTGTTGCGCTGCTCAGTAGAGTTAAGGCCTGGTGGATTCCATCATAGTTCTTAGTAATACTAGTTCTAATGTAGGAACATTTTGAACAATCGCTGAGGTCTACTTCATCCAGTTACTCTTTTCTGCATATAGAGCAATCACACGATGGTAACATGTTAATACGGTGAAAGTAGGCAGCCAGATAGTTATGTTTGGTTGTTGTTCTGAAAGCGGCGATGGAAACTTTATGAGGGAAGTTTCTTGTTATGAAGTTTGATGTAATTAAATTCACCTATCTTTTCTTTTGCTATATCAGCCTGTTTGGTACATGTACGTGCATTGATTGTGGACATAATATGCCCTAGAGTAGACTTAAGTGGTATTTTAGCTGCCGATTGTAGTTTTTTGGGGCCCTTTCTAGCTAGCTTTCCCGTTTCCATTCACATCGGTGTGATTTGGGATCCGTTGAGTTTATTGCTTTAAAGGTTTTCACTTTTAAATTTACTACTGGGGAAAACTATATCTTTTTCAAAACCTTTGTTGAATGATTATTAGTGGGAAAAAGATGAAAAATGAATCGAAAATAGATTGTATATGAGTAAAAAAGAAGGAAGGATTTGTAGAACAGACATTGATAGCCATGTAATGGAAGGAAATGAAATTACAAACGATTTTTAACTTCAAACAATGAGGGCTTACTATAATTGAGGACAAGGTCAGTGAAAAATTGAACTTGAGAATATCTTAAATTTAGGATTTTAGTTTAAGGGTTTCAGGCATAGTAAAAATTATCGAAGACGGTATCAAAAATTATACATTATTTAGAATTGGACTTTTACTGGATTTTCCAGTAAAAGGTATAATACTGAAAAATTAAGTACGAGAAAGAAATATATGGAAATTTAGGTTGTCTAAAAACCATTTTGGATTGGCACCATTGAATTGATAAACAAATTTCGTGAAAAGAAATTTGGTATTTCTACGAAATAAAACAGAGCCATTTAGTCGATTTGAAGCATAAATTTGATTAGCGGCTTTTTGCATAATATTATCTATATCTATGTCGTATCTATATACGCTGCAATAAAAAAACATTTTTTAATCAATTAATAAAATAGAATCAAACGTATATTTTTTTAAGAAATATATTATTAAATGAAATTGACGAATTTAGAACTAAAGAAATTAAGAACTTCGTACAGTGATTATTTTGATTAAATAACTTGGAAATAACAAATGCCTTAAGTACAGTGAATATAGGTATTAGTTAAAATACAGTTAGGACCTTTTTTAAAGGTGATCAAAAAAGTTTTTCTTGACAAAATTCTTAGTATTTCAAAAGTACCTTTTACCGACGTGTCATTTGTTTCTTTGATGAGTTAACTCAATATCAACACTAAATTCGGAATTACTTTCTATCTTTGACGTGTCAACATTGCGACTCTAGAGTCAGCTTGTTAGGCGTCTGCACTTAAGACCTCTCAAGAGACCCTAGTAGAAGCCTTCGTTTCTCGACAGAGTGTTTAGTGGGCGAGACGTGTCAACCTCGAGCGGTGCCGCTATCTCACGCTTCTTCTTTGTGAGGATATCACTGAAGTAGGCCTAATTAAATTACAGCGTCTTTGGAATTGGTGTATTCATCATACGCAGCTGATAAAATGGGCACGCATAACCTAAAGTAAATTGGGAAACAAAACAATAAATCCTTTGTTTGACTAAATAGTTTATGGTAATTAGTATCAACAGTACGAGAAGCTCAATAGACGAGGGTATTGATTCCATGTGATTTGAATATATGAATATAATAAATATTTTACAGTACTACTGTTTGCATGGCTGTGTTTATGAATTAGGTTCTGAGGTGCCAGTGGCTGTTATAAAGATAGGTTACTTTTAATTGTTTTTTTTAATGTAACCAATGAATCTATCATTGGGACAACTTAATAAATGTCAATGACTAGAAGGCAGCTTTGTTGGAATTGCAATTTTTTTAAACTTTATTTTAAATGTAAATATTTTTTTATTGGTGACATCATATACATCGCTTAGATAAAATTAGAAGTTAATTTTTTAAGCATAAACTAAACTATTCCACAATTTAAGCTACTCCTCACGTTATGTTATACTTATTATATGCGAATGAAAGATATTCAAAACGAATTCAGGATTTAAAATATCCACTTTAACATATTTTCATAGTTTTGTTATTTATTTCAAACCTCATAAACTATAAATAAATGGAAAAGTAATGTGATAAATAAATACATTTCTACTTTAGATAAAAAAAAAAGTCATTTTAAAAAAAGAAAAGTCAATTTATTACGATATATTAAAATATTTCGACAGAAGAAACGCTTGATTAGTGATACATGCCAATATTACAAGATGTGAATATTAATCATCTTAGTACTTGACATGAAAACTTTATAAAAGTTTGGACCTCGTTTTTCTTTTTTTTTCTATTTTTCTAGGTTTATTTTTTCCAGTAATAGAAAATAGGTAGAACGAGTTTCTATAACTCTGCAAAAAAAATCTTGAAAAAGAAAGTAAAAATAATTTGAAGCTACAACTGAAAGCTTTCTAATGCCATCAAACAAATTTAAAAATAAAAAGTAAATAAATTAAAGGTTTCCTTGAATTATTTTCCCGTTTCCTACTCTCGATTTTTGGAACACATCCCTAACCTTCAGAACCCACCCCTAAATATTTTACTTTTGTCTATTCTTTCGACTGCAAGAGAAATGTAGTCTTATTACTTTTAAACCTATCTAAATTTTTCTTAAATTTTTTATTCCCCTATTCTAAAGACCTAACCCAAAATTAAAGACTCACCCCGGACCTTTGGAACGTAACCTTAACCTTCAGAACCAACCCCTAATTATTTTATTTCTTTCTATACTTCCGACTGCAAAAGAGAAATACTCTTAATACTTTTGAACCCATCTAAATTTTTCTTAAATATTTTTTTGATTGATTCTTAAAACATAACACAAAATTTAAACTAGCTCTCGATCTTCAGAATACACCCCTTAATTTCAGAACCTTCAGAACCCACTTCTAAATATTTTACTTCGGTCTATACTTCCAACTGCAAGAGAAAACTCCTGATACTTTTAAACTTAATAAATAATAAGTTTATGATCTCAAGTAAAAAAAATTGGTCTGAAAGTAAATATTTTAAATAAGTAAAGTAGATATATTAAACTTTAATTATTTTTGAATATGTTTTGCCTATATAGAATGAACTGAATAAATGTTATCAGATAAATCTTCTGAAACGTCAATATGTAACGTCACTAAATGGCATATCAAATATATTTTGCATATAAAAGAAGACTCCATACGAGAACATATTCCTTTAATTGTATAACAAATTGTCTAACATTATATCGAGCCGAGAACTTATTGCAGATCAGAATTTGTAACCATGGCTAAATATGTTTTACAGCAGCAAGTGCGGCTGTAGATGAAAATATTTTATTTTGGTTTATATAGCCATGAAATACTGTATCCTAACTATCCTAACTACAATATTATAAACGCGAAAGTATGTTTATTTGTCCTTCTTTCACACTGCAACCCTGCATCGAATCATTTGATATCTGTATCATATAGATATACAGTGATATTTGCCGGTCCATGAAATGACAGCCTACTTTTTATCCGGGGAAATCTCATCTTAACTGTAATATTATATGAGTAAATGTAAAAGTGTGTTCATTTGTCCTTTATTCACGTTAAAACAGAATAATTTATTGATGAAACTGTAAGCAGAAAAATAACAAGTGGACTAGGAAATGAGATAGAATACCTTTTATTAGAGAAAATCTTATTTATTTGGAAAAATATTACGTAAACGGAATAACGAAGCAATGATGCAACGGAGCAACGAATTGATGTGATTTTTTGAAAGGTTAAAAGATTAACATAACCATTCTCTTTAATCTCAAATTTAGTCTGATATATTTTGGTTTTCATTATGATTTATATTATAAAGTCTTAAAATTAGAGACTTAGTATTTCATTTTTATTAATCGCGCTAAATGTTTTAATTCCCTCCCAATAAGTTTGTATTGTAACCATGCGAATGAATCCATGATTAAAGCTAATACTGATATACAAACCAATGATATACATATATACCACGGAAATTAGTTCGAAATGATGTTCCTTATACAGGTTGCAGTAATTTTGTCAATGGGACTGAATATATTATAAGAGTGTTTTTGTAAAAACAAGTAATATTTTTCATTGGAATCGAAACTTTGGCCGTCACTTTCGGAAACGATTTTTTAGTATATTATTTTAGTGTCATGCACAGAATTATCTATATATTATTAATACACGTTTTTTGCCATATATCAAAACTTCCAAATTTTTTTTTAGATTGCTCTGTCCCACAAAATCTTTAATTCCAATTCAGCTATTGTGTTATCTAAATGTAAATATAACAGTAAAGTTACGATTTGAGGATATTGGCGAGCACCGTCTGCAGTTGGCGCAATATTGGCGTTTACTACAGATTGCATCTGCCGAGAGCAGATGTTGAGGCCCGATTAATTTGTCTCCTTGCTTTTCTTATCAGATGGATGGATATTGGTTCGCGACTTTACAGCTGAGATTGTAGAACAGTTGTGTTACGTAGATAAGTTACGAGATTGAACTTTGTTTGGTTTTGTTAACTTCATAATTCGAGTTGTAAATGTGGTTAGGTATTTTTCAATAAACAAAGAGCTTTGTCTTATTAAGTACGTATCTTGTTATATGAAATTTGTAAAATTTTTAAAGAATGGTTACGAGCTGGTTGCTTTTGGCTGAATACGTTTAAAATATATGATATAATCTATGAATGTAACGGAACAGCTTGTATGTGTGTGTGGACATGTCTGGAAATGAAAGCTGTTTTTTTATATGTTAATAGTTTTAATAAAAATTTATGACAATAAATATACGTACAATTTTTTGTTGTAACGCCACCTATGTATCAGGAATACTTTACTCCCAATATCGCACCATATATAGACTAGGGCCAGGCGTATTGATAACGGTTAACAATGCCATCTATATGGGGTCTACTTAGAAGCTAGTGGCGTTAGGTACGCCACCTGGTGCTTCAGCTCCATTGTCTCCATACTAAATTCCATCTACTTTTTTGCGGAGTGATGTATTAAATATGTCCAGTTTATTCCGGATTTATAGCATATAGCTTGAAGGATTCAACAGATTTTACCCATATTGGAGTTGAGCAAACGGCAAATAACATCCTACAGTGACAATTATAAATTTCTCTTAACCTTTCTTGGGTTTTTCAGTTACAAAAATTTGGGTTTTTCAGTTACAAAACATTGTTTTTCTTATTACTTGTTTACAGTTTTGTACCTTAAAGAGGAAAAACCTTTACGGATAAGATCATTGCATATCCGCTCATATGTTTGTCCATTACAGCTGTTATTCTAGAAATTATTTGACATAGAGCCTTGAAATTTAGTATGATGATAAAGCACAATATTTTGCATAGATTTGAACAATTTAGCACTCAAAATATTTATACGGAAATAAAAGAGAGGGAAAATGAAGATTTTTTATTTTATAGCCCAATGAAATAAAAATGATTATTAGTACCTGTATATAAAGCGACAATATGTACATCGTATGTAAGTGTTGGTGTTGTAGTTGCTACCTAATTGCAATTACTACTTATGTAAAAGCGTGGACAGTTGTTACCCTAATGTAAGATCAGATGTGTATTGTGGTGTAATTTCAATAAAATACTAAAATATAACAATTAATTAAGAGAACAAAAATTATGTTTGGAACATTTATTAACGTTAGCAATAAGTTAAAACATTTGCAGATATTTATAAGGTCTCAGAAATATTTTAGCAAATTAAGAAAACAAAGTACTCGTAACTTATGAATATTTATATTTGCCGTTCAAGAGAGCAGCTCTGGAATTTCAACACACTCTGAGAGCCAACAGAATGTTCCTGATTTTTTTAGAACCAGAAACAATTTCTACTACTTGTAAAACACATTTTCTATTATTATATTATGGAAATGTTTTGAAAAATTTCGAAGAAAACTTTTGTGTGTACGACACTCAAGAAACCATGTGCAAGTATATGTTCATTAGTAAGAAATTGTTTTCTGTTTTAAAAAAAATAAGGGAACATGTATAATGGCAATTAATTAACTAATAATATAATGCCTATAATGAATTACGTGAGATAGTTTTTTTAGGATTCTTTGTTTTAAAATGAAAAAGGCGGATCCCTCATAGATAATTTGGTCTTTCAAAGCTCTTTTTCTAAGAAAGGGTTTGAGATATTAATGTTAAACTTATGTTGCTTTAAACATTTCCAGATTTTTTCATTGATACAATAAAATCATTGATCACAAAACCTGTAGGGTACTTCCGGTCAACTTACAGCCTTCAAGGAGAAAAAATCTAGGAGTCAGTGATATTTTATTCTATATGGAATTATATGGTTTTATAATTAGTTTATCAAAGACATAGTAGGTAATATATTTGTGTTGTAAAGAATTTATGTTAGGAAATAGTTCAATTAAAAATATACTTAAATATTTATAAACGCCTAAATACGTACAAAACTCTTGTAGTGTGTGCTCCATTTATTCTTGACAGGTTTTTTGTCCCAAAACGCAACTTTTTAAATATAAATTATAGCAGTAATGTTAATGCATACGAAAAAAATATTTTATACTATTGCATCATATATGAATCGATAAAACTTCTATGCACATATTTTTCCACATTTCCAGTTTTTTTTTAAATTGTTAGAACGTTAACCAAGGCGACCTATGAGCATTCAAATTCAGTGGTTACGCTTGCATCACAAGCAGGTGGTGCAGACTTGACACATATTTTGCCATTTGCTCGAAAATTTTTATCTCCTAACGTATTAAAACGACTCATAATTACTATTTTAATTTACATAAACGCTTTTCTCATTATTCAGGTTTGTCAAAATATTTCACACGGATTGGAGTATGATGAAAAACAGCATGTTTCTAACTTAAGAAATTTATATATGATTTTTATATAAATGTAAACCCTGAAGATGATTTTTTGTCACATAAAAATATAAAGGAAAGGAAAAGTGGCCGAAATAGAACATAGTTTGATGCCGACGCATATTGAACGCTGCTCGGTTGAAGGTTTCGTTGGCGATCTGATAACTAGTGATTGATGGAAGGGTATAACAGAATAAATGTTAGGTCCATTCTTGCTTATCGTCTTTTTGTTGACAAAATCATGGTACGAGGTTCTACATTATCATACTCTTTTGTTTATGAATGCTATTATGGATTTTTTTATTAGGGTATATTTTAACTTATGACATAATATAAAATCTTTGATAACTACTGACACATTACAAAATCTTTGATTGCTTTTACTCGAAGAAATTAAATTTACTCTTAGTTAGAAAGCGCTAAAATAAATTAAAAAACTCACAGCCAAAGATCGAAAACCGTTAAAGAAAACAGTCTAGGAGGCTCAACACCGTGCGGTACCTAAAACAATGTGTTGACTAAGGAAGCGCCTCACACCGCCGATAATCATCTAGGAATAAAAGAATTGGGGGTATAACTTGTAGAAAAATAATTATTTTCATTCTTTTCTTCTTTTATCACTAAAAAACTAAAAAATATGAAAGTTTGAAAATATATACATATGTATATATGTAAGTATACACTCTCTTAGATATTCATAAATCTTAAGAGATTTTTTTTGCAGTGCCTAGCAGTATAAACATAATGACACATTTTTGAATTCCTCAGGCATAGTCAACAAAATACCTCGGTATCTTGACGGGAGTTTGAACTGAAAATATCACGTGAGTCAAAAGTTGAACAAATTAAACTCCCATATACTCCTAACATATTCTAAAATACAGATACTGATATATCAATCTGAAATGACCCAATGCTGACGACAGTATGCAACTGTGTGGTTGCACCAAGCTATCAAACTGACAGATAAAACAACGTAATTAAAATAAAATTCTCCGACTGGTAGCAAATACATATCACTACGTACAACGTCATCAAAGTTAAGTGAGTTAGTGAAATGATACAAAAATTCGCCAAAAAATATGAAGAGACCATTAAACCATACCGACCTGAAAGTCATCTAACTCCTTGACAAAACCCAAGAAATCCAGAAGACTGAAGCACACTTATGAAAGTTAAAATATGTATAGTTTTAATTTGGTGTTTGATTGGTTTATTCTTAGGAAGGATAACACTGGGGTTCTAACTCCACATGTCCTACTTGCTACAGAAATACTTAGTATATTTCAAAACCACTAATAAATTAACTATGTTAAGATGGTACTAACCATATCCAATAAATAATGTTTAAAAAATAACACTTTTAAATTTCGAAAACAGCACCTTTCTCTCGAAACTTTGATACCTTAAAGTCTAAACGTATGTTCTAAAATAACTTGAAAAAATGTCATTCAATTTGCACCGGGAGAATTTCAGGCCTTTTTGTTGATACCAAGATGGTATCTATTGTTTTTATTAAAATAGATAAAACCGTTCTGGAGACCTGACAAAATTTTTTTTCAGTACGTTAGAATATTACCGATGAGTTCCGCCAAAAGAGCATAGAAGGAGCACGCGTACAACATAAAAAGCGCTTTGTTGTCGTTTCTATAGTTACGTTGTTTAACAATTCAGATTTGTGTGTTAAACTTTGCTTTGATTTTTGATGATCTGACAATATTCTCTGTATTTGTTTGTTGCTCAGGGCTCAGGATATGTAAAAGTATAGAGATTACATAACTAATATGGCCATCTTATTATAAATATTTTTTTTTATTATATTTGTTTTTTATATTAAATTTTACGCTTTTCATATGAGATTTTCTATGACCACTATGAGTAGTATATTATATAAATTAATTTCGGTATTGCTTGTGTGACCGGTTTTCAACCAAGCAGTCGATTTTCTTATTTTGTCGACGACATCATTATTATTTAATATATTTGGGGTTAATTTTGTAGAAATTCATTATTCACAATTAAATGAAACTACGTGATGTAGTATTATTTCTACTATCTTTAATTTCTTTACCACGACCTAGGTTAGGTTATCTTTGCTAATATCCCACCTGAAGATGTTGTAATACAACGAAACCTAGGTCGTGGTAAAGAAATTAAAGATAGTAGAAATAATACTACATCACGTAGTTTCATTTAATTGTGGATCATTATTATTATTAGGCAAATGAAAGCGAAGAACAAAACGAGAGCTTAGCAATTGAATATCGATTATATAGATATTGGTAGCAATAATAATAAACAAATATTATTTAAAAAAAAAACAAGAAACATTTTATATTTATTGTAGCTTATCATTGCATATACTGTTAAAATTTATGTATTTAATCGTTGTCGACTGTGCGCTAGAATTATTTGCAGTTCATACAACGGCTGCGGTCGCCACAAATTACATCCGCCGAGAGCAGATGCTGGGCTCCAATTAATTTCTCTTGCGGCTCGCTCTTATCTCTTGGTCGAATCTTGACTTGCAACTTGGTCGGTTTAGATAAAGCGAGTTCATTTGGAAGACGATGACAGTGTAATTTAGATTAGCTTCTAGTCTACCGACTTTCGGTTTGATTTATTAGTAGCACTGTATTGATATCGAACTTCGATTATGGAAAATTAATGCATTGTTTATAATTGGAATTGTATTGCAAAAGTTATTTCTATTTCTAGTTTCAGTACCAAACTGTGCAGTGATGTATATTAGTTAGAGAGTTATTGAAATGTTTCTAAAATAAAAAGCGTTTTGTATTTATACATTTGTCGAATATATTTTTATAGTTAGAAGATCTCATATTTATGAATAGATGTTGCAGCCGAGTCTGCTGAATATTCATAACTGAAGCTATTTTTGTTTCCTTTCATGGTTCTGTAAAGTTTTTGATATTCCAAATTAAAATGAATAGGTTTTCTGTCGACGTCAAATAGATAAGATTGAAAAAGTTCTGGAAAAGAGGCTTTTAGTAAAGAGAAAAATTAGAATACAGTTGTTATACAAAGATATGTAGCAAAAATAAGACAGGATATATGATATTGTGGACGAGAAAAAAAACTTTAATCAAATATGTCAAACATACTAAAAATAAAAAGCTTAAGTATTTTGTAGCTTTTTAAAATTACCAAAAAGCTCTACTCAACCTATTGCCTTATTTAGTTAGGCAATATTTCAATATGAAGTTTTTGATACAAATTATTTTAAACAGTTATAAATTTTAACTTATCTTAAGAGGACATGATGAAATAACGTGTCGTAATTCTTTTAATATTTCACTTAGCAAAAGTTATGAGATTTTTGACCCAATTTTAGGTGAAGATATTTATTTGGCTGTAATTATTCAATTTTGTTATCATATAATTATTCAATTTTATCATCGGTGTGATAAACCTTCACCTTTTAAGAAAAAATGTTTACAGTCCAAGCAGTTAAATTTTGAATCAACCAGAACATCGGGTTAAAAAATAATTTAGGTCTAATTTTGTTGTTTTATATATATATATATATATATGTATATATATATATACATATATATTAAATTATTATGTACCGTAATTCTATTCTAGATATTCTCTTTTTTTTTTAAATCTCTTTTTTGCAAATAGTCCAATTATTTGTCCAATTATTGAAATAAATTTGACTTTTGATTTTTCCTTCAAGAAAATCCTCAATTGTGAATCAATAGCATTGCGGCTTTTCTAGGTACATTGTTTATGTATCCATTTATGTTTTTCAATTATTCGTTAAAGTTTTTCGCGAAATAAAAACACATTAAAATTATTGAATATCGTAAACTGATTATAAGTACAAAAGTCAGGATACGGCTACAAAGACGTATATTGTGCTAAAAGTTATTAGAAAATAACATTCCACTAAACAGAACTTTTATCTAAATAAGGCAATGGGTGAATGAAACTAATAAAAATGTGACGCTGTTACAGTTTAATACTAAATTAGCTAACATTGTATTATGTCATAAACGTTGCTGTACGAATTCCTAACAAGATTAGCTGAGTTTTAATTAAAAATTATGAGCTCTAGAAATTGAGCTGTTAACAGCATAACCATCGCAATGGCATTAACGTGACAGTTATCTTTTCTGCTCGCGACATACGAACTGTTAGTGATTTTGGGTATGCGAAAAATACAATTTTTTAACCGGGTCTCTGGAACTGCCATATCATATTGAAACTAATGGGCACTGACTATGTATCAACATAGAAAGTGTTAAATTCATTCGATTCGATTTCAATAAAATTTATTAGTTTTTTTAGGACATAGGTTTAAATTTTGTTGGCATAGTTCAAGGACGAAACGGTTTTCCGAGCTCGGAAGATTCCGATTTCGAGGGTAATAAGTTCGTATTCAATGAGATGCACCGTCCCGATTTTCATACACTTTTGAAAGCGCACATATGTACGTGCGTATATATATATATATATATATATATATATATATATATATATATACACATATACATATACATATAGATGTCGATGTAATTCATATTTATTGACTAACATTTTCTTTGAAGACACTTGGAAGACGATATGATTCATGCCTAACATTTTCTTTTGAAGACTCCTTTACTTTCATTGAACTCTTTCTGGAAACCAATGCAATACGTTCATCATTTTAGGAAAAGGTTTCAGAGTGACTTTATCGATGATAAAAAAAAAAATTATATCTGCTATTTTCTAGTTGCCGCTAACCGAGGAAATTATGGTCGTGTATTTAATTCTCACAACGGTAACACTAGACGAGATAGACAAGCCCAGACGAAAAAATGTATTTTAGCGGAAGTCAATATTTCTTTGTTTTCCCTTATTTTATTGAAAGAAAATTTGTATCAAATCCTATTTTTCATATTAATAATTGCCGCTCGCTGTTTATTTTATAAAAAATCGTGAAAACAAAATATTTTCTCCACGATTCATATTTGTGTAACAATTTATTTGTTTAAAGTTTTTGAACTAAAGTTCATATTTTTAGTTACTAAGTTTTTTAATATTATTCGAATAAAAACACAAATTTTCGTATTCTAAAAATAAAAACAGAAAACAAAAGAAGAAACTTCGTGAAGGGATGTTCGAAGTTTAATATCCGCTAATGAGATGCAGAATATTTTTATGCATTTTTTAATAAATATTTTATGGGTGGCCAACATAACTGTTAATATGCCGTTTTTTGATAACTATTCTTTAAATAAATAACGATCAATATACTTTTATTGGAGCACTATTTCAATAGGTCTTTGTCCTGCTAGCATGGATACAAAACTATAGACTTGAAGAAATTTTTCTTCCATAGTATTGTAGTATTTTATTTGCAATGGTTAGCTGTCATTTACTCATTGCGTATTGATAATGTATAGTTTATAATGCATTATGAAGTAAATAATTTAATATTATCTTTCATTATGTTTAATAGCATCATTTATGTACTTAATCTAAATACAAAACTGGCCAGGAGAGCGAGTCACTTACCTTGCTTAAAGTGAAATTTATTTATTTATCGTAATTTATCATTATTATTGACTTCCCAGTACTATAAATATTTAATAATACCAAATGTAATTAAATATGGAGGATATATATATATATATATATATATATATATATATATATATATATATATATATATATATATATATATATATATATATATATATATATATATATATATGTATATATATATATATATATATATATATATATATATATTATATATATATATATGTATATATATATATATATATATATACATGTATATATATAACATTTTTTGTCTATATCTCAAAACTATGACTATTGTAATCATTGTTATTGATTTCCCACAACCTTTGCCTAGTTTTCCAAAAATTATATAATCGATAATTTTAGACTTACTAGTTTCGGAAGAGGGAGGGTAAACATACTTTTTGCTTGTCTTTTAGTACAACTCTGAAGATATACGATCTGAAATTTAAAAAAAATGATCGAGGCCATTAGCCTATCAAATGATGAATATAAACATATCGAATTTTCACAATATAGAATTTTTATTTTTAGATGGATACAATACATTAGATAGAATATACACATAAAATTTAAATTTTTTTCGAGTTCTTAATTTGTTCATGCTTCATATTTCTATATTGCCCCTTTTAAATTTAGTTGTGTGTATGTGTTAATATTCTTTATCACTATGGCAAACTTCAAATTACCATATCAAGTGGTTTCTGAGAAAAACCGCCGTAATCGAAGGATACATGGGTAACTGAGTGATGTAGTAAACTTTTCATTTTTTTTTGATCTACGGTACCTTAAAAAGCGTCCCCAATGTCTGTGTTTAAATTCGTCCGAAATCACATTACCTGAGATAATCTTCAGATCGAAATCCCTTTTATAGCTCATTCCTCATCATGTCCCTTATCCTACTCCATTTCTGACTTATCCCTTGTCATGTTTTACGTAACTTACATTGTATATATACTTCTCATATAGGTATATCTATGTAAAAGTATGTTTTTGTCATTACCTTTCAATCATACATATCCTATCACTGCACTAATATTTCTTATTTATCGCATTGTGGCTTCTTAATAGAGATTGTTTTCATTGCAATGGGTTTCCTGCACTTTTCCTTAGATTACTAAGTTTTCGAAAAGTTTAATAAATAAATAAATATGAAATAAAAGTAAATAAATAACAAGTAAATTAATAATAATATTCCTATATTTTACTGCATATTTCAGTTATTGAAATTATTAATTGAAAATAAAGTTACTGAATCGAATCGATCATGTCACGTTGGCAACTAATCAACCCGCCATTTTATTACATTGATTTCTGAAATGATAGAGAAAATTTTTGTATACTTCTGGTAGGGTACATTAGAGCGAGGCGTTTGATCTTCTGTTCAGTTAGTAACTCAGTTTCGGCGAATTAAAAACAAACAAAATATATAAATTGCCGGAAGAGAACTCAGATTGATCTTGCTTCGTGACTTTTGTTTAGGGTAACAAGTGAGAGAAGTAGCATGTAACATATTATGCACAACATTAGGTATAGATAGGTTACTTATCTACCGTAGAACTAAAGTTTGATTGCAAATATTCAAAGAATTTTGGTTTCTCGGTTCTATATTAAATTGGGGTATAAAATAAAAAGTATTATTGAATCAGATTCCACTTCTTGTACTGCAATACTCTTATTTGGTATACATGTGAGTGGTATCATGAAAATATATAGTTCATACTTATTATTTCGGGAGATACTAATTCCAGACTAGTAAAACAGTGAGCAACCTATGATTTTTAAAATAAATGTTTTTTGTAAATGGTGTCAAGTTGTTAGTAGATACTTCCTGAAGTGCCCGTTAGTTTTTTTTAACTTACTGAAACTCAATTTATTATAAAGTTTTTTAAACCTTGAGAAATGTTATATAGTTAGTTATTATTATTCAACATATTTTGCGTTAATTTTGTAGAAATTCATTATTAACAATTAAATGGAACTACGTGATGTAGTGTTATTTCTACTTTTTTAAGTTCTTTACCACGACCTAGGTTTCGTTGTATTACAACATCTTCAGGCGGGCTATTAGCAAAGACTAAGTCTTAGGGGCATCCAACAGCATTTATATCTTTCAAAAACAATAGCTTTTAACTTCAATAAGATCTTTCGAAATAAAACCGGATATGCGCCTAAATATACCATTCAAAATACACACCTAACACCCAATTGTAAATTAGTATCACTCGACATAGTAAACTTATTTTATAATATACCACCAAAAGATTGCCTAAATATTATTTCAGATATCTTAGAAAAGAAACGATTAAACCCCATTGAAGAATCAGAAATTAGAGACCTGCTTAAATTATGCATGGACCAAAATTATTTCTTATTCGATAAAAAAAATTTCAACAAGTCAATGGTCTTGCAATGGGGTCCCCTCTCAGTTCCCTTTTAGCCGAGTTATTTATGAACAATCTAGAAACCAGCCTCTTAAACAGTAAATTAGCGACCAATATAGTATACTATTTTAGATACGTTGACGACATCCTTATCTGCTGGAAAGGTACACAGTGACAGTTAGATCAGTTTGTTAACTTTGCCAACTCCCTACACAATAATATCAAATTCACTTTAGAAGTAGAATCTGGTAATAAATTAAACTTCTTAGATATCACAATAGAACGCAAAAATAATAAACGTAAATTTAGTATATTTAGAAAAGACACATTTGCTGACTCCATAATTAATGGTCAATCACAATACCCTTGTTCCCATAAGTTAGCAGCCTTCCATTAGATGATTCACAGAGCATTAACCATCTCTCTAGAAAAACCCAAGTTACGTAACGAAATAAAAACTACAAAATGAATCGCAGTAAATAATAATTATGACCCATCAATTGTCACAAAACTATACTACAATAAATTAGAAAAATACTAATACAAGAAATATACTCGGTCGTACCAAATAATAATAAAATTTACTATAAATCCATTCCATAGATAAGGTAATATACCACTCAAATTAGGAAATCTCTTAACTAATAATAAAAATAAAAATAATACAATATGTGCTTATAGTACTTTAAATAACTGGTAAAACCCTTATTAATAATAAAGAAAAAATAGATAAACATAAAAAGAGTGATATCTACAAACTTAAATGTAACGACTGTAATAGTACATACACAGGTCAAACAGGAAGAGATTTTACTACAAGATACAAAGAACACATTGCCAGCTTGCGAAATAACAAACCAGACACGTCTCACTTTGCTAAACACCTCGTTGAAACTAACCATCACCCCCATACTGATAATGAACCTCATGTATTACAAATAAATACAAAAGGTAATAAACTTAATATCCTAGAAACATTAGAAATAAACAGACATAAAAAGACACCAAGGTTAATGCATTAAATGAAGAGCTAAATATAATATCATCACCCATACTTAATGTCTTGTTGACATAACATAGTTAGACAACATTGATACTACAGTACTCTTCAAATTGTTTCAGCCCAACTACATATCTAAATATAAATATATAAAAAATAAATACATAAAAAAAATTTCAAAAAGAAAAATAAGTAAATAAATAAATAAATAAATAAGTAATAAAATAAATAAAATGGGAGATATGTCAAATTAGTGGTATAACCTTGTTCTAACTTACAAATACCCGTGCTATTATATAAATATTTTACTGAGAATAATATCCATTTAATTTAATACATACACCGGAACATTCGCATTGTATAACCTCATATAATAACATCAATTTAATTTATTACCCTCACTAAAATATTTGTATATCCTATAACTCTCGGAAATATAATAAAACCTACACCGCTCCCCTATAATAAACTCACCAACATAAGCAGTGGGAAAACGCACACAAATCCGGCTTCCGCTGCTGTTTTTGAAACATATAAATGCTGCTGGATGCTCCTAAGAGTTAATATTTGCCAATAGCCCCCCTGGAGATGTTGTAATTCAACGAAATCTAGGTCGTGGTAAAGAAATTAAAGAAAGTAGAAATAATATTCCATCACGGGAATCTTATTTGATCGTTAAAAGATACTAAATATGAAATAACCATGACGCGATATGAGGATGTTCAATATATTTATGCTACGAGTAAATAAATTTGCGAACTTGAAGTTTGCTGAAAAGGGACAGTGAAGCAGATGAGGGCACACAGCGAACGACGATTGCAGAGGGTATGATGAAAGGGGCGCTATTGAATATAATAAATAATGGACCGGTGTTGAAAACGTTGAGATGGAACTGACACATCTTTAAAAAAGATATTTGGCAAGATTTGGTTTAGAAACGAAAAGACGAGAGTAAAATATTATTTGACAATTTTAGTTATGTATTTATTCATAAAATACCTGCGGATGTGTATTTTATTATCGACAAGCGTGCCAGCTTCGAGATTTGATGATGGAAGTAATTATAACTCCGGTAATTTTATAAGTAATAAAATTTTAGTGTAGCTTTTCGGAAAGAGAAGATTAGATTATAGGAGGATAAATTTGCCTTTGAAAAATTACATTCGTCTCCGTCCGTTGCTCTCTACGTATGTATAAGTATGTAGGTAGGTATAATACGCTACAGGGCAGAATTATTGACGTATTTTGGTCATTTTTTCTTCGTCAAATGATTAGTTTTCATAATTATTTGTCAAGTAATATAATTTTTATAAATAATTTTTCATAAAAACTCGTTTTTCCTCGCTAAGTATCTATACTCGGTCTCAGTTTTGGAAAGATCTTATTACCTCATCTCCCTTCTTAATTATGTCGGTCCCAACGCAAGCGATTTTTTCTCAGCTTTTCCTCAATTTTTGCACCTTCAAAACGTTTCTCTAATCTACTGATTTTTGATTCTGTCCAGTCTTGTAACGCCCCGGCCCAACGCAGCATTTTCATTTCTGTGACGTGCATTTTTTGTTCATCGATCTTTCTCATCGACCAGCATTCCGACCGTATATCAACACTGGTCGTATTGTTTGCTTATGAACTTGACCTTCGAGTTTGATGGGATGACTGACTTACCTTCTTCAGAGATGTTCCTTCGATCATCACTGATGAGTTGTCGTTTGCGTTATTTTCAGACATATCATACCGCTTGTATTCAGTCTTGTCTCTGTTTGCTCTAAGACCTCGCCTCTCTGGTGTCTGTTGCATGCATTTTGTTACTCTTGTACTTCTTTTTGAGTTTTGACAATAAGAACTATATAATCAGCGTGATATATTTCATAACTAGGTTAAACAGAAACGGACTAATTGTGTATCCTTGGTGAACTCCGACCTTAACTTCAAATTTGTCGTTCTAGCCTGAGGGTCTACTAACCTTTGTATTTATTCCTTGATATAGATCTTTAATCTAGGATATGTAACGCTCCAGAAATAATTGTGATTTCAAAGCTTGCCAAAGCAGATTAGCTGATTTCAAGAGATGAAAAATCTAGATATTTTGAAAATAATTATTAACTTCTAAGCTGTACACTTTTATATAACCCTGTTTTGCTTTAGGTTTATTATCAGGCCCTCTATCCATAACTTACGATTAAGTAAGTGACCACAGAATTGATATGATAAAACGTATTTAATAAAAGGATATGAATAGAATGCACTACCAAACAGAGCCATATTGCAATTTTGAATTTGCATTATTATATTCTAAAACCCAAGAACTTATATTCTTTGAATACAATCCAATTTACTTGATCAAATTTATGTCAAATATAATTAGCACAGATATACAAAATTTGTTTGTGAAGTTAGCATGCGCTAGTAGATCATCAAATGATAATAAGGAAGTGAGAAACAAACCAAACAAGAGCGTGTTGGTGCATATTTGTGATACTCATAGTAGAAAACGATACTGTTAGTATCGTGATACATTTTGAAGAATATAGTGTTTTATTTCGCACTTTGACATTGCTTCGAAGTTTAATATTTTAATTTTTACGTATAAATATGTTAATTATCATAAATACTGGGTTAGTTCTATGGGAAATACGATTCTATATTTGGTTGAGTCAATTTATAAAGGACAATTTTTCACATTCTGATGGCGTGCAATTTCCATTTCGCAACATTTAAAGAATATAGTGTTTTATTTCGTACTTTGACATTGCTTCTAAGTTTCATATTTTAATTTTTACGTATAATTATGTTAATCATCATAAGTACAGGGCTAGTTCTATGGGAATTACGGTTCTTTATTTGGTAGAGTCAATTTATGAAGGATAATTGTCCACATTTTGATGGCTTGCAATTTTAATAAGTACTTCACTATTCAAGTTAATGACATTAGCACATATATGGAAAATTTGTTTGTGAAATTAATATGCCCTACTATCAAATAAATCAAGGAAGTAAAATAAACCAAACAAGGGAGTATTGGTGCATGTTTGTGATACCCATAGTGGAAAACGATGCTGTTAGTATCGTGATACATTTTGAAGAATATAGCGCTTTATTTCACACTTTAACATTTCTTCTAAGTTTCATATTTGAATTTTTACGTTTAATTATATCAATTATCATAAATATAGGGCTAGTTCTACGGGAAATATGGTTATATATTTGATAGAGTGAATTTATAAAGTCCAATTTTCCACATTTTGGTGGCGTGCAATTTTAATAAGTATGTCGATATTCAAGTTAATAACAACTTACGGTACTTATTAAAAGACAACGAACGGAACGAGAAACACTCTAAAGTTTCTCACACTTATTCAAACTCCAAAAATATGTAGGCAGCTATTTATTTACATATAAACCATTTCATTTCATATCCCGCCGTTACATAACAGCCCATTCGCAATAGGGTTAAGTCGTACAATATTTCAAAGTTGTCAGAGGTTCTAAAAGGATTCGAATAATGATATAGAAACAATAAAAGGCAACGAAGGCGCTTCTGGCTCCACCGATTCGTATGTTACTCTTATGTAAACGTATGCCGTAAAAATCCTTTCGCGTTGTGCCAGTGTACAAGGAAAAATGTGGAAATGTCACGTAAATATAAGCGAAAGCTTCTTGACGCTTGATTTTTGTTTTAAATATAATATGTATTTACATGTAAAGTAATTGAATTAAAAGCTAATGATTCTTTTCATTTAAAAAGCATAGGGTTTGTTTCTAGTGGCTTCATTACTCAAAAGTACTACAGGAATTGCTAAATTAACTTAAATTATTTTTAAAATCGTAGAGTGTTGAAAAATGGGTTTCGTAATAAAAAAAATTCAGTCCGATTTGTGAGCATAATTAAATACTCTAATTCGTATTATTAAAATGTTGGCTATTTGTTTTAATTATAGGGGTTTACATAATAGAAAATATTTGGCTGTAAAATTAACTAAAATTATAAATTTAAACTAATGTCATAAACAGGAAACATTTATATTTTCGTTTTTCTAGGAAATATTTATTGAATTTTAAGGAAATTAACCTTAATTTTTTAAAGATTTTATCAAATAATACCCATAGTTTTCCTTTCGTAATAATCGATGAATTGTGTAGTAGAAGGGGTTTAAGTAACAATCTTAGAAGTGAAGTGTCGAAGAAGAAGAGGGCAGAAGGAAGGTTTTTAAACTACAATGTGATTCATGCTTATCATCACAGATATGACATAGGCCGAAAATATTATAAGAATTTAGAAGAGTTCTTGGTAAAATTCTCATTATGTTAATAACTATAAATTGTAGCTGTCAAATCTTATATCGGGACGATGTCAACAATCGTAAAAAATCAGCTCGTATCTCATTTCTCCTGGAACACTCGTTATGGTATTATGAAAAATACTGCAATGAAATTAAAAGTCTGCCCATATCCAGATAACATTTAAAAATGCAAATAGGTATGTAGTTTATATGAGATATATAACATGCAAATAAACGTGTCTATACAGAGAAATCCAAAATAGGGTTTGTAGTAAGCCAGATACTACTGCAAGGGTAAATGTTAATAAAATTTGAAAAAAAATAATATTTTTCTCATTTATACGTACAAAAAAATGGCATAAAGTATTACTACCTATAAGGTATTGCTTTTTTAATCTTCACGCATATTTCACATGTATATATTAATAACCACGAATGATTAAAAAGTAAGAGTTTGTAAAAGTTTTCTTAAATTTGTTCTTAGGGTGTATTTAGCACAGACGTTTAATGCAAACATTAATTCAACGAAGAGATTTGTCGACAGTTAAGATGTGCACCCACTAAAGTTTAAAGTTGTTTTATCTCATATAAATTAAGAATATGGTATAAAAATTAAGTACAGAATTGAAAATTAAATTTAGACTCCATTTTAATATTCCTCAATCTTAGTTAATACTTTTCTCCGTTGAATACATCATAAATATGAAAATATGCCACCTTAACACGAATAACGTACAACAGTGTCTAATTAAACTTATACCTTTATATTAAACCAAATCGTATTAATTTAATTTATATTTAAATCAAATAGTATTAATTTTTTATTATACATGTAATAACGTACGTATATGTTACAAATAAACGTAGTCTTAGTGTAGGAATACGAATTTTGGTATCGAATACTCTACTTAATTAACTTTTTCTGTATTATACGTTAGCGGAGCCAACGTATACTGTTAGGAACGCTTATAGATAAATAGTATTCGGCGTCGCACGGCTGTTTTAGTTCCATTGTGGCGAACGTCCACTTTTATTAAAAAAGTTAAAGTTTAAAAAAAGTAAGTAGTTTAAAAAGTAAAGTTTAGTTTAAAAAAAAATTGGGCGTATTTAATAAGTTACATTTTTGGAAACAATTTCATTTTTCTAATTTATTCATTGCCTAAGTTTTATAATAATAATTGATCAGTATTTCTGACTTTCCTTAGCTGATACTCTATGAAAACTTAACCATGGTTTGGTGGAAATCAAATTTAAAGCCACTATTTTTATTTTATTTCCTAATGATCAGGGAACAATATTGCTTGAATTGGTTTTACATAATTTTGGCTACTAAATAAGCAATGATGTAAATAAAATGCTATAAAACATTTCATTTTTATTAAATGCCGCTATTCGTTTTAATTTCTTGACAAGCTTTTTAGCTTTATTTTGAACAATTTTTATTTAACTCAAATGTTTAGAATAAAAGTTTATACTTCTTAATGAGATATTATACTTCTTTTTATTGAAGCGAGCATTTTGAATTAGTAAATGAAACGCTAAAGTGTAGTTTCATTGACATATCACGTTATCCTAGCGTCATCTATCGGTCAGTTTGTGTTATCGCTTCTATAACGCTGTTCGTGGTTATACATCACAATGATTTATTGGTAGTAAAGGCTTCACATATTTATATATTGTAAATGAACTTTTATATTTAATTACAAGATGATATGAGCAAACTTTACATCGCAAAATAATACAAATAATAATTATGCAAATAAATCTTACAATAAATCTATGTATGATTATACACTATTACTCGTAAACAAATTATTTAAAATAGAGAAATTTCACTTTAAACGTATTAAATTCCAGCACCGTTTAAAAATATAAATGTAATAGACACTTATGTATGTCAATTCACGATTTTTTAAAAAAAACTTTCAACATAATTGTAGACTCTGTTTATTGACGAATGCCATAAAAATGCGTATTTACATACGTACGTGCACATTTAAAGTCTTATCAATCTGAAGAGAACATCCGATAAACTACGGATTTTTCTATTTGATGATTCTTAGCGAAACACACAAAATAATAAGTTTCCGAGCTCGGAAATTGGATCAACTTTTGAGTTATGCCATTGAAAATATTAAATTCATTTACTACAAAAACTAAAGAAAAAATAACTAAAATAGATCACCATAAATCACAAGCTATATTTCTTGGTTCTTAGATGGCACTTACTTATTTGTTTTTATTTATAATCGAAAATATTTCCCACGGTAAAGACAACCTAATTTTTTGCATGCCAGTTAGAGCTGAATCACTTGTTTATTAATAGTTCTAATCACCTGTTTTCGACAAATAGTTCCGCCATATTTTTTATCAAAGAACGAATTCAATTTGAATTATTTATCACATTTTAACGAGAATTCTGTATGGCTTTACACCAGATCGATTTGTTTCAATTTCTTAGATATCTCGTTTAACCCTATAAATCTTCGAAGGTAGTTTTGATATTTTTCTGTTAGTTTCATAAGTATGTAAAAAGATACTGTTGTGGAATAATAACCTTCATAACTTCTCACTTCACTAGTTTCTATCTAAAAATTATTGGTTAAACTTCTAGATGGCGCCATATGTAGTGTAAATCAAATTATGTTTTCGAAATATTGGTCTAATTTCTTTCAGTGTAAAGTTTGGTAAAATGAGTATTTAAAAGTAGTTATTTCCATAAAATATTAAATAAACTCTTCGGGAATGCTTACACGAACTATGATATAATACATACTTTTTTGTTATACTTATGTTATAAATTTGTTATATTAATTACGTACAATATGTACGTAACGAAATTTTGAATAACCTCTTCCATGATATTCTGTATAAAATAACGTTTCAGGTAGGACTATTTATTACATCGTGTTTTTCTGGTATATATTTCAAAAACCTATTTCCAAGAAAAGCTGCCTGGATCAATGTTATAATATAAAAGTAGATACAAGAAAAGCCTGAAGCTTTTCAGAATAGAGTGGCAAGTAAAAAGATTCAATTGATATTTTATTGGAGAGGTTACAAGGTTTCTCCTTGTCGGTGCTAATAATCTCGTGAGGATTTTCTTCGACGCAATTACTTTAGACAGGGAAATTGGTTACTTTGAAATA
Source organism: Druceiella hillmani (assembly GCA_039881145.1). Classification (NCBI taxonomy): domain Eukaryota; kingdom Metazoa; phylum Arthropoda; class Insecta; order Lepidoptera; family Hepialidae; genus Druceiella; species Druceiella hillmani. Next base: position 5,389,981 of record JAYKKI010000078.1, on the reverse strand, counting down.
TTTTTCGCTAGAAAATGTTGTGGAAATGTTAAAGTGCTTGAATTTATAAAAGTATTTAGTTTTTCCTTTTTACAATATAACATTGCCTTAGCTTAATATTAATAATATCTTGTTTACGCAAGTTTTTTTCCTTTTGTCTATAACAAATAACAGTGGTAGTTCCTCGGAAGCATTTTTCTATTTTTTCAAATAATATCTTTTCCTGAATTCATTTCTTTCTTTCTCAATTTTATTCGGCCATTTTTCTTTCGTCGGAACACATTTTTTAGACTTATGAAATTTTTCCTTAAGGCTTAGGTGGTGTTTTACGTATTAAGGAAAAATTATGAAATAATTTGTAGGCTGCTTCCAAAAATGATTTTTATGTATAATGAGCATCATGGGTATTTGAGGAATATCATGAAAATATAACCCATTTAATTTTTAAAAGAAAATATATTTGAAGTTAGAAGGGCAGAATAGACATAGTGACTGATTTATTTTTTTTTAATTCTAAAATTTATTGTGTGGAAGCGACGTTATTTTGCATGTTGCAAAAAATTATATTTGCCTTCAATTTTTTTTATCTATTAGCTGCAAAATATTTCCTTTTAAATTTCGGAAAAATCATTGTAAGTTTCTTATTTTATTTCGATGTTATAGCTGAAAATTGTGTAGACAGGATTAATTATGTTTAGTGATAAAAATTATACATACTACCTAATTTTTTTATTAGATAAACAAGGAAAGGCGATCAAGTATGTTTTTAATATTCGTTATTATTTAATTTTGTTATTTTTTGCTTTTATTTTTTTATTCACTATGGAATACTTCAAATAATGATTAGTTTACTGATGCAATATTTTTTACGCAACATTATATTACACAAAATTATAAATATGCCGCAACATTATAAGTGTTAAAAATATAGTACAGAAATAATTTATTTTTGTATTTCAAATAATTGATTTTATTGTCATCTATTAGAAATATGGGCCTGCACCCATATTTCTAAACGTCGGCCTGTATTGATAAAGTGATTGTGATTATACAAGTGACGTTTTGTTATTAGTAAGTTACATAACTCACTGACCTGAAGTTGTTATTAATTTTACTCTTCATAGATTTATATTATATCAGCTTTTGCCCAGATATTCGAGATATTTTCTCCAATAATAATGTTCTCATCTTAAAAACAAGTGAGCGTAGGCTTAAAGTTAAGCTAAGAAGCAACATAATTTAATTCTGTACTAAGGTATCTTTAAGATGCTGATTTGATTCAAGATAAAATATAACTTATTTTTTAAGATTTAGCTTGAATAGAATCTATATCTTAAAAATACCTTTCACCGGGGTAAAACCCTGTTAATAAAACAAAACAATGGTTAAGTTTAAGCCGAATCGTTTCATTTTATTACAAATATAAATAATGAATATAATATTTATATAAATTAACTTTAAACCGATTGTAATAGTCTCGACAATTTCCATTCATCAGTTTTATATCTGCTCGCTTAATTTCACTGTCTTACCGTCAATAATTGAATTTCAAGTTTCTTCAAATGTTCCCTACATTTGATAAAAAACACTTTACATTTCAATGTATATTTTAATTATTCTCCACATATAAATTCTCAAACTCTTAGATAAATAAAAATCAGTCATACAGTCAAAATATCCTTTAGGAATATTTGAAAGAGACAAAACGTAGCCTTAACTTTAATTTCAATCACAACGTTTATTTTAGTAGAAGTTCTATTCAAATAAATTGTTTTCCAGTGTCATTTGGACAAATGTACAGGCAGGTAAACAAAAATTTCAAAATAATACTTTTAGAGAAGCCTAAGTAGCATTCTCCACAAATTGTTCATAAATATCTTCAATGTTTAGATATGCGTTACAGTTTTATAGTAATATAGGTATACGAATAGAAAAATGTTTTTGTGTGACCCTTACGTTACATTTATTACAGTTAAAACTTGGTAGAGTAATTAAAGTGTAATTGAAAATGACCTATTCCTGTTTGGATATTTATTATCAGGAGGGTAGGTATGCATTTAATAATATATAAATTACTTAAGAGTTTACTGTCTTACTTCAATTCATATATTAATGTACGTGAAATACATTCTATTATAATGAGATTAACTTCCATGAATGTTGATTCCATGCGCTTCTTACTCGTAGAAGTCACGTAACGCCTCCACGCCTCTACGGCTCGAGGCCGTAGCGCTCCTCGTAGATGACATCTCGCGTAGCTCTCTCGCTCCACTCATATAACTGACCCGCCACGATAAAGCATACTGCTTTACGGCAGTTACGTTACGTAAGACTGAAAGAGTTATGTCGTAGATTTGTTATTTGAACGTTATTTTTCTGGCATTTCGTAAAGTTTCCGTACCTATTGTGCTTCATTGAACGAGAGTAGAAATTAAAATTAAGTGGTAAATAGATCGAGATCAGTTATTTTGGTATTGAAAATATATTTATTACTGAATGATTATAATGTTAACGTTTGGTATTTAAAAATGTTGTTGTGAAAATATGTTTATATAAGTTAGGAAAAGTAACTAACAAAGTGAATTAGGAATTGCCAAGAATTTACAAATAACCATTTACTGTACAAACATATTACGTACACATTAGGTTACTTAAACAATGTCAAGACAAAATAAATAATTTCCTTTCTTTATTTAATTTCCCAGTCATACCACTGCAGGAAAAATCGTGTTAACCGTGTTAAATAAAGGACCAAGACTGTAGGTCTTTATTTGATCATTGGGTGCAAAGATACTATTATAGACGTATATATATATATATATATATATATATATATATATATATATATATATATATATATATATATATATATATATATATATATATATAAATTCTCACGGTTCTTTAATTCAAATAAAAAAAAAATGGAACCCTTATGAGATCATCATCAGATCCATCTCTCTGTTACAGCCTTTTTTAGAATTCTTTGAAATTTAGCGAAGTGATTTTTTGCATTGTGTGAATATTATTTGAAAGAACGTCTTATAAAAACTCCAAAACTATTTCAGAATTTAATTTAAGATATTTCTCTTGTAATCCCTAAATATATTCATAAATTTTGCAGAAATTGTTGGACATAGAAATTTGAACTTTGGTGCAATGTTAATATATATTTCAATACTTGACACTGAAAAGTTTGAAATGGAAATTGACGAAGCAAATAATGTACCTTAAAATTGTACTCTAAAATGTTCACAACATAAACTTATAACAATTCCAAATTTATTTTTCGAATATAATTTTTTGCCAGAAAATAGATCTTAAAATATTCACGATAATTTTACGCTTATGACAGATATTCTAGGCAATATGTTTACATAGTGCAAAATAAAATAAATAATTTTAAATATTTTAAGAGGAATACTACGCATACCTAAATATTTGCATGCACTTAAATGTGTACGGAATTACTTTAGTGCAGTTTCTACTCGTTCTTAGCAGGTTTATCCTTTTGATATTCTCTTATTCCGGAGAAAATCCGTAAATCTATTTTCAAGCTATGTTTTCGTATTTATTATTTCGTGGCACTCTGAAAACTAAGTAATGACTAAAAGTACCATCTTAGATTCAATTGTACTAACTTTAATATATTGTCTTTATTGTCAAAAACTCTAACCTTGCTTTGGTTATAATTCAATTTCATTTTTAAATTTTTTTTTGTCATTCTATTCTTCGTTTTTACATTTTTAAACATGCCAATGAAAGCGAGATACGATTAGAAAACCTTACAAATTAGAATTTTCCATGCGTTTTTGGAGTTAATAATACAAAAGGCAATTAGTCATGAGCCAGGATTATGATATTAGTTTAACTATTAAAGAATTTAAGTATATTTGTTTATGTTGTTTTGAATCACCTATCTGCGTGCCGTCATTTTACCCGCGTAAAATTGTTTTAGTTAGGCTGCCTTTATCTTGGGGGCACTAATTATCTTCACTAAATATAGTCTTATACTCTTCGCTAAATGACATTTGTCATCCGGGTCGGGGGTATATCGACGGGAATACTGCACATGATACTGATGCAACATAAACTGGCCTCTCTCTACTTTGCACCGTCTAAGCAGCTTTTTCGACTTGTAAATAATAGCGTAGTTATATGCGATTGACATGTATACATTTTTATTTAGATTTTCCTCATCGGTGCTTTTAAAAATCACTTTCTTTTGACTATGTGTTATTAAAACATTATTTTTTAAATGAAACTTCTCATATAATCAAAACGCTTAAGGCTAAGTTCATAACCTTTCAAGTTTGTTATAATATTTTAAAACCATCTCTCGGTCAATTTATGTAAGTGTTATTGTAATGCGAAAATTTTAATTGAAGACTGTGGTCTTCTATTAATGGCACTTTTCATTATTTTTTAAATTAGAAAATTATTTTTAACTGATATTTGGAAATAAAATTTAATTTTGTATTTATTGTAAGTGAATCGATGTGAACTAATTATGATTTTGACATGTCTCTGAATAAAATTTATATCAATTAATATTATGATAATTATATTTTATATAGAATTCATAATGAAATTAATCGTAATAGTTATTAATAGATCATACACAATAAGAATATTTCATTTTAAACTCATTGGTTTTAGATATATATTTATTTTCTATTTTTTTACAATTTTACGTTTTTATTTGGTATCTCAATTTTTGAATTAAAAAAAAAACAATTATCAGATATAAGAAGAATATATGTTATGACGGTTTTGTAGATATTCATGCACTTATAAACATTTAAGGGTACAAAGCATTTTTCTCAAACTATTTGTGAATATTTATTTTTCACACCATGAAGCCTAACATATCTTTCACAGACATAAAAATATGATGAATATTTCTAAAATTAAAAAAACTTAGGATAATAGTTATAGTTTTTCTCTAATTTACGGGTTAAATTCTATCAGTCTTAACTATTTTATAATTATTGGTTCATAAATTTCGGAAATAAGAGGTGTACTCTCTTTTCGCTTATTGTTAGAATATCTTTTAATTGAACTATTTAAAAATATATTTGTGTTTCTCTCAATAAGCCCTTTTAAATGCTACACCACATGATAAATATAATTAAAAAAAATAATAGAGTATTGTATTTCTTATTAAAATATTTTTATTCTAGAATTCTAATTTAAATTTTGTAAAGTATTAACAAGTGCAAAATATGTCGATTAATAAGATATACTATTGTCCCAAATTTTAAGTTTCCATTCCGCATTGATTCTAAAAAAAATTGGTTGCGACTGAATGGCAGAAGTGTGATCTCATAAAGGTCCCATTTTCGTTTTGAAGCACGGAACCCTAAAAAGTTACTTCTGACTTTCAATTCAACTTCTAAAATAATTTAAAAATATACGAAATTATTTTTTTAGATTACGTGTTTATAACCTTATTGGTCCTTTTTGGTACATATTTCTACAAAATTTTGTAATATAATATCACACGAGCATACAATAAAAAGGATTGATATTGGGTCCATTTTAACATTCTTTTCATTTTTCCTTAGTACATAAGGAACGCTGAAAATAACACATAAGCACCGTTACAGATTGTCTTATAAGCGTATACGACATACGGGTACGTTAGGAAATAGAGGCGTGGCGTAGCACGTCTGTGCAAAAGTGATGATAATCGGAAGTGAATAGGACAGAGAGGAACAAAGGACTAAATAACTTCCTGAGGAAGGATGTTATGTTATATGTAAACTTTATCCCATGTTTATTTCTTTATCAATGCTAGTATGTGTTTAAATTATAGTTATGTAGATTATGTTTATAAATGTGGCAAATTACGGATGCGCATTAATGTTATTATTTTATTAAAATAAAATGAAACCTCCCAACTGCAAATTGGGCTTGTCCAATTAGTGTCCCTTATGATAATTTGCTGATATCTTTGTATATCTTGGAAATATCAGTTAAATCCAGTTTTGACAAAAAGTGAACCGGAGAATCCAACTCGGTTGCGTTGGAGAAACTTTATTATGTCTTCTTAATCAAAATAATCCAATGTTTGAAGACTAAACTCTTCAACCGGTGTGTTTTCTCCGGGTTGACAAACGAAAGTGAGACGTGACTCCTTATTGTTAGCCCCGTGATAAGACCCCAAATCACTCATTGAAATGCCGAATGGACTGTTCGAGCTCGGGGTTTCTCCACGAAATGTTATCCATAATGAAGAGATATATTGGATAACTAAGGTCACCAACATAGCTTGTATAATTCGCTAGCTAAAGTGGAAATAGACAGGCCGCACAACGAGCAGAACTGAGGACCGTCGGAGAAAACGTTCTCGAATGGGGGCCACGTATCGGAAAACCTAGAGTGAGACGGTCCCCCACTAAGTGTATATATGACCTGGTAAAGGCTGCGGGAAGATGTTGGATGCAACCAATAATTAATCGAATTTTGTAGGAATCTATGGGGAAAACGTATATTCGATATTGGACGTTTTCCGGCTGATAATGATGATCAGTTGTTTTTGAGAAACAAAAATTATTGTTAGTCAAAAAGTGTGTGTTTTAATATACTATAACCTATAGTAATCGTTTTTACTTTCGTTTAATCGTGTTTACCATTATGTCTATATTTATCTTTCTATGGGTGTCAAAAACAAACAGAGTTAGCAAAGAGGCAGAGATAGCAACATTTTTGTACCGTTTCGTTAGTTAAAAAAATTGTTACTTTGTTATATCGATTTCATTACATTTATAGCTTAACTATTAGCTATTATATCCATATTTTTATAATTTTGGTTCGGTTCCTAATAGTTTTATAGTCCAGATTCTTACCACCTAACACTCATTGCCATAAAAAAGAAAATCTTTGCGAATGGCACCAAACCGAATATTTCTAATGTCAGTGATGTTTCTTTTGATAATTCGCTAATAATTTAAACTTTGCCCCACAGTTTGGTAAAACTTGCATGAGAATAACACTAAACCACAATGGAAAGTTTTGCTGCGAAACTTCCTTTTAAGTAGAGATAGCATAGTTTTCTTTTAATCTACACGTTATCTACAATGTTTGCGATATGTCACTTTTTTTAGGTATTATAATTTTCTTTTAATCTACACGTTATCCATAGTGTTTGCAAATGGTCTTAATTTTTTTAGGTAGCACAATTTTCCTTCAATCTACACGTTATCTACAATGCTTGCAAATGGTCTCACTTTTTTGAGTAATTCTTTCGAAGCTGTTAGGTTAGGTGGATCAGTGTGATCGCAGCGATTTTTATCGAAAAGTGAAATTATATACTCTTGATTTTGTTCCCTAAAACCTTTCGTTGGTATTCTTGCAAGATAATTAAAAATTTTTTTAATATTATTTTTATCAACCCCAAAATAAAAATTAAAATGTTTTTTTCATATCTTTAAATGGATTCACTACCTAAAACAATGTCAAATTTTAACTATTTGCTTCAAATAGACTGGCAACATAATTTATAAGACAAGGGCGGACGGACAGATAGACTCCAAGTGAATTCATAAGCGTTCCGTGTTGCTAATTTTTATACATAACGCTAAAAGAAAATAAAAACTATTTCGAGAAAACATTATTATAAACTAAAAATTGAAAACATGCTAAAAATATAAGTGATACCATTTCAAAAGTTTAGAAACCGTAATTTTGACAACTTTCCAAAGATAGTTTGTTTATGTCGCAGGGTTTGATGATCCAATCATTAAATTGGCGTAAATCATTATAAAAGGTTTGAATGTCAGGATGGAGGGTATGTTTGAAAACAAATCTGAAATACAAACTATACGTTTATCTCTAGATATATTCTATAAAACGAGACTTATTATTAAACGTAGTCCGGAAGCGATGCCATATTTGAAAATAAGGATTTTGTTGTTGAATAAAACGTTTGGTATGTTTAACGTGATTATTGATCAAATCAATAACGTAACTTCATTATTGTATGCAAACAAGAACGTCCTTTTCAGGCATAACATTGTTCACCGTAAGGGTCTGGTAATAAATAGTTTTTCTTTTTAGAGTATTTTATATTTCAAATTATATTTCCTGAAATGTATAGAGAAGAGTTTTGACATGTGAACTATTTTCGTGGCGCGCACTTATTAATTTTGAAATCGCTCATTTTATAAAATCATTGACGTATACGTCTGCCCGTCTCTCAGAGCGTTTCCCTCAGTAATCGTTGAAAGTAGAAACTTGAAATTGGTGGCATAGTGGTAAAGGATATTAATCCACAAATACCTGACACTCAAAACCATTTATATGTGAATTTTAAGAGGGTGAAGAGGTTGGGCTTTATGAATTATGTTCTCGATTTTGAAAGTTAACAGTTATAAGGATCTGAAAATATTTTTTTTTGGAATTTTAAGTAGCACATGTTCAGAGATATACTGAAAAATATAGAAAAATATGTCCTCTCTTTAATTTCTAAGCTACTAAAATTATGAAAAAAAACAGCATTTTTAGAAGCTTTAGAAGAAAATTTTAGAAGCTTATGCAAAAGTAATAGAGAAACTTTAACGGTGATTTTAGATGTAATGAGAGAGTAAATATTGCCAATACTTAATTATATAATAATACTTAATTAGGTATAATTCAATATTTATTAGACTAGGAAGTTCATTTTAATGATGACTTATGATAAATAAAGTCAAATGTTTCACTTAAAACGAAGTATGTATACCTCCATATAAGGTACAGAAATATCGTGAATCAGACTCGCACGGCTCGTTTCATTTCAGTGAGCCTGTTGTCATAGTAATGGGAATTGATAGAATACGCTTAGGATATTGTGTAGATAATGAGCGGAATAGAAAGTGAAAGCCGTAAAAATAGAAAATCTAAAAATATAACATTAATTTAAATGAAAAGCGTGTTGTCTCTTATTACATTAAAAATTTACATGAAAAGCGTGTTGTCCCATCTTTTTATTTCTGAAACGAATAAAAAGAAAAATCTGATAAAATACATAAATTATAAATTTTAAAAACCTAAAAACCTAGATAATAATTTTTTAGTTACAAATATTGATTTCATCAAAATTTTAAAATCATATTGACATTTTAAAAAACAATTTTTAGTGAAAATGTCTTTTCAGGCTCACAGGGTGCCATGGCACAGAGCTCGTTAAATTATGTATAGGTTTTTTTTATCTATACATCTAATAAAATTGCAGAAGGGCTAATTATGTACATGGAAAATATTTTTAAAAGGGTTACTCATTTTGCATACATAATGATAGAAGCAAGAATTTGTTCTAGAATCACGAAAAATCTACTGCATAGATTTTAATTAAATTTGGTATGATAATAGTTTGTACTCTCGAACAATATATAGGATACTTTGCAATATATAGGACACTTTGCAGAAGTCTGCAATGTTATATGGAGATACAGGTAAAGAATATACTGTGCATGTATCCGAGTTGTATTTGACGTTTTATTTGTTTGACCATTTTAGTTTATGGGTGTATACCTTCAATGGTTGTCACTTTGCATTCACACTGTTTAGGCTTTTAGGAGGAAACATTTATTGATATAAACGTTTATCAAATAAATATACACATATATATATATATATATATATATATATATATATATATATATATAAATATATATATATATATATATATATATATATATATATATATATATATATATATATATAAATATATATATATATATATATAAATATATATATATATATATATATATATATATATATATAAATATATATATATATATATATATATTATTTTAGCAAAACTTACATTTAAAATTATTATAATTTGACTGAAGTCTGCGTATAAAGAAATTTAATGTTATTTTTAATAAGTTAAATTTCCATGTCTTCGTAAAGTTGAATGTATATGTGGCAGGAGTTTAAGTTCAAGTTAGGGCCTATAGAGTTTTCAGTTTTATGAATAGATGTGTTTCAATATCATTTAACACTTTATTTTTAAAATTGATTCTTCCTCCAATTGGTTCTTTTTCATTTTTAATAATTTTTATTTAGTAACAGAAAATAACGCATCTTTTCTTTTACTCCTGTATACTTTTGTTATTTTGTAGCAATTTTTTGGTTCTAAATATAAACTTGCTAATACCTGTAGCTTCATTTATTTATCTTGGTCGAATTGACAGAAATTCCTCGCTTAATGCAAACAGATATTTGATTACATGTCATTGTCTTAGTCACAACCAATCATATTAACTTTAATTGATTTATAACGCTGCCAACATAAATTACAATTTTGGAAGTATAATTTGTCACAATATATTTTAATATAATTTATCACAGTTATTCATGGTAAGCCATACTCTGTTAGATGGTTAGCATATTCTCTTTGATCTTTCGTCGAGATTTTGATGGGTTTCTATTTTATAGAATGATATGACTTCGTAATGTTTTTGTTCTGCCTTTCAGTTTGAGTAATTAAAAAATATTCAAAAGCTAAATACATATGAGGATATAAAAGGATAACAAATTCTGGTATGTCGGGCAAAAGTAGCTATATTCCTGTCTCGATTTTCATGTTACGACATATTGTTATTCATGTTACGATATATTTAAATATTTTTGAATTAATTTTCTTTATTTGAGCACTGGAACTTTTTTAATATCGCTTATTGTTTATTGACTTGTTCGATTGTTTGTCATCGAGTAGTCATGTGTTCAGAGTGAATATAAGTTCAAACGGTTTCTGAAGTTCAAGTTGTCTAGAAATATTACACACGTATTAAGTTTGGACGCTTTTACGTTCATGTAGTTCTGAAGTGTCTTACACTTTTTGTAACACAGGAGACTTCAGAATCACAAAGACATCAAGCGTCGAAACTTAAAAGTTGTACGTAATCGTTAAGTCTGGAAGCTTTAGCGTTGATGTGGTCTTGAACTTTCCTTTGAAGAGAGTTGGTGAACTCAGCAAAAATGTTGACAAGCATCCCGACCTCAAGGTCATAATGAAGGTTGCTTTTATGAACCTGCCAAGGTGCAATCACAATACATTTAAGCAGATTGTTTTGGTAACATTGAATCACCATTGGATTCGCTGGTGTAACCGCGGAGGTGGGGAGGTGGATAACATAACTTCATAATGGATATTTAATTTGCTTATAAGAAATAACCTTGTTATGATTAAATTTTAGAGCTTAATGTTAAGTTTATTACCTTTCTTCTCAATGTGCTCTTTCCGATGAAGTTCGGCCCCAGAAATCATGCTGAGATGTTTTGTTTTGATGTAAATATACTTATACATATATATTTAAACGTATATATATATGTGTGTGTGTGTGTGTGTGTGTGTGTGTGTGTGTGTGTGTGTGTGTGTGTGTGTGTGTGTGTGTGTGTGGGTATGTGTGTTTGTATTTTTATAATTACCGTATCAACATTTATTACATTTTTTGAACTTGTCCACGCTATATACCTAAAATATTGCTTCATATTTATAAACTACAGGCATTTCTTAGAGTTCCGATTACGTAACTGACGCATATTTGTCTATGTAGATAACTTAATGATAAAACTAAAATTTTTTTTCTTGATTTCAGATTTCCACTGATGCTATGTCACATTGTGGGATAAAGAGGTAATTTTATGGAAATTTTCAAAAATGTTATTTTTCATTGTAAGTTTGTTATTTAATAAAAATGTTTGGTATTGTTCGTTCACTCATGTTATGTATGTCATCGGGATTAAGTTGGAAGATTTTATTTATTAGATATGAGTGTGCGTTTTCTATTCACTTCTATTTGTATAAACAGAACTTCTAACACTTCTATATGAAAAAAAACTTGGTACGAAAGTTATTTATGATTCAAGCAGAGTTATGCACAACAAAACATTAATACAATTCCGTTAATTAAAACGATGTCTCTTTCATTTATAAGCATCTGTTATAAATAATAAACATTTAAAGAGTTATTAAAAATTTATCCCAACACATTGAAACACAATTTTGGAGTTCTGTACTAGATGGCAGTATCTCATAGTCTAGAGTAACCTTCTTGAGGTATTCCTGAGGAAGAAAATATCTATTTCCTTTATAATCAGTGATTATATATATTTCAGAATTTCTTAATGGCTCGTGATCATAATATTTCAATACATGGTTTATAATCATCAGCTAGATGGTGGTACCTTAGAGTCCTGATGAAAGAAAATTAAAGGTCTATGTATGTTTTACTTTGGCAACATTGAGATAGGGTAGAAACGATAGTCGGGGAGATAAGTATAAATGCCCACACAGTTTCTAACTGTTTAATTTATATGATATCTAAATAATTTGATACTATTTCTTTTTATTTATTATTAACTAAATAATTTTATATTTACGTACATATGACTGCTCTGATGAATAACAATAAATATACGCCCGGCTTAATCATGACATTTATGATAGATGGATAACTTTTATATGTCGCTTTTCTTATTTCAAACGAAGGCTAGAAACATTACACATATATGGTGATTCATTGTTATATATCAGCTCATATATTACGGACAGAAATTTATAGAAGTAACCTTCGAATAAAACATGGGACTAATGATTTATTTTGGGCTAAAATTATTCCTCGGGTTAAGCCTTTAAAGAACGAGTTCGTGCATTAATATACGACATTAATATAGTCAAAGGGATCAGAACAACCGAATGAGCTCTTTATAGCAATAAATTCTCGATAAACCTTTTATTTGTTGAGATGAGTGTGGTATTTTATCATTTATAGAACCAAAAACTTTGTCCGTGTGATGCCAAACATATATTAGTCATTAATCAAAACATATATTAGTCATTAGTCATCAAGGTAAACACAGATATGTGAAAGATTTGTGAGAAATGTTTACGAATGGCTAACCGTGTAAGAGCACTAGTTTAGATGGAGAGTCATTGGTTTAATAAGGAATATTCGATTGGAACTCACGGGACATCTGAAAATGAGGACATTTTAAAGCTACTTGGGGCCGTAGAGGTAAGTCAGCGGGGAAACGCTGGTTAACTGTATAAGACAATTCAAACGATTTTCTACTCTAATTATTATAGTTTACGGAAGCGATAACCAGTACTCCGTTTAAAGTGAAGTTATTATAATTGTACGTCATCACCAAAAACTCTGCTTTTCTTTCGAAAAAAAAAATTAGATTCAGTAGTTTCGGAAACAAATGCAGGAAAAGTATATCCCCTTGCTCCATCTTGAGAGGAGTTAAATGAAATTCAGTTGTGAAAATACTTGACACATGCCAATTGTCTTGACATATCTCATTATTTTTATTCGCAAATAGCAAGTCATATTGAATTTTATTATAACATTAACTTTTACCCGCCGCTTCGCTCGCGAAGTAGAACCTTGCGGGCGAAGCATCCGGTAAAAGTTAGTGTTATAATAAATACTAGCTTGACCCGTGCGAAGTCTTCGCATTATTTATTCCATTATGAAGCTCAGATGACAGATCAAACAAATATTTTACTAAAATTGACATATAGAGGCGCAAGTATCAAAAGCATTGAGCTAAAGCGCCACTTTATTTATACATGAGTGGATTTGAAATTAAACAAAAATTTTACCGACCGTCAATCGTATTGACGTTGAGCCGTTAGATGGCAGCATTGCTGTTTTGTGTATATAATTTTAATAATTAATTAATTTGCAAAAACAATAGCAATAATAAATTTTTTAGTTGTGGATGCCGGTAGAGCAAGCAATTATCTATAAAATGATATATAATTTATGTGGATTAGTTGTGAGGTTTTTTCTAAAAAGGGAGTGTAACATCTTAACCTTAGCGTATTAATATATATGATGATAGTTATAATAATAATAATAGTATTGTAGTAAGAGTCACAAACTTATTGGGAGAAATTAAAACATGCAGCGTCATCTAGAATGATTAGGGGAAATTAAATACTGAGTCTTTATTTTCGTGATTTCATAATACAACTGACAATAAATACTAAAATATTTACCCTTAAATTAATGGATAGAAAAACTAATTAATGGATTGAAAAACAAACGAATAAAGTTTTCCCAAAAATGTATCCAACGAATTTTGTCGGACTTTTCGAGTGAAGGTTGTTCGAGAATTTAAATTGTCTCCCCCCTTTTAATTTTACAAAGGGTATTTTTCGAATATTTTCTGCACGTTTCTGAAAAAAATATCATCTAAAGTTATTTAAATAATTTTTTAAAGCATTTGTAACTAACTTTTTCAAACAACACTCAGACTATAAATATTGAATTTTCTTCCATTATTTCATCGCCCCCCACTCCACCCCCCTAAATTTACAATAAATATTTTTTCTTCTTAGCTCTTAAGATGTGAGTTAATTTTGTTTTATTACCATGCTAAATTTCAAGTTTCTACATTAAGCGATTTTTGAGAAAAACTCTTGTGACATACGGACAGACGTACATGTTAATAATCTTATATGGTTTCCTTTTTGAAGTACTTAATTACAAAACACAAAATAAATCATATAACTACATTACACTTTGAAATATATTATATCTACGTTATACAAAAACATGTATGCTTTTTTGTGAAATACATATTGCGTTTATATATATGTTTTTAATGTTATTAGCATTTAATTGAATTGTTTGCCTTATAATGTATTTATATTTTTGGTGTCATACAGCACTAATCACTACTATGCCTCAACTCTACTCTAAATTTACTGAAATTTCGGATGAAAGGTGCTTTGATTATATATTTCTTAGAAAAACAAATATGGCATATTGTTTAGCTTATACAGTACTAAAATTTAAAATAATCTGACAAAAATCGTTGGATCCGTTTTTGAGAAAAGTTTAATTATTATTTTAAATTATGTTAATTTATTAAATATTCCCAATTAAATGAAACTACGTGACGTAGTATTATTTCCACTTTCTTTAAGTTCTTTACCACGACCTAGGTTTCGTTGTATTACAACGTCTTCAGGTGGGCTGTTAGCAAAGATCATCTTTGCTATTATCTTTGCTAATATCCCACCTGAAGATGTTGTAATACAACGAATCCTAGGTCGTGGTAAAGAACTTAAAGAAAGTAGAAATAATACTACGTCACGTAGTTTCATTTAATTGTGAATAATGAATTTCTACAAAATTAACGCCAAATATATTCAATTATTATTTATTCTTATTAGAGTAACCTGTTCAATGTCATATAAATTCAACGATTACGATTTTCGAGTTCATGCTACGTATGCCAGGTATTTTCGGGTTATTGTGTATATAATATATTATCTTTTGTTCTATTTGTCGTAGTATTTTAATATCATTATTCATTTAATAACCGTTTTGCCTTTAAAAGATACAGTATGTAGATAATGAAACAAAACTCATCGAGATTTATTTATATTTGGTTATATTTACTTTAAAATAAATTGTCCTGTCATGCCATAATCATTTGCTTGATTTCGCTCTGTGGTCAATAGCAGTCAATAAAAATAATTACGTTGTTTTTAACGAAAATGTTATTGACTGAGCGCGAATGACATTAAAGAATATATGTTTGCAAATATGTGTGTATATACTGTTGTACTAGCTAGTAGTCAAGGGGACTTGCTAGCTCTAATGCTTATACAGAACCGCTCCCGAGAACCTCATGTTGTCATGGTGGTACAGTCCAGCGTCAGCGCCTCACTTTCCTATAATACAGCTCTGTCTTCAGATGCTGCAGTAAATTACATTATCAAATGCATCTGATTTTGTAATCTTTCCAAACTCTAAACACAAATCCCACGTAACTCAAAAGTTTATAATATTAGATTATGTTAGTTGTCGTTCCGGTACAGACTAAACTTGTCAGTCCAGTGTTAAGAATGAACTTTAGTCTTAATAATCCAAGTCTCGTATTATTGTCATATTTAAGATATTGGAAAGTGTTTGTAATAATATGAACAAATAATTAAAATCAAAACCATTACATTATTTTTCAAAAAGTGATCCTCACAGTTCATTATAACAGTACGTAATCTAATTGGATCAGAACCGTATAAATTGCAAGCTTTTCATATTGTTGTATAGATGGCATTCGTTGCGTTTGCTTATAATCGAAAAATATTTCTGGAGGAAAAAATTCATTTTTTTCCTGTGCATAAAAAAGTTACTAGCCGGTTGCACGTGTGCGGTAGAGAAAGATATTGGCCGTGTTAATTCTGTTGATACGGTTACGTTCTTTGACTGTTCAGGTTCTAGAAGTCATTCTTTTCTCTTATAATTTGAATAAGTCTAATATTTTTGATGCAAACTCATCCAATTATGTTTGTGATATTATACGAGCTTGCTGGATTAAGTATTAAATTATGACTGTTATAACATTTACTACTGTGATTCACATTTTTGCTTGACAGGATTTTCGCCAGACCATATTTTCCATTTCGTTTTGTATATATATTTTTAGGACCTTAGATATATTAACGTGTCTTTACTTAATTTTGCACTGGTAAAAATCTATTATTTAAAAATGGGTAGTTAGTTGAAGATGAGATATATTTGGCAGGATTTTCATCAGACCAAATTTTCAATCTCGTTTTGAATATATGTTTTAAGACCGTAAATATGTATGTTAGTGTATTTACTTAATATAGTACTGGCTCTATTATGTCAAGACGGGTAGGTAGTTGAAGATGTGAAATATTGCGACAGTATTGGGTGGTCTACATATTAACAAGCAGAATTTGTTCCCAACGTTCATGAGTAATTGTACAGGTAGAGAGCCCTCAATACTTTCGTATTGAAGGGGATGCTTAGCAAATTTATTTTGCCTCGTTTACTTTGCTAACACCTAACTGCGATATTCAAAGATAAAGCTGAAGTCCTTGTCATATTTACTTTTATGTAAAGAAACGAAAATCTGCTTGTACTAGGGAATAGAATGAAAATTTTTAGACTTGCAGAGATTTGTTACTTTGTTTTTCCATAAAATCGCTGGATGAAACAATTGTTATTACCCCAATTCCTTAACAGACAAATGTGTTTTCGTGATATTGGAAATCGGATGTTATATCCGCATATAAGGAACGAACAATGCCAGATCTTGCACTGCCACTTATCGTAATATGCCATTAAATAAATAATCTTTTAATTTAGATTAAAAAAATCGGATTAGTTTTAAAATCAGTTTAAATTTTGCAAAACTTGCTGTTTATAGAAAACTTAAATGAAAGTATTTTTCACCATTCACCAGTTTAAATATTGACACACATCATAGAAATATTTGGTTATACATTTGAAATAGTGCACGTATCTCTTTCAAGGCTTCATACCCTTTAAAATATTCTTAACAGCTGAATATAATTTATTTTATTGGATTTATTAATGGTGGGTATATTTTATTTACATCTTAGCGTAATGTTGTGTGTAAGCTATTTACACTAAATACTAGATAACGTCGAATAACTCGCGATTTAAGTTAGCATTGGATAGATTTATATAAAGGTTATTGCGCCACTTACAAATGGGTTTTTGAGTAATTTAAATGTAAAATGTATCTTCCTTGTTCACATTTCCTTTCTTTCGTTAGAGTATAAACAGTTTGTAATGTTTATCAATCAAAAACTATACAAAATTGGCTTTTCTAACTAGCATCTGTTATTAGTTTTATTATGTTTTACAAATACTACCATAAGTTCGCAGGGAAAATGAAATATGGTTTTGCAATAAAAATAAAATTAAGGATTTGAGGAAATTAAAAGTTTAAATGTACATCAATTTTCCAAGTGGGGCAAAGGCCCTATGTATTGATTGGCATTTTCCTTTGCGAGTCTCATGTCTTTCTGAGTTAGTTTCGATAAGTGGGTTTAATTGATTGTTATCGTTGCATATATGCATTTCTTGAGACGCATAAATAACATTAGATTAATGTAACAGCAAAATAAAATACTGTTATATGAAAATGATTGACAGTCTTTTTATTTTTAAATTTATGTACAGCTAAGTGTTTTTGTCAAAAAGGTGTATTGAAATGAAAGAATAGGGGTTTGAGGCATTGAGGTGTACAGAAAGATTTTGGGAAATAGTGAATGTGTTAATAAAAGCTACATCAACAGTATTGCCATAGTCTAAATCGATATGGTGACATTGATAGCAAGTTCTATACGATATAAATGTTTTTTAAGATACTGTACCACTACTGAAAATGGAGTAGATACTTACGGAAATCTTTTAAAATATATATCATATAACTTAGAAATAGATATTTAATTCAAATAAAGATGCTATGAAATTAAATTGAAGTTGTCCACTTATACAGCTCTTAAACGTGTTACGCATTATGTGAACATTATGCAGAAGTAGTCACGTTATACTCACTGAAATACATAATTTTTCAGCTGTTATATTTATATAATCATATGTATTTAAAAAAATACATACAAATTATAACGTTCACGTTCACGCCAAACATTCCGCCCGCCCGCAGTTGACGCCTGGCGCGCGGAATGTGAATAAAGGAATTTCGTGGAGCGCCCGCTGCATTTGTCGGGTGCCAACAAAGATGCGGCCATCCTCTGTAGCCCGCTTCTGGGAACGCTATTTTATCTCGCCGACGTTTAGAGGATTGATACGAATGCAATTGGTAGGAATGAATATTTGAATGACGCTAAATATTCTCAGGCTTGATCATGCAAAATATAATAATTTAACGGGAAGTTGCTGGATCTTTTTGTCAGTTTTATGTTTCTACATGAAGAGCAGAAGCGTTACTCACTTTTATTGACTATTTCGTCATCCACTCTTGTATATCAACTCGTATATCGTAGGCAGAAATTGATCAAAATAATTTCTGATTCCTATTTGGGACTAATAATGTATTTCGGGCTAAAATTATTCTTCGGGTTAAGCATTATACGTTTCAGCATTCCACATGGCTATTCTTTACCCGAAAGTCTATTCGCCTTTTTTATTTTTTCTGATTCCTATTTGGACTAATAATGTACTTCGGGCTAAAATTATTCTTTGGGTTAAGCATTATACGTTTCAGCATTCCACATGGCTATTCTTTACCCGAAAGTCTATTCGCCTTTTCTATTTTTTCTGATTCCTATTTGGACTAATAATGTACTTCGGGCTAAAATTATTCTTTGGGTTAAGCCTTTAAAAACAGGTTCGTGCATTAGTATACAAACTTGACCCAGTCAAAGAGATTAGAACAAGCGAATGGGCTATTTATAATAGTGAATTTTCCAAAAACCTTTTAACTGTTGAGATGTGTGAGGAATTTTATCGTTTACAGAAGTAGGAAATAGGTCCGTTAAATGCTGAATAAATATTGGTTGCTAGTCGTGAGAAACTTAAAAATATGAAAGATCTATAATCATTTTTCACAAATGGCTAAATATGTAAGAGCACTGGTTTTGGAGAAAAAGGACTTGAATAAATAAACAATATTCAATAGAATCCACAGGACATCTGCAAAGGAGAATATTTTGAAACTACTTGAAGGTATAGTATCAAATAACAAGTCAGTCGGTGGAAAAACGTAGCTTCAATTTGTCTGCAATATTATAACACGAATCAAATGATATTTCGTCTCAGTTGTAATGTTTTGCAGAAGCTACCTGATAAGGAAACAAATATGGTTAAATATGGGCTTGGTTCGAGCGTCGGACGTTCTGTATTCGTTTGAAGTGGAATTATTTATCATGGGTAATATACAATAGTATCTAACACAATACAGTAGATGTGATATATATATATATATATATATATATATATATATACATGTATAAATTATCATAAAAATCTTAAAAACTATAAAATCTAGATGTGTTGTTATAGTTTTCCTAAATCATTGGGCTGGGCTTCTAAAATCTTTGTTTCTTTTTTTTCAAAACTATAGTTTCAGTAGTTTCTGAAATAAAGGGAGGGAAAAGTATGACCCGCTGTCATATGTTTTTAACGATATTTTTCTTCATATCGCTGAAAATATATTATGTAAAATTATGAAAAGAAGTAATTTTAAGACTTTTATAACTAGCTATTTCAAACGACACTCACACCACACATATATATATATATATATATATATATATATACATACATATATATATATATACATACATATATATATATATATATATATATATATATATATATATATATATATATATATATTATATATATACATATATTTTTAACATCGTTATAACATTTTATTGTATGTTGGCTTTATAAAATTATTGTACAGCAGGGATTGGACAGCACTAATCTCCACTGTGCCTCGCCTTCGCTATACAAACGTGGGAAAGTTACTACAATTTTGTATGAAAGGTATCCTGATTAGATATTTATATAAAATTATGTTATATTTTTTAGCTTATACAGTATGAGAAAAATGAGGGTACGAGAAAATGAGAAAAAAAATTAAAACGTTCCTGAAAATTAATAAATATTCTAAGAAATTTTTCAATTCTTATCGACCCAAATTTTCATGCTTTCTCTTTCGGAAATTAAAAGAAAAATATGGGAAAACAGTTGTTTTCATTTGATCTCAAAGGGACGTGATGCAGATATTAGTTTATGTGTATTATAATCCTAACAATTTACTAGCATATATATATATATATATATACATATATTTTAATATCATATATACATGTATATTACATATGTATGATATTATAAATGCGAAAGTGTCTTTGTTTGCACTTTTTTCACGTCGCAACGGTGCAATGGATCGATGCGTTTTTTTTAAAATATTTTATAGGAACAGAAACACTCCCTTCAATCCTTAATTTAAAGGGATGTATTTTTATTCATGGTCACTTAAATTATAAAGCTATGAAAGTAATGACTCAGTATTTAATTTTTCTTAATCGTTATAGATGGCGCTGCATATTTTAATTTCTCCATTTTAATTAATTTAAATCATCTTGAGTTGGTGCAAGGGTTTCTTTAGTTTGTCTTCAAATAAATTAGCTCATATTTGTAATATTCTCAGCCGTTCTAAATATGATACTAAACTTTGTTCAGTGTAAGGATTAATCTGATATGTATTTTGTTAATTGAACATTTTATAAAGTTCACGATTTATCTTATGTTATTTCGGTTTTGAACTATTTGGATAAAGCCTTTTTCAGAATTCCACATGGCGAAGCTAGAAATCCTTTACCTGAAAGTCTATTCGTCTTTCTTTCACAATCTTTCATTATAAAAGTTTTAAACCTATGTGCATAAATTTTAAAGAGCGTTAAGCTGAATACGACAAAGCAGCGGAGACATAATTCTATTTAATGCTCCGAAGACAACAATGGAAACTGTTCATCAAAATTCGTGGCAGTTCCGATGGTATTTACATTCAAATTTGAATTGTTTTGCAAATTTATTACCATATTTTTACTTTCGTATTATAAAATGTCATTCAATAATTTAGCAATATGTACAAAAATTTAACCTTTTTTCTGTAAAACCAAAAATATTTCGAATATTGGATTCTGTATGTTCTTATAAATCAACTTATAATTACGTATTTAATCCACACGCGGATAACTGATTTTCTTTAATTTTTCAAACGGTGATAATTTTTCCCAATGCAGATTAAAAAAAAACAGGTTTCGCTGTTTCCTTCAGGATATCGACGAGAAATACCTTTCTGGCTTTGTCGTATTTAACTTTACGCGCTATATCACGTGGAACAGTCTCTAGTTGACAGCATTGTGACGTCAGGTCCTGCTAATAGCTGTAATTATTCATATCAGACAATCGACCATTTGTTTCTTTTAACATATGTTTATTTTTTCTTTTAATGTTATTAGGATATCATGTCCAGTGTCATAAAAATTTTAATATCACGGTTTTCGAGTTCATGCTACTCGTGCCAGGTATTTTCAGGTTATTGAATGTATAGTTTAGTATATTGTGTTATATTAGTTGCAGTGATGTTAAAAATACCGTTATTTATATGATAACCTTTTAACCTACAAAATTAAAATATTCAGTATTCAGTTAAATAACCAAAATTCATAGATATTTGATCACATTTACTTTCTATTAAATTTTGTTGTCTGTCGTGACATAAATATTTACCTGATTTTGCCATGTGGTCGAATAGTAGTAGCTAATGAAAATAAGTAGGGTGTTTTTAAAAAAAATGGTTTTGGCTGAACGCGAATCACATTAAAGTCGATATGTATGTAAATATGTGTGTATGTACTTTTG
Organism: Druceiella hillmani; assembly: GCA_039881145.1. Lineage (NCBI taxonomy): Eukaryota > Metazoa > Arthropoda > Insecta > Lepidoptera > Hepialidae > Druceiella > Druceiella hillmani. The sequence continues at coordinate 5,367,803 of JAYKKI010000078.1, read as the reverse complement.
AATCCCTAATATGTTGGCTCTAATGCTTATACAGCACCGCTCTCAATTACCTCATGTTATCATGGTGACACAGTCTGGTGCCAACGCCTCGTCTTCTTGTGAAAAAGCTCTATCCCCAGACGCCCCAACTAACTACATTACCAGATGCATCAGCATTCTCAATCTTTGCAAATTCGAAATTCAAGCCTTACATAACTCAATAATTTATAATGTTAGGATAGGTCAGCTGTCGTTCCAGTGTTAAAGTTTTGTTTTAATAATCTAAGTATTGTATTATTATCAAATTTAACATACAAGAAAGTGTTTGTAATAATACAAATTAATGATAATTAAAATCTAAGGCCTTTACATTATTTTTCAAAAAGTGATACTTGCATACAGGCCAGTTGTCGTTCCAGTGTTAAAGTTCAGTCTCAATAATCTAAGTATCTTATTATTATCAAATGCAACATCTGTAATAATACAAATAAATCATAATTAAAATCTAAGGCCTTTATATTATTTTTCAAAAAGTGATGCTTGCATACAGGCCAGTTGTCGTTCCAGTGTTAAAGTTCAGTCTCAATAATCTAAGTATCGTATTATTATCAAATGTAACATATAAGAAAGTGTTTATAATAATACAAATAAATCATAATTAAAATCTAAGGCCATTATATTATTTTTCAAAAAGTGATACTTGCATACAGGCCAGTTGTCGTTCCAGTGTTAAAGTTCAGTATCAATAATCTAAGTATCGTATTATTATCAAAAGTAACATATAAGAAAGTGTTTGTAATAATACAAAAAAATCATAATTAAAATCTAAGGCTTTTATATTATTTTTCAAAAAGTGATATTTGCATACAGGCCAGTTGTCGTTCCAGTGTTAAAGTTCAGTCTCAATAATCTAAGTATCGTATTATTATCAAATTTAACATATAAGAAAGTGTCTGTAATAATACAAATAAATCATAATTAAAATCTAAAGGCCTTTATATTATTTTTCAAAAAGTGATACTTCCAATCCGTTTTGAATGATACTTGCAACTGAAAAAAATCTAATTAGTATCAAACCGGATAAATTGCAAGCTATTCGTAATACTTTATAGATCACGTCAATTGTCTTGGTTATATCAGAAAAACTGTTTCCAGACGTAAAGGCAAAAAAATAATTTTATTTCTATGCACCTGAAAATTACTGGCACGCGTACTGGCACCTGGCTGCGACCGCAAGTGCCCAGTAGAGAAAGGTGTCGGCCGCGTTAATGCTGTTGAACCATATGGTTACGTTAAACCATATGGTTACGTTCTCTGACCGGCCAGATCCTAGAAGTTATTATTTACACTCATAACATGGACAACTTTGTTACTTTTGATACGAATCATGTCTGTGACCTTATTAAATTGTGATTATGTCACTATATTTATATCTTGTCTCATTTTTATGAAAATTTTGTTTGGAGCTATTTTCGTAAGATGAAATTTTCAATCTAGTTTTGAATATATATTTGAAGACCGTAAATATGTTAAAGTGTCTTTACTTAACTTAGTAATGATTCTATTATGTCAAGACGGGTATTTAGTTGAAGATGAGAAATGTTGCGGCAGTATTACGTGGTTTACATAGTAACAAGCAGAATTTGTTCCCAACGTTCGTAAGTAATTATATAGATAGAGAGCCCTCAAATAGTTTCGTTTGAGAGGGGATGCTTAGCAAACTTATTCCGACCAGTTTACTTTACTAACGGGTAACTGTCATATACAAAGATAAAGCTCTCTTGTCACATTTACTCTTATAGAAAGAAGCAAATATTGGCTCATTTATTTTTACATAGAGAATAGTATAAAATTTGATTTTAGGACTTGTGGAGATTTGTTAACAAATTTCTTTATTAAAAAAAAATATTTAAAATTATTTTTATCATCATCAAAATTTCTCAAGAGAGTTACAGTTTCTCGTAATAATGGAAATTGTATGTGATGTTCATATATAAGGAACGAACAGTGCCAGATTTTGTTCCATCGCGTATAAAATACATAAAATTTGTAAATGTATTTCATAAATTTAATTTTATTTAAATGTCAATTTCAATTTTTTAGAATTTGCTGTTTAGAAAAACTAAAATAAAATATTTTTTCTTTTCCATTGAAGTTTAAACGTCGATCCTAAATAATAGAAATATAATGACTTGCCTTTGGTTATACACTTGAAACAAATGCATATTTTTCTCGTATCTTTTACTTTATGAAGCCTTTGGGATATTTCTAATATATGAAAGTATTTTATTTTGTTGGATTTATTAACCGTTATTTAGGTGAATTTTTACATAGACTAGTTGGGGTACCCGGCTTTGCTCAAGGAGTTGATATGAGATTGTGTGATAGTTGGAGTAAAAGGATAAACTTTGAAATATAAGAGGTAAACAATTTTTATGGAAAACATATTCCAACTATTTGCAATACTTGTTTATAAACAACATTTTTCATTTTGTTATCAGGCGTATTTATGCACAAATTTTTCGAATTCATACTAGAGAGCAGGCTACGCGTAGTTGACCGTTAGAAAAGCAGGATTTTTTTCTTTGTTAATTGTAAAACTTTAGGGTAATTTGATTGGAAATTGCAGTCTTTTAAATTGGAATGACACTTGAGTTGAGATCAGTGGTGTTCTGGGAATAAATATTGTGTGTCCCTTGTCCTTTCCAGTTATAAGTTCGGCTTTGATGATGTTATTCGATAGCTATTTGACGATCATCCTTGTTCCATTATATGGTTTTGATGAGTTGAGATTTTTGAGTAGTATGGTCAGAGATCTAATTTTAAGTCGAAGACAGTGCATTCCTGGTACTTGCAAAGAGTTTAAAAATTCTGTAGGGAAGTTGACACTCTTTTCAATGTTTAGTACCGTTTCTATCGATTTGCATATTCTCTCTTCACCGGGAATTTTCTTTTCAATATTAAAGTTGATATCTACAAGATTATTTTTAGTTGCCAAAATTGCCCTTTGAAATATTCATTCCGGATTGAAACATTTGTGAACAATGTTTGGATAAATTTGGTCGATGAGTTCGTTCCTAGTAGTGGCTACGTTGCAGAAATCACTGTTGAGCTCAATGAGGCCGGACATCTGCTCAGTAGGATGTGTGCCTTCGCCTATTTGTAAAAGTTTTTGAGCAAAATGTGCTGTTGTTTCGTCTTTAGATAGTTCAACTCTCATATTTTTTGTCAGTCGCTGAGATGTGATTTTTATAAGCATGCATTGATTTTGCCTACTGGTGTTGACCTGGGAATAACTGGAAGTGATTGTTGAAAGTCTCCTGAGAGTACGAGTAGGGCTCCTCCCAACACTTCAGAGTTTTCTCGCAAGTCTTGTAATGTTTTGTCCATGGCTTCGAGTAATTTTTTTTTATGTGCCATTGTCCATTTATCCCAGAAGGTAATTTTAGCTCGTTTTAGAAGTTTACCCCGTCCAGACGCTCTTGAGATTTTACATACTGGGTATTGTTCTTCGGCTATATTCAACGGTAGTTGTAGGGCGGAATAGGCACTTCGTCCTCCTTCCATAATTGTGGCGGTAATGCCGGATGATGCCAGTGTACGGGCTATGTGTTGTTTAGCAGTAGTAGAGTCTTCTGCCAGTAATAGATTTATTTGAACGTTTTCCCGGTGTCGCCTGGTACGTCCAAGTAAATAATTCCGCCATTGTCGTTGTTGATCCAGTTCAAGATAAGTGACTAACAAACAGTAAATATGACAAACAGTAATAAAACAGTATAAGTGACTAAATAACACTAAATATATTAATAAAAGCTACGTCAAAAGAATTGCCGTTTCAATCGATATGATGACTATCAAACCAGATTTGCACGATATAACTTTTTTTAAGGTTCTGTACCGCCACTGAAAACGGAGAACTTATGAAAAGCTCCTAATATTTCAGTCATGTAATTTAGGATGCCGATATTTGGCATATTTATATTAGATCCAGTGCCGAAAAGAGTTTTGTGAAAAGAAATAATATTTTATTTTTAGAGGAAGAATCGAGCCACAAGAAGATATCTCTTAATCCTAATGTGAGACACATATAAAATAAGAAATTAAGTAATTACATGTAGAACTTATTGATAACAAAGTCGACGTCACAAGAAAACTATTTTTACTCTCGATTAAGTTTTTTAATTAAATTTTGATAGGTTTGGCAATATAACTGATAATATATTTAAATTTGTTTGTCCAGCTTTATCCATTTCATATTCTGCTATGTTGACTTTTCGTGAATTAAATATAGCATTGTCAATACGTGATAGTAATTGGATTTACGTTATTGAATTTATGGTTTAATTTAATAGTATTCAAATTAACAGGCATGTAGACGAAATCACGATGATATGCTGGGTCTTATTAAAATGTAATGGTATGTTGACGCGTTAATTTTAACGATTTATTATGAGAATGGTTTGTAATAATAGTTATTTTTATGGATTGGTGGCAACCAAAAATTATAATGGCGACTTATTATATCTGTCATTGAGATAATTCACCTGTAATTTTAATTGGGTTAGTCGAAATTATTTCCGGGTTTATGGTAATTTAAATAATTAAATTACAAAAATTATGATGTGACATTTCTCGTATAAAAGAATTAACTTAAATATAATCGATCGGATATAATCGATCGATCGACAGTACTTCATTACTTATCAATAGACTATATCTTATAAATGAAAGTAGATATCATCACACAAAAAAAACTTTGAAACAAGCAAAGCGAAATCAAATTAATTTGTGATGCCATCTTTTCTTCACCTTTAAAAATTATAGTTTAGCAAAAAGAACAAAGTAGATTAAAAAAAACATAAAGTCCATATTAATGTATATATAGTGAAATTGTTTCTTTGTTTATCTATTGGCGCTAATTTCTAGAACCTCACAACCTATTCCAAAAATTCTTTCAGTATTGGATATCTCATACTTTGAGAAGATTACAGGTTATAAATAGCTGTGCGTAGGACTTATTTCGCACGCAATTAGGAAAAAAAAATATTTTTTCTTTTTTTTCTCATATGTTGCTCCTGGATATATATTATTACTATACCAAATTTCATCAAAATCCACCCAGTAGATTTTGTGTGAGACCCGTTCAAATTAACATACAGACAGAAAAAAAAATTTAAAACAGTTTTCTGGCTTTTATTATCATTCTATGTGTCAAATTAATCACTTTTTTAAAAATATCTCATTAAGCTAATAAGTTTGTTACAATTTTACTATATGTAAATGTATGTATAGACATCACACGATTCACAGGGGCAAAACATAGAATTCATAGAGTGCGTCCAAATATTATTAAAAAACGATTTTACCACGAATAAATAACTATAACTTTGAAAATATGCTTTGTTCTCGATAGTTTTAACTGAAAATTAAAAAATAAATTTGTAAAATATAATTGAAAGTTTCTTTTCATATTAACTGTGCATCAGATACCGCTACAAGTCTTAAATTATAAAATTTGTTTTAATAAAACGAAAATCTGACCAGATGATGGAATTAAAATGAAGTAAAAACAGCTGTGTGCAGTGGGCAGCAGTTGAGCTTATTAAAGATAAGCTTTAAAAAGAAGAGTTCGTTTTATCAACCATAAATATACGTTTGTTAAAGATTAGATCAATAGTACAGATATATTTTCAGTAGTTGTCTTCTCATACTTCGTGAGTAATTGGGAAATGACTTCAATAATTTAATTATGTTTACTTAAGCTGATGCGTGTTAAAAATTGACTTGAATATATTTGAGAAAAATTCTTATCTGCACAATATTAGATAGAGTCGTAGTGTGGCTCTTAATGTATAAACAAAAGTATAAAAAAAGGTAATACAAAGGTAATAAACAAAAGTATAATAAACATTTTTGCTCTTATCTCTTTTTTATTTATACTATAGATTTTTTCATTGCGACATCTCATTCAATTCCTATTTGAATATTAATTTTGAGCAATATAGTTTTGTGCTGCCATTTCATCATATTTAAAAAATTTTATTTCTGCGTAATAACCATTTTTTTGCATTAACAGCACACAGGTATAAATTCAGTCAAAGTTCTCTGTTGACACATCGCTTAAACATACTACGGCTGATAATAGTAGTATTGAAATAAATATTACAGATGTAGATATTTAAAATGACTACATCTGTAATATTATTACAATTGTAAATATTACAGATGTAGTCATTTTACCTTTACTGCATACGTAATTTTTCAGTTCTAATATTTATCTAATTATAATTATCAAGTCGTCGATACATCTTTCTCCAAACATTCCGCCCGCCCGCAGCTGACACCTGGAATGCGGAATGTGAATAAAGGAATTTCGTAGCACGCCCGTTGCCTTTGTCGGATGCCAACAAAGATGTGGCGACCCTCTGGAGCCCGTTTCCGGGAACGCTCCTTTATCTGTCCGACGATTAGAAGATTGATGCGAATGGGTACAGCGATTGGCAGGGATGGATATTTAATTGAAGGTCGATATTCTTAGGCTTATTCTTGCGGTTAGAAGAAATAGTAGTTTAGCTGGAACATTTTTTATTTTTTACTTTAAATGACATAAGAACAAAAGATGTGTTAATATTTGTCAAGTTCACTCCCGATTAAAGTTAGTCAAAAAATATATATCAAAATATTTTTAGTGTAAGTTTTTCATTAATGGATTAATGAAAAAATTCAAATGTTTCAGTGAAACCGCATGTATTTGCAGTAAACAAAAATGCCCGCACTACTTTGAAACCCAGCATTGAAAATAGTCGCACTTCAGGGAAATTAGTTTTGTTTTCCAGTGTTCGAATAATATATTGATATAAAAAAAATTTCCTGGTGTCAATTTTTGGATAATTAAATACCGACTACTGAAGTTGAGCGATGTCATCGACGCCCAATCATTATTTCTTCAATCTTATTTGAAGTACAATATAATCATGTAATCATTAAATTATGTTATTAACATAAGCAATGCGCTAACCTCACTGTATAATAAATATAAAAATTTCAAAATAGTATATATTATATAACTTAAGCAACTGTAAGTTATATAAAATATTATATAATTTACCTGTAAAGCATGAGAGTAGAATATTCAAGGACACATATAATTTCTATTCAACCATAGTAATATTTACAAATAGTAATTTTTCATAACGTAAATATTTTCCTAACTGTACTTTCACAAGCGTACAACGTGGTGCAAATTTTAAAAATTATAAGATCCAAGATGATCATTAAGTTTCCCTTTTATGGCTAGTCTAATTTTGTTAAAGCTGTTTTGTTCATGATTTTTGGATCAGTAGTTTCGTAAATAAGAAAGGGAGTACTCGATTTTCGTTAATTTTTTGGAACATATTTTTAAATATGCAATTTTAAATTATGAAAAAATACGTTTGTATTTTTTATAAAAAACTCTTTGATATAGTATCCCACGTTTTTTATAAAATAAAAAAAAACTGACGCCTTTATTCAACCTATTTTTCAATTATAATTTAACCACTATTTCAATTTCAATTTATATTTCAAAATTTGATAGCACACTTTGTAGAGTTTTACCATTTAAATATGATTTGGGGCGCAAAGATTTTTGTGAATATTATTATGTTAATTGAACATTTTAAAAAGTTGGTGATTTTTCTCGTATTATTTCAGCTTTCTTTATATGAATAATATTTTTCTTTTTAGAATTCCATATAGCGAAACCCGAAATCTCTTACCCGAACGTGTCTGTTCGCCTTTACTTCACAGCCTTGTAGTATCAAAGTTTTAGACCTATGTGCATAAGTTTTAATATACAGAGTGTCAATCTGTATACGACAAAGCCGCGGACACGTAACTCTCTTTAATGCCCTTAAGAGAACAATGGAAAATGTTTATCGAAATTTGTGGCAGTTCTGTTGTTGTTTGAGTTACAATTTCTTATAAAATTTATATTGCATTATCCATATTTTCCCTCTCATACCATAAAATATCATTTAACAATTCAACATTAATAAATATTTAAACTTTTTTCCATTAAACCGAACACATTTCAAATCTATGGTTTTGTAAATTTATGAAAGTCAGTTTACTGTTACGTGTTCAATCCACAAGCGTAGAAATATATTTTCTCAAATGATTCAAACGTGATAATTCCCCCCCCCCCCGGAAGAATTAAAAAGAAATAAGTTTCAATTTTTTCTCCAGGATATCTACGAGACTTTGTTGTATTTTCTCCGTTGTTTTGTCGTATTCAACTTTTACTTCGTATAGATATTTGATGTAAAACAGTCACTAAGTTGGAAGCATTATGACGTGAGGCTGTCTGTAATTAGGTATATTGGAAACTTGATCATTTATTTGTTTTAACTTATATTTATTTATTTTTATTATTATTAGAATAATGTATCCAGTATTAAAAAAAATTTAATATCACGGTTTTCCAGTTTGTGCTATTTACGGGGGATATTTCCAAGTTATTGAATAAATATTCATCATAGTGTTTTTTTATATCGTAATTTCTTTGATAACCTTTTAAGGTATAAAAGTAAAATATACAGTATTTAATTAAATGGACAAAACTCCCGTGGATTTATTTACCGTTGTTCACATCTACTTTCCAATAAATTTTTCTGTCGGGCTATAAATATTTGCCTGATTTCATCGTATTATTGAATAGTAGTCAGTGAAAATATGTAGGGTTTTTTATAGAAAATGTTATTGACTGAGGGCGAATCACATTAAACTTCATATGTTTGTATATATGTGCGTATGTACTATTGTATCCCCGACTTGCTAGTTCTAATGCTTAACAGTACGCTTCCAAGCACCTCATGTTACCACGATGACATAGCCTTGTGCCAGCGTCTCATCTTCTTATGAAAAACCTATGTCTCCACCTTTACCTAGCTGCGACCGCACGTGTATAGTAGAGAAATAAGTCGGCTGCGTTAATGTTGTTGATATGGTTACATTCTCTGACTGGCCAGATTCTAGAGGTCATTATTAACTCCCATAACATGGACAAGTATGTTACTTTTAATGCGAATCATGTTTATGATTAATTTAGTATTAAATTGTAACTGTTTCACATTCTTTACTCGGTCATTCACATTTTTCCTCACATTGAGGAAAGTTTCCTTTGGCAGGATATTCGTTGGACCAAATTTTCAGTCTCGTTTTGAATATTTATTTCAAGAGTGAAAATATATTAAAGTGTCTTTACTTAATGCAGCAATGATTCTACTATGTCAAGACGGGTATTTAGTTGAAGACGAGAAATGTTGCGGCAGTGTTCGGCAATTTACATAGTAAGAAACAGAATTTGTTCGCAACGTTCGTGAGTAATTATACAGTTAGAGAGTTCTTAAATAGTTTGGTTGGAAGGGGATGCTTTGCAAACTTATTCCGCCTAGTTTACTTTATAAACGGGTATCTGTAATATATAAATATAAAGCTAAAGTCTCTCGTCGTATTTACTTTTATAGAAAGAAGCAAAAATTTGCTTGTTTATTTTTAAGTAGCGAATCGTATATAATGCGATTTTGGAACCTGTGAACATTTGTTAACCTGTTTCTCCATAAAATAACTGTAAAATCTATTTTTATTATCATTCGATTTACTCAACAGATGAATAGTTTTTTGTAGTAAAGGAAATTGTACGTGATATTCATATATAAGGAACGAACGATGTCAGATCCTGCGCCACCACTTATAGTAATGTACAATTTACATAAACCTTGTTAAATTAATTTCAAAAATTTGAATTTGCTTTAACATCAATTTTAATTTTCTAATACTTAAGGTTTAGAAAAAATAACGTACGAAACTTTTTGCATCCATAATGATCGGCTTTTGGTTATACATTTGAAACAAATGTATATTTTTCTCGTATCTTGCATTTTATGAAGCCTTTGACATATTTCCAATAAATGACAATATTTTATTTTATTGTATTTTTTAGTGGTGGGAGTGCTTTATTTCAGTCATAGCGTGATATTTCAATACGTCATACTAAATATAGACAACGTCGATTAATTTAGTTAGTCCTATATAAATTACATATAAATTACTGCTTCACTTGAAAAAGAGTTTTTGGGTAGTTTAATTTCAAAATAATTCTTTTTTTAACATTTTCGTTTTGTCATTTTTTTCTTTACAGTACAAACAGTATAGGTTACCAAATACTCTACTAAATTGGCCTACTCAACATCACATATCATTAGTTTTATTATGTTATACAAATAGTGCCACAGATTCCCAGGGAAAATACAATACGGTTCTGTGATAAAAGTAAACAAAAGATTCGAAGAAATTAAAAGCTTAAATGTATACCAATTTTTCCAAGTGGGGCAAAGGTCCACATGTTGACTGAATTTTTTTGCCAGTATATTTCTTGGCATACGTCCGTAGAGATGCATAGATGACGTTAGATTCTCGATAATAAGGCATTCACAAAATTGCATTTTCCTTACTTGTATTATTATTTTTTATGTACTAATTAAAGCTATGCACTTTTGTCGGAAAATTCTATCGAAAAAAGAGAAAAAGCGTCTGAATTATTGAGGTGTGCAGAAAGATCCTAGGAGATCAAGACTCACTATTAATGAAAGCTACGTCAACAGAATTGCGTATTCTTAATCGATATGATGATTATCACACCAGGTTTTGCAGGATATAAGATTTTGTACCGACATTGAAAACTGAGAACTTATGGAAACTCCATAAAAATTAAATCATATGATTTGGAAATATATTAGGCATATTTATGCTAGATCTAGTGCGGAAAAAAGTTTTGTAAATATAAATAACAATATTTTATTTTGACAGGTGTTAAGGAGAACTGGACCATAAGAAAATATCTTTCAATTCTAACCTGAGATATATTAAATTATTACTAATGTAATGCACATTTAGAACACATTGATAACAAAGTCGACGTCGAAAGAAAACTATTTTACTTTTGCTTAAGTTTATTTTGTGAAATTTGGTAGGGTTCGTGATCTAATTCAGACTGAACATATTTTAATTACGAACTTTGTGTTTGTTCAGCTTTATCCATCCCAAACCCTGTTATGTTGAATTTGCGTGAACTAAATATAGTATTTGCGTCATAGTAATTGGATTTGTGTTATTAAACTTATGATTTAATTTAACAGTATTAAAATTGACAGGCATGTAGGCGAAACCACGATGTTATGCCGGGTATTATTAAAATGAATTTGGAGGTTGACGAATTAATTATTACGTTGTATTCTGAGAATGGTTTGTGTCATAGTCAGTTATTTTTATCGATAGGATGCAACCAGAAACTGTGTTAGAGACTTAATTAATCTGTCCGTGGAATAATTCAACTGGAATTTTAATTGTGTTAATCGAAATGATATCCGAAATTATGATGATTTTAGTAATTAAATTAAAAAGATTATAATGTAAAATTTCCTCTTTTAAAAGCTAATTTGAGTGTAATTGATTAGCTATATCTTAAAAATTTCAAGTAGATATTGTCGTAGAAAGAAAAATATTGTGGTTCTCAATTTTGAAACCAGCAAAGGGAAATCGAGATAATTCGTGATGAAGTTTTTCCTTTCCCTTCGTAGACTTTGGATATTATGGTTCAGCAAAAAAGAGCAAAAGCAGATTAAAGAAAATATGAAAGCCATATTAATAGATGTAGTGGACTTGTTTCTTGATTTGTTTATCTGTTCGCTGTAATCTCTGGAACCTCACGACTTATTTCAAACATTTTCTCGGTATTGGAAATCTCATACTTTGAGGAAGATTATAGATTATATTAAATGCGCCTATGATAGCATTCACGTGTAATAAGGAAGAATTTTTTTAAATGTTTTCTTCTCTTATATGTTATTCCTGTGAATGTACTGTTACTCTATCAAATTTCATTAAAATCCACCCAGTAGATTTTGGGTGGTACCCGTACAAATTAACATACAGACGAAAAGAAATTCTAATGAAAGTTTTTCTGGCTTCTATTATTATTCTGTACGTCAAATCAATAAATTTTTTAATATTTTCAACGTATAAAATTCATTCTGATGGAATTTTTTTACATGATGTCATATGATTCATGTATGATTCATGAAGTATCATACGATTCATAGTGGTAAAACATAGGATTCACAGAGAGCGTCAAAATATTTGTAAAGAATGGTTTCACCACCAATAAATAACTGACTAAAAATATGCGATATTCTCAAAAATTTTGATAAATTAAAAAAAAACTGTAAAATATAATTGAAAGTATTTTTTCATATTAATCGTGCATCAGATACCGCCACAACCCTTAAATAATACAATCTGTTTTCACAATTAAATGAAACTACGTGATGTAGTATTATTTCTACTTTCTTTAAATTTCTTTAACCACGACCTAGGTTTCGTTGTATTACAACATCTTCAGGTGAGATATTGGCAAAGATTCCTTTCCAATATTTATATATATATATATAATATAAAGAATATATAATATAAAGAATCTTTGCCAATATCCCACCTGAAGATGTTGTAATACAACGAAACCTAGGTCGTGGTTAAAGAAATTTAAAGAAAGTAGAAATAATACTACATCACGTAGTTTCATTTAATTATGAATAATGAATTTCTACAAAATTAACGCCAAATATATTCAAAATCTGTTTTAATAAAACGAAAATCTGATAAGATGATGGAATCAAAGTGAAGTCAAAACAGCTGTCAACTCGATTTTGTTTTTGTGTTGTTGCGAGAATAATTGAGACTTTGAGCTATTTAAATTAAATGAGGATGTCATCGTAGGTAAAGTTCGTTTTATCGACAATCACTTAATATGTGTTTGTTAAAGATTAGATCAATAGTAAAGATACAGTTTCAGCAGTTTTTTTCTTATACTTTGTGAGTAATCGTGAAATTACTTCAACTATTTAATGATGTTTGCTTAAACTGATAAGTATTAAAAATTTACTTGAATATATTAGAAAACATTTATTATTTTGTCAATATTCGATAGAGCCGTAGTGGGGCTAGTAATGTAATTAAATAAATAATAAAATATCAGAAACATTTTGACCATTGCCTCTTGTTTCATTATAATGCCGACCTTCTCATTCGATTTCTATTTGAATATTATTTTTGAACAGTATGATTTTGTGCTACAATTTGTCGAGAAAATCCTTTCTTCATATTTAAAAACTTTTATATTTGCATAGTAACCATTTTTTGCATTAACATCATACAGATTTAAATTCAGTCGAGGCTGTCCACTTAGACGGCTTTTAAACATACTACGACTGATGATAGTAGAATTGTAAACATTACATTACGTGACTACTTACGTTATTATTACCGAAATACTTAATTTTTCACTTGTAATATTTATGTAATTGTATTTAATTAAAAAAATACTATATTGTAAGGTTCACGTCTTGCAATTACCGAGTCGTCGACACACCTCTCCCAAATCATTCCGCCCGCCCGCAGTCGACACCTGGAGCGCGGAATGTGAATAAAGGAATTTCGTAGCGCGCCCGCCGCCTTTGTCAGATGCCGACAAAGATGCGGCGACCCTCTGTAGCCCGCTTCCGGGAACGCTCTTCTATCTCGCCGACGATTCGAAGATTGATGCGAATGCGTGCAACTATTGTTAGGAATGAATATTTAATTGAACGTGAATACCCTCAGGCTTGTTAATGCAGTTAGTAGAAGTGATAAATTAGCTGGAACAGGAGGTGTCAAGAGCACTTTGCAAAAAACTAAATTTTCGCTGTTTTGTTTTATTATTTTAAAGGAAATAATAACAAAAACTCATTGAATAGTTGTCAAGTTCACTCATGATTTAAGTCAAAACGGTCTGTATTAAAATATTTTTATCGCTCGTTTTCTATTAATTAATTAATTTTAAAAAAATCAAATGTTTCAATGAAATCATATATGTTTGAAGTATAGGAAAACGCCCACGCTACTCTGAAACATAGTACAGTATTGAAAGTAGTCGCACATCAATGAAATTTGTTGTTTTGTTATATGTCTAATGTAAATGTTTAGTATAACCAAATACTGACTATTCAAATTTAGCAATGCCTTTGATGCTCTATGTTTTCCATCTTGATTCAAGAATCACGTAATATAATCATTAAATTATGCTATGAATGTGAGCAATATGCCAACACCACTGAATGACTATAACACTTTTCAAAACATTGTATAACTTATACGAGTATGGTATGTTTACTCAATTCGGGGTAAGTTGTTGTAAAATTTTGTACAGATGGAAAGAAATAAAATACCTTTCAAGGACAAGTAGAATAAGTTACACTACTTACACTAAGTTACACTACACTAGGACAAGTAGAATAAGGTACACTAGAGGATTCTGGATACATTTAAGCATTTATGAGCATTTAAGGGTTCATATTATTTCTAATAGACTACAAATACAATGTCCTCATAACTTAAATATGTTGCTTATCGTATCTTTCACGAGCGCAGAACATTATGCGAATTAAAAAACAAAAGATCTGGGATAATCACTATAGTTGCAGACTTTATTAATGTTGTTTTCTTTACGATTTCTGGATTGGTACTTTGGGAAGTAAGGAAGGGGATGCTGTATTTTCGCATATTTTTTGGGATATTCTTTAAATATGCAATTTAAGGTTATGAAAAAAAGGAATATATATATATATATATATATATATATATATATATATATATATTACTATATCAAATATTGAAGTTCTAGGATAATCGCTATAGTTTCCCTCTAATCTTCTAGTCTGATTTTAATAATTCTGTTTTCTTTACGATTTCCGGATCAGTACTTTCGGAAGTCAGGAAAGGAATGCTGTATTTTCGTATATTTTTTCGGAATATTGTTTAAGTATCCAATTTAAGGTTATGAAAAAATATAGTAATCTATACCAAATATCAAAGATCTAACATAATCGCTGTAGTTTCCCTGTAATTTTTAGTCAGATTTTAACAATTTTGGTTTATTTACGATTTCTGGATAAGTACTTTCGGAAGTAATGAAGGAGATGCAGACTTTAGTAGTTGCAGACTTTAGTAATTTTGTTTTCTTTACGATTTCTGGATTGGTACTTTGGGAAGTAAGGAAGGGGATGATGTATTTTAGAATATTTTTTGGAATATTCTTTAAATATACAATTTAAAATTATGAAAAAAATATCAATTTCTAAGTTGCACGATTTCCGAGAAAATCGGCTGTAACTATAGAAAATCCTAAGTAAATTGCCGACTCTATTCGTTCGTAGGCGTAAAATATGGCGTATATTTAAAAAAAAATATGGTATCTACAATAATCGCCCATCGCCAAAGCTCATAATTTTTTTCGTAATTTTAAGCTCAGTAGTTTCGGAAATAATATAGAGGATGGGATGTTAATTAAAAAAAAAAATTATACCTTTATAACTAATCCTTTCAAACGATATCACAAACTACACACGCGAATAAAAACATCTTTCTTTTGGGTGCTTAATATTTCAAATTTCCAAGCATATGGTTTCGAGTTTTACCTATCAAACTATGTTAACATATTTATTACAATGTCAGGTTTCAAGTTTCTACGTCAAAAGGTTTCTGAGAAAAACAGCTGGACTACGAATGGACAGACAATTAAGTGATCTTATGAGGGTACTGTTTTCTTTTTTGGGGTTTTAAAACAAATACGTGGAGTTTAAACAATAAATTTATATTATTTTGTATTCACTTGTAAGTCAAATAAACCATAATACATTGTTAGACATACTATACTTAACATTCTCGTTATTTTTTTGAGATTTTGCTTTTAATGACATCTTTGATTGTGCTTATATTTTAGACTATTTTGTTAAGTGTGTCGTACCGGGTTCACACAATAATAACTATAAGCATTTTAATAGTATTATTGAAAATAATTTATTGAACCAAATTACAAAAACTATATTCATAATGCGAAATGTCAAAAAATATATTGCCCTAACAATCTTCTACCGCTACTTACCGCGACTTTATTTACATTTAGCGTTTATTTTCTTTTATTATAAAATTCTGGCATGGAATTTAAGCCGCGAATATGGGGTAAGTTATAATAAATAAAAGAATCATTTTGACATTTTTTTAAAGCGACTTAAACTATAAACAGAAGACGGCCGCTTTGAATCTGTTTATTTATTAAGAGATTTGCTGAAGTTTTAACTGTTGGATTATGTTGGATCTGGTCCTATAGCCCTGTGTTTGATAGCAATCGATTAACTTAAAAGAACATAAGGTAATTAAACATTTTAATACAATAAATGGCATTACAACAATAGATGGCTTTACGTGCATTAATCAAAGAATTAACTTAATAATATTCTCTAAAGGTTCACGTCAATGAAATCGCGAACACAGCGAGTATGTATATTTGGAATGAAACAAATTAATATAGAAGCTAGGAGTGTGATGGAATGAAATGTGCCTTTTAGACGGATACGAATAAGTTACCGTGTAATGTTTTCTGTTAAAAAAATAGATTTATAACCGTAAAATAGATTCAATATTGAAAAAAATCACGGCTAGCCAGGGTGGAAGTGAAATTTCTTATGGGAATAATAATATTATTCTGAAGTGTCCATGCAATGGGTACTAACCAACATTTTTCCGTATGCATTTTTCTCGGTATAATATATAAAAATTAATATAAGCTTTGCTACGACTGATGGCGTAACGATAACTTAAATAAGTTATCGAATTTAATATTTACCTTGAACACTAACGAAAATTTTTCTGCATATATTTTTCTCGGTATAATAAATAAAATTAATATACGCTTTGCAACGGATGATGGCATAACGATACCTTTAATAAGTTATCGTTACGCCATCAGTCGTAGCAAAGCGAATATTAATTTTTATATATTATAGCGAGAAAAATGTATGCGGAAAAATTTTCGTTAGTATCCAAGGTAAGTTACCTTATGAGCGGTCTATTCTTCACTGATGCAATTAATTACTGGTAGCAGATATGGAAATTCTTATTTATACCTTGCTCTCACCACTACTTATGCGTTCGGATTTTCGTTAAGGTCAAATTCCTCAACATCCGAATTCATACCACCTCGGCAAAAGAAGTGTCATGTGAAATAACTATAATGGTTATAAATGTAGCATTTTTAAAATAATGGTTATAATTTTTATATAATGGTTATAAATGTAGCATTTGTAATATAATGGTTATATTTTTTTTTAATATAATAATTATAATGGTTATAAATGTAGCATTTTTAATATAATGGTCATAATTTTTAATTTAATATAATAATTATAATGGTTATAAATGTAGCGTTTTTAATGGTTATAAATGTAGCATTTTATAATGCTTATAAATGTAGCATTAGCAAAAGAAGTTTCATGTGAAATAATTATAATGGTTATAAATGTAGCATTTTTAATATAATGGTCATAATTTTTAATTTAATATGATAATTATAATGGTTATAAATGTAGCATTTTTAATGGTTATAAATGTAGCATTTTATAATGGTTATAAATGTAGCATTTTCAAAAGAAGTTTCATGTGAAATAATTATAATAGTTATAAAAGTAGCATTTTTAATGAGATTAAAAAGGAATGCTTTCAGAGAACTGGGTTGATGTCATATCATTAACTTCCAAATGTTTTTTAGATTTTTAGCAAAAATAGGATGCACTGTTATTGATTCGCATATAACAGTGTATTCAATCCTATCTACATTTTTTTGAAAGTTGTTGTACTTAATTTAATTTGAAACTGACTTATTTTTATTAAATGTACACTTTATTAACAGAATAACAAATAGTATGAAAAGGGTTTCAAAAAGTTAAAAAAAATACTGAGTTTTAAAATCAAATATTTGTTTTGAAAAAATATTTATATATTTTAGTTATATCGTGACAGATTAAGTTTACAGCTTTTTTATTTATGACTAGAAAACGTTAATTTGGAAATTATGTTAAAAAGAAAACATCGTTTTTGTGAAATTGTTTCAACTGAAAACAAATCACAGCTTTCAAGGAGTATGGATTCTTTTTCTTTTATGTTCATATTTTCTAAAAATTACGTAGGCGGAACCAGCCAATTACGTACCATATATGTTTTACAATTTATTTTTACTTTAGAGTGATGTGAAGACAGAAAGCAGTTGCGCAAAAAATTTAATATTTTATTAGAATTGACTTTTAAGCACTAGAGCGTAAAAGATTGTGTATCTGAATAATTGTAGCATAAATTGGACCATAATTCCCTAGAACCGATTGGTCCCATAAATTTGTCGTATTGCCCAATTTTAATGAAATATGTACATGATTTTTTAAATGTTTTTCGACTTTTTTATTTCCTTTCATTCTTAAAATTTATGTTAGTTTATTTAAAATCAGTTCAATTTTGTACCCGTACAAAATCGCTAACCCCCCTTCCCCGTTTTCAGGAAAATATGTGGATTTCATAGGGAAATTGATACGAGTGTTACACAGCGCATAATTGACATGAGAGCAATACAGACTAAATAGTGTCATTCAGTACACCGGTTTAAGGACTCGAATATGCTTTGCTGCAATAACGTTACACGGGGCGCCTGAGATCGGGCAAAGCTTATTGTAGAGCGCGTCTTAGTTTACTGTTGCCCATTTTGTGAGATAGTGCCTTATATGGTTAGATTAAAACTAGTTCTAATATGATCTTTGTGAATGAGATGAATTAAATAAATACTAAAAGATGGCATCGGATAACTATTTATATTTGAAAATCGAAACTCGAGCATTCCGATCCTATAAATATATCAATGTCTTTGGTATTTACTGAGTAAATCAGACGTAAGTGAGAATGAAGATAGAGTAATACGCAGCAAAAATATATCAGAGAGAGAGAGATAGAAATTTTAAAAAAATCGAATTAAGAGGAAAAAGACTATGGATACGTATAAGATGATCACATGACGAGTAGCAGTGAAATGAGACTTGCTCGGAAATATAGGTCGTTTTGCTACAAGGAGAACCGAGGAGATTTTGACATGAATAAATTTTGGCCGTGTCAATAGGAAGCAGCCACACAATTTTTTTTCAAAGGAATATTTATTGAAAGTTGAATTTTACCGAGACAATAACAAAATATTAATAAAAGTAACCAAGACACAGAATATTATACTAGTTTTTTTCCATTAAATTTAAGCATAAAATCCAACTTACATATTGGCCTAATCTTTTGGATGATATAAAATACAGAAGTAGGTTTAAAATACATATGTAAACAAACATGTTATAGGCAGAAAAACATACAATTTGTGTTAATGTGGTACTAATTAATAACCGACGTTTAAACCTTTAGATGCCCATAAAAAGACGTATCTACCTTCGTGCCTGTTTACAAAGAATTTAATGTTAAGATGTGAAAAAATTTGACAATTTCAACCATACGACGGAGAAGGAAACACTCGATTCACACGTAGACACTTCTACGTGAAAGGGTTTTCCAAATGTGTATTTTCGAATAGTCTCAGTAAATAAACAGAAACGTGTAATAGCGACAAAGCTACGATAATAAGCTACGCTTATTGTCGTAGTAATGTTAATGTTCGTAGCCTATTAATAAGTTCGTAGCCTATTTACGTTGATAGCTTTCGTAACCGGTTATGGTTGGGTGGGCAATGTTTACTAAGATAATCATTTTATTGTTCGCTTAACCTTTATGTTATGATATAAAACTTATATAGTTGTGTATCGTTTCAGATTATTATGATACCTTTATTATTTTGCCATTTGATAAATCAACGTGGAAAGAAGCAATGTCGGTGCATTTTTAATGAAATGCACTCCTTATATTGTTGGTACAAATTAACCGGTTCAAAAACCTTGCACGTTATTTGAAGCTTAATTTATAGCAAAACTGGCTTAAAAATGGAAAACCTGTCAAGCACGAGTAGAACTCGCACTACCAAGGTTCCAATTATTTGTAAGCGATTAATGGTATACTCTTATGAGACTATGTACAAAATTTTGATTTTTCAGGACGTAGACATCTAAAATAAATGTATAATTCCTCATAGAATTAGAAATTACTAATTTTTTCCCTTCACTTGTGCTATATGGTCTCCCATTACGCCAACTTATAAGATTGCTGGTCGATCGGGAGTATGTTATAGGTTTTGCTAATCAATGAGCAACACTATGGTATAAATAAAGATATATTGCTTACTACACATTATGGGCGCATATTGAAAAAAATGTATAATTCCACATGGAACTAGAAATCATTAATTGTTGGATATTCCCTTTCATTTGTTCTATAAGACCTCCCATTACGCCGACTTTCAAGATTGTCGGTCGACCGGGAATATCTTATAGGTTTTGATAATCAATGGGCAACATTTATGGTATAAATAAAAATGTATTGCTTACTACACCTTTCATATGCGCATAATAAAAAACATGTATAATTCCACATAGAATCAGAAATCATTAATTTTTGGATATTCCCTTTCATTTGTTCTATAAGACCTCCCATTACGCCGATTTTCAAGATTGCCGGTCGACCGGGAACATCTTATAGGTTTTGATAATCAATGGGCAACATTTATGGTATAAATAAAAATGTATTGCTTACTACACCTTTCATATGCGCATAATAAAAAACATGTATAATTCAACATAGAATCAGAAATCATTAATTTTTGGATTTTTCCCTTTGTACTGTTAAGATCTCCCATTACACCGATTTTCAAGATTACCGGTCGACCGGGAATATCTTATAGGTTTTGATAATCAATGAGCAACACTTATGGTATAAATAAAGATGTATTTCCTTTCATAGACGCATATTAAAAAACGTATAATTCAACATAGAATCAGAAATCATTAATTTTTGGATTTTTCCCTTTGTTTGTGCTGTAAGATCTCCCATTATGTCGACTTTCAAGATTGCCGGTCGACAGGGAATATTTTATAGGTTTCGATGATCCACGAAGAAGATTATGGTATAAATAAAATATATTGGCTACTACACCTTTCACAGGCGCATATTAAAAAAAATGCATAACTCCACATAGAACTAGAAATCATTAATTGTTGCACATTTCTCTTCATTTGTGCTATAAGACCTCCTATTATGCCGACTTTCAAGATTGCCGGTCGACCGGGAGTATCTTATAGGTTTTTTATGATCAGCGAGGAAAACTATGGTAAAATTAAATATGAAATACACCCAAAACGGACATACATTTTTATTGCGTGAACCGAAAAACTTTTTAAATTGAAATTTTTACACCAATTTAAGGCTTTATATATTTAAGGCTCAATATATCATTCACTGTACATCTGAGTATATCGTGATATTACTTTCAACCTGATATTTCAAGCCATTCCTGAGAAAAAGAGCTTTGAGGGACAGATGGACGGATGGACGGACAAACAAGTGATGCTTTAAGAGTTCCATTTTTTATCTTAGTGATATGTACAAATATTTTTATTTCTTACATTTGACATTAATAAAAATCTGTCGAGCGCTAGTAAAATAGACGAAAAACATGGAAAACATTTGAAAAATTATGGCATTTAGAATCATTGCTATATTTTTCCCACAATCTTTTCATGGACCTTTATAAACTCATATTTTTTTTCATAATTTTATATTGAGTAGTTTCGGGAATGAAGGATGCAGTTTTATCGCATATTTCTCAGTGTATCTCCGATAATAAAGTACCTAAAATTAAGAAAAAAATCCTTATAACCAGCACTCTCTAAAATTTCTATTCTCTCTAGAATTTTCAAATAAATATTTTTCAGTTGTAAATTCAAATGAATATTTTGGGTAGTTGAACTATGTGCGGGTTAATATGCATTATAACTATGCCTAATCGTAAGTTTCTACGTCAAGCCGTTTCTGAGAAAAACAGTTGTGACGGAAATATACGAGAGTAATCTTATAAGGCTTTCGTTTTTCCTTTGATATATTTAATATTTTACTACACATTAATTGAGACCTTTACACGACAAGCTATTAGGGTACGACAAGCAAGGGCGTTGGTGCAAACCGAGGACGGACATAATAAAAATGTAAGAGTATCGTTTTCGGCATTTAATTTAGGGAACCTCTATAAAAGACAAATAATCACACATTAACAATAAGCGCAAAAGTATGCAGAACTGAGATCAGTAGAATTCCGTCCGAGTCTATTTAATTACGTCCGATCTAGGGTACTTTAATCTATGAATATATGTTCATTCTTTTATTTAAGCCAATTAATTTTTTTTTCGAAATAAAAGTTTGTTAATGACGTCTGAGCCATTTTGTCACGTTAAAAATGTGTAACGCTTGAGAATGAATGCCGAAGACATCCGACCGGCGGCGGAACCGGCCGAGCGCTGAAACGCCATATTTCATGGTCGAGAATGTCAAAAAGTTTATTTAAACGCTGTCGATGAATCGGCAGGTGGGTACAGATTTTCGCACCTTTACTACACGTACGACGCATTTAGTTTTCTATACAGTGTAAAGTAGAAATTCCAATTAAGAGTGATATTTGTTAAACAGCTTGAATTGAAAATTTATTACGTGAAAATTCGTATATTACTATAATTTAAGGAAAATATGGTTGTAGTCAGAACGAGAAATTTAGCAAGGATTCCGTACACACTTAATTACTTAATTACTTGTTTAAGTACGTACAGATATTTCTATATATATATATATATATATATATATATATATATATATATATATATAATATTTCTATTAAACTATTTACAAATACAAGTTTGTATATTGCCTATTGTATTTTTCATTGGCGTAAAAATAATCTCGAAAGTTTTTTGGCATTTTCTAGTCAAATTGTACCAACCCTGTCTTTTTCATAAGTTTTGGCTCAGTAGTTTTGAAAAAAGTGGAAATTCTTTATTTTTGCGTATTTTTTAGAATATTTTTTAAACAGGCAATTTAAAATTACAAAAAAAATTATTTTTGCATTCTTAATAATAATTTCTTCCAAATAATATCCTGTATGATACATAAAATTATTTTGTTGAAGACCTACATTTAGCCTTTAATTCTTATATAATAATTTAAAAAATTTAGCAAGTTCAAAATATGCGCGTTAAAAAGGTGTATTACTACACAAAATTTAAAGTTTATTCATCGCATGGTTTTTGAGAAAATCATGTGATGGATAAACTTTATAAATGTAGTAACACGTCCGTATATTGCTTACTGCATATGTCATGGGCGTAAAGATATAGTGCATATTTCAACAATTATGACATCTAAAATCTTCAAAGGGCGTAAAGATATAGTGCATATTTCAACAATTATGACATCTAAAATCTGCAAAGGGCGTAAAGATATAGTGCATATTTCAACAGTTATGACATCTAAATCTTCACCTTTCTAAAATCCATATTTTTTCATAATTTTAGGTCGAGTAGTTTTTGAAATAAGAGGTGAGAGTTCATCTCTTTTTGTAACATACTTTTAAGTATGTTATAACAAGTTGTAACAACTTTTTTTTCATATTTTTTTGATATAACTCTGGAAATATAATGCCTAAAATCATATTTGAGACTGGCCTTTTCAAATGATATCCCACAGTATTTATGGAATTAAAAATAATGTTTCGTGTATTTAATTTGGTTGCCTAAAAATTTCCAAATTGTATTATTGAGTTTTAGCTATTGATATATATGCGTTAATATTCTTTGTTGTTTTGTCAAATTATATGTATTAAAGTCACGCTATTTCTGAGAAAAACGGCTCTGACGAACGGGCGGACAGGCTCGCGAGTGTTCGTTCAAGGGTTTCCTTTTCCTTGTTGGGATATAGAACCCAAAAAGAATACACTTATATAAAAGATAATTACAAATTATTAATTAACGTGAACCGTTAAAGAAGTTTCAATTCATCTGTCAGCTTATTTAGGTGAGGCTCATAACTTACTTATAATTTTAAATTGTCTCACTAAGTAACATATATAAAAAAATATCAAGTCGCAAAAGCTCCATTATCCCGTGTTAATGGGAATTTGCTCTAGCATTAACTAAGTCCAACGTGTTTACTAAGCTCAACGTACATGGCGACCACTTCATCTGGAAAAGTCCGCCGGCGACTTTGGGTAAGGTCCAAATATTTTTTGCTTCAGTTGCGTCTGCAGTGTGGCGATAGCCCGCCCCTTCTAGCTACGTGAGCCGGCTGAGAATTGTGAACTTTGAAAGCTCGTTGGCGGATGAAAAAGCTCTAGCCACGTAGTTGGTTACTAATTTAATAAACTTGACTTTTCCAAGTAAAACTATGTGACCCAGAAAAAAGTGGTTAAAAAGAGGAGCGGTGTGAAATATTAGATTTTTTGGTTTTTATTTTATATTTATTTTGGTCCTCCCCACACCAAAGACAATGGTAAAAAATGTTAGTAAATAAAAAATAGTTTTATATACATGTCATTCTGCGTCATGTGCTGATAATAATTAAATTCTATCGATGAGTAAATTTATAATTAAAATGTTACCACCTTAAATGTTTCGTAGCCATATGGACAAAACGGAATCTTTATAGTTTCGTTATGCCGGTTCGTCTATAGGTCCGTCCCTGTCTTTGTACTTTATACAGTTTTTGAAGTAAGAAATTCCAAAAAAAGATCCTCCATATTGAGATCGCAATTTATATGTAGCTGATATTATATAGTTATTTAAATTTATATTCTCAGAATATTTTTTGAAAGGAAGTAAAACCAATGTCTTAAACTAGTGAACCAATAGATGCTATGTATGATTGTACATTAAAGGGTTAACCGTAGTTTAATTTTGAAGAATGAAAAATTATAAATTTTAAATATTAATGTTTTTCTTAAAGTATCCCCCCATAAATTGAAAATGGGGAAAAATATTATTTTAATTGAAATTCGGGTTCAATTAACCATTTTCCATTTTTAAACCCAACTGCAAAATACGAAGCTTCAAAATAACGTTCAGTGTATACTTCAACTATCCTAATTTTTTAACGATGCGATGAAAACTAATTAACTTTTATTAACAAATCAAAGAGGAAATAAACTTTTGGCGTAGATACAGAAGAATATTTTTTAGAATTCGTATAACGGAAGTTATAATATACATATGTAGGTTGCCACGTAAGTTTTGTCGTGAGGGAGTAACGTTACAAAATAAAATTGAATTGAGAGTTGACAGAGAATGAATAATTCATTACATTAAAATCAGCATAGATTTTGACGTGTGCCTACCATCATGTTTTTAATTACAATTTAGAAAGTGGTAGACACATAATTTGATTATTCTGGTTTAGACCAACCAAAGAGAGACACATTTGCTGTGGAGGCATTAAAAAATAAAAATTCAAGACTTATCACTTGGTTTTTGCCTCAAGATAATTATGAACTTCAGTTATTGGGGAATTTTCTATTCATTTCTGGCTTAGTCCCACGTGACATAAAAGTTCATTGTTTCTCGAGTGATATTGAGTAAATGGGACACTTGAGGAGATTTCTTTGATTGTCCCGGACAAATTTTGACAAAACAATTTTGGTCTCTGGTTTAGATGTATGCACGACTGGATACAAAACAACATGTAATACTTAGAAAAAAAGTAAATAGCAAGTACATACGACAAAAGTATCGAGGTACTTATGATGGATTATATTTGAATGAATTTATAGCCAATTTCAATTTAAAAACGTTGTCAAGTACAAACAATATTCACAAGTACAAACGATATTAACGTGGCCAGAATTCTGTTGCTTGTGTTTTTATTTTAAGTTCGGCATATCTAGCATTAATTGGTTGGGGTGTCGAAAAAGTTTTCTAACTGATATATTTCGGTAAATGCTTCAGTTTTTATATGGACTTATTAATAAAATGTCATGTGATATACTAACAGACAATGACGGTCAGTCAAATAGATGGTGCGATATATTATGAAGATTAATTCTTATACGTTTTTAGGGTTACCGCAAAAGTAAAAAAAAGCGGAACTCACTAACATGTCCATTCATCTGCTGATTGTTACAGTCATTTTTCTCAGAAATTTGTATGTAGAATTATAAAATTTTCTATATTTGTAAATTATCTCTCATATGTTTGAAAAGATAATTCTAAAAAATATTCATATGGAAATTGTTGAGGTAGCAAATGAAGTATGTACTTAATCAATGAGGTAGGTACTTAATCAATGTTTTTCAAAACGATATTTTTTAGAATTTTACGTTATAAATTTCTAAAGAAATTATGGAAAATGTCCGCCAAAATATAACAAATCTCCCTACCCAATTCCAAAATCGCTAAAGTGAAATTATGGATAAAAATTATGTTACTAACCTAAAGTTTACCATAAAATTAGAGCGACCAAACTGAATCTGAGAGATTCTGACAAATTGACGACATTTTTACTCCTATATCAAAGTACTAGTGAAAGATATACTAGTGGAAGGCATACTAGTGGAAGACAAATTAGTGGAAGACATAATAGTGGAAAACATACTAGGGGAAGAGACATACTAGTGAATAGTGAAAAATAACATTAATATTTGTGAATAGTTCAAATGTTTTATATGCCTAAGTGTATTTGAAACATTTGTAGTTTGATTTCTACTCGTATTTGTAGGTTTTATTTAAAAGGAATTTAAAAATTATTAGTGACCTTCCAGATTTTAAAATTTTTCTCAGTCACTAAACTGCAAGTTTTCAGGGACTAAAAATTAATAACTAATTAAGGCAAGGTGATGTTTTATAACACGGCTGCGTATTATTTCTTTAAAAATCTTATATTTCTAAAATGTTTTTTTAATGTTTGATGATTGAATATATTTGGCGTTAATATTGTAGAAATAAATTATTCACAACTAAATGAAACTACGTGATGTAGTATTATTTCTACTGTATTTAAATTCTTTACCACGATCTAGGTTTCGTTGTATTACAACATCTTCAGGTGGGCAATTTGTAAAAAGGGTCAATCGTGGTAAAGAATTTAAATAAAATATAAATAACACTACTTTACGTAGAATCATTTAGTTGTATATTAGATGATTGTTAAAGATTCGAATAAAGAAAAGCTTTTTGGTTAAAATGGATGTGATAAATTTGGTTAAGATTAAAAAAAAATGCCAAAAATAAAAATTGTATTAAAAAAAGAATGAAGAGGCAGGAAAATAATTTGTAGATAACACCAATAGTTTTTAACGAAGAAACTATTTAATTTTCTTTCTCAAAAGTAAATTAAAAAACCAGTTTCACCCGCATAGAGTTATCTTAATTGGGGTGTTCTCACTTCACAGGCACTAAACGCCTTCGCTCCGTTTGCTGAGCGACACCAGTCATCGGAGTCGAGGGTATATCGGCGGGAATTTCCGGGATGATTGACTTATCATCCCGGAAATAAACAAGCCGGCATCCTACCTTGCACCGTCAAGTGACTTCCGTTTATCGTTTATCACTGCTTTGTCTTTGCGAACTGTAGCCTAATGATATATAGACCCAAAATATGAGCTTTCTAACATAGGAATAATTTTTGAAATTGATGTGATTCCGGAGATGGAATCTTGAACTTTCGGAAGAATTTACCATCTTACTCGTTTTTTTTTTAAGAACCCATTGAGATAGTGGTGGAGAAAATGTTTCTGCACAACTTACCAAATAGATGTCTGTGTCCTTGTAACCAGTTAACGGAAAGCGAATTGTCGCTACAAGGGTTCCTTACCAGAGTTCTGTAGCGAAATGGAAAAAGACAGGACTCTTATGTTTTCGTCATGCCTATCTGTTCCGTATGTTTACAGCATTACAGCTTTTTCCATTTAATATATGTTGTGCTGGTATATTAGAAAAAATTATTGATTAATGTAAACACATGTAGGTAAAGAAAATATCTCACTTTTTTTTCAAGTACTTCTTTCTATAATCTTTTCAAGTACTTGGAGATGAACATTTTTTTATAGACTATTATGGCGTCATTAAAGGGACCTTTTAAAATTAGAATTAGTGTTTAGTCACTCTGTATTAAGATAATTTTTAATGTGAATTTGTTTTCTTTAACTACCATTAATAAATCAACGAAATGAACACAACAAGGCGAATTGTCTTACATAAAAGATATCCCAATAAATATATTTGCATAGAAAAAATTGCAGTATTGTTTAAAAATACTACGAAATATTTAAACTTGTAGATATACCTAACTTTACTAAATAGGTTTATTGTCTCATATATTTTGAACACCAGAAAAATATTTGGAAGGACCATGACGTCCAAATCCTTACCCAAGAGTATTTTCCCATACACTTTAAGAAAGATCTTTTAATTTTCATCTTATTTTTTGTAGCACTCTCAATCTTGATTTCTTGTATGTATGCTTTTTAATAAATTATACATTTTTGTATAAGTAGATTGTTACTCGTAACAGATACAAGTGTACATAACCGCGAAGTTATATTTTCCTTTCCGCTTTTCAGAAAAGAATCAACCTTTTTATTTCATTGTAGGCCGACATGTGTACAACGGGGAAATATTTTACCTCGTATTTTCATCTTCACTATAGATTTCGCGACCAATTTGTCAGGTATTATATTGTTATAATATTCCAACATATTTGATCGTAAATATTCTGGCTAATATAATGGACTTTATTTATAGCTCGCTAGAAATATTTGTCGTTCCAATGGACCTTCTAATATTTCCAAAATGTCTCCAGAAGTTTATTTGCGTGGATTATTGTTTACCCACGTAAAGTGTGGTTGGAATATCGGGAATAAATCATATATTATGTGAAATATTTCGGAGAGAGAGAGGTTTATATTTCTACGTTGAATAACCTTAAAAAATTTTGTATCACAGAGGTGTCTGCTTTAGAATAGAATCAGTCTTTTTTTAGAAATGTTCTCTGTTTGTACCCTTCTGGATATATTTGAAGGAGATTTTTACAAAGATGATGGTTGGGTTTTATGTTAAAATATTAGCTCATTTTTCCCCCGATTAAATATTCCTAAGTTTCTTAGGAATACTTAGAGTTTATCTTTCTTTTTGTATTATTTTGATTTTTCTTGCATCGCTCTAACAAGTTACCATACGATAATTTTCCGGGATTATTTTTCGTAGAATGCATCTAAGGAAACCATTGACCGTGACTTGGTGTTATCGCATGAGTTCTTTTGTTATGTTCCATGTTTCACTTCTGTAGAACTGTACGATTTTTATGTTGAATCGTAATAATTTTAATTTACCACTCCCCATCACCTCAGTACCAGTTTGGCGTGACTGCCACACGGGACGGAACATTTTGTAAAGATCTGCTTAGTCTAGATGAACAGTAAAGCGATGTCGTCTTCTATTCATCCATGGGACAATATTTTTGATTTATGTATGTTGGTGGAAGCGTTTCCCTTTCTTTGTTCCTAGCAGCAATACCGTGTTGTGATTCTCATGTCAGGTCTTATTTCTTGAGTTTTATGCTTTTTAATTTTGAACTAAGCAAGCATACGTCGCCTCTCTTAGAATGTGTTCTGATTTGGCCTGTATATCTATATAGTGATGGCTCACAAATTGCGTCTCTCTCAGGACGTCTTATACGTTTGCATTTCTACATAATGATAGCTCATAAATTAAGCCATAAATATGTATCGGTCATAGAATATTTCAACTCGTTTAAGATCTTTGATGTTCTGATTCAGTTAATTCTAACAAGATTTTAGTGTAACCTAAATGTCTTGAATATAAAATGATAATTAGATTTAGAAGGGTATTTGAATTTTTTTACGTTTAAAACAGGGTAACGTAGAAAATATCTAAAAGACGTATTTTCCCGGTATGGGATCCATTATTACATAGTTCAACTATTTAATAATTTATAACCAACTATGTAATCACTTATAACCAACTATGTAATAAGAAATCGTTAATCATTTATAGTGTAAAAATAAATCTAAATTTGTCTTGTCTTTTTCTTTTATCTTTTATATGGCGAACTTCTATTTCCGCGCCGAAAATTTTAGTCTCTTTTTATAGCAGATATTTTACTTAATATTATCTCCATTTCAAACTTGTTTGTGTCGGCTCACTGAAATGGATCTCGTAAACTGTTCCTCGTAAAATTATCTAGATGCGGTGTGTTTTTAGTGAATATGAATGTATTCAATTTTCATTATTTTCTTTGATTTTCTATACTTATTTTTCTTACTTAATTACTGCTTACTTATTTATCTATACGCTTTGGTATGTAAAGTACTAAACTATTTGTAAATATAGTAAAGAAATGAATAAAAAAATTTATTTCGGTACAAAGGATATTTTATGAAAGATAATTTAGATTGATTTTAAATAAACTATGAAGAAAAAGTCAGTGGTTATGAAATTCGTCGAATTTTAATCTATTTCTTAAAAATACTACATGCATTTGATCTATATAATTTGATCGATATAAAATTTAATTTGGCAAGAGTTATGGTTTTTCATGCATTCATAAAAAAACATGATCTTTCGATCATGTTTTTTTATAGTTAAATATTTATTGTGGATTTTATGCATCTTTTGAGGAGAAGAGTTTTGCTACACATTATTTTCACGAACTCATGACTTTATCAACGATTTAAACGCACACCAAGATGCTGGACGATTTTTTCTGCTTCCATCAATATTTAATATAAATTCTTCCATCAATATTGATTTATTTAATATAAATTCTTCCATCAATATTGATTTATTTAATATAAATTCTTCCATCAATATTGATCGTTACAGTACGAGTAATTTTCAAATAATATTTATAAATTTTCCATGTAAATTAATGTAAATGTGAATTAATTCATCCACCAATGAAAATTGTAAGAAAATTCATTAAGTAATTACTAAAAAAAATCGCGAAGAAGCAAATAGGCAGATGGGCGTGTGAATTTGCTATTTAAATTTTATAGGTATATTTTTTTTGGAAAATGTCTAATACCTTGAATTAACACGTGATATTAAGTTAATATACGTGATACTAAGTTAAAACGTGATACTAAGTGAGACATGTGATACTAAGTTAATAAGTGATACTAAGTTTGACACGTGATACTAAGTTAATACATGATACTAGGTTTTACAAGTAATACTAAGTTAATACGTGATACTAAGTTAATATATGATACTAAATTTGACACGTGATACTAAATTAATGCAATTTAATCACCATATGAAAATGAAAACAAGCAACTAACCTTAATTTCGTAGGACGTATAAAACTGTTTATTGCGAAATAACAATGTACATGTCCCTATTAACAAGCTTTTGTCACACAAAAAGCGGCGCGCGCGAGGGTAGTAGACAAACTCTAATCTCTAATATATCTGTAATCTGGCGTAAATAAGAAGATCACGCATATAAAACCCAAAACCATATTATCCAAATGTAAACAACTTTTCCGACAAATATAGTAAATTGAAATAACATACGACACATAAAGGCATAAACTAAGAGCTGAAGTGGCGTAGGTGGTACAGGGAAACTGGGCGGAAATTTAATAGACTATTTAAATGAAATGCGTCCCTAGCGAACATACTTAATAGGTTTATTTATCTGTGATACATTAGCGAAAATAAATTTTGTGTAGTATGAATTTTGAGTGAATATTGATATTTAGGAGAGAAATTGGAAAGAGAAAAAAGATTAGGAGACAAATATCCCGGTCAAATCTAAAAAATAAAGTCGATTTGTGTGTAATAAGTATAAATAGTTGTAGTATACTTTTTTGTGGATTGTTTTCTCAATAAATCACTCCGACTTAAAAAAAATTGGCCGAATCTGTACCAGAATACACACAGACTAGAGTTTCGTAGTTCTTTAAATCTCTCAAAATGTTTGACGTAAATTGATTGAAAATAATTTTAATTAAAATTTACTATCAAATGTAAATATTGAGACATTGTTCAGATTTGTGAAGTCCTAGTATCGAGAAGTTGAAAAATTAGAATATTATAGCATACTGGTCATCACTATAACGCATTGCATTTTGTATAAACGGATCGGTAGAAAAAACTGCGCGCATCTGGGGTTGTGTACTTTGTTCGAAATCAACTACTTCATTTGTCATAAGTCATCACTAATTTGAATTTTCAAGCACTAGAAATATTTAATGGTATTTTTTATAATTAAGTAGGGAGGAATTATATATATATATATATATATATATATATATATATATATATATATATATATATATATATATATACGAGTGTGTGTGTGTGTTATCGCGTGTATCTCGAAAACGGTGAGATCTAAAATCATCGTTATTGTTATCCTGCAAGCATTATGCAGGCTCCTAAAATCCTATTCTTTTCATATTTTTAGATTTATCAGTTTAGGAAAAAAGGAAATTTAACAAATATTTTTACATATTTTTCAGTATATCTATGAAAATATATAACCTAAAATTTTGAACAAAATATTTTTGAGAACCCTATAGCCCTTTCCAAAGTTACCCTACACTATATTTGTAATTTAAAAAAAATATTTTCGCTTATTTCATTTGATCTTCCGCCCCTTGACTTTTTCTACATAAATATTTTTGAGTGTTAGTTATTGAGGTACGTGCAGGTTAAATGCATTGTTACTATGTTTGATTTCAAGTTTATATGTAAAGCAATTTTTGGCAATTTGTGACCAAAGTATTTGTAACTGATCTCATAGGGATTCTATTTTTTGATCAATGGATGGACGAGCAAACGGACATACGAACTGATGAACAAACATTCCGAAATTATAAGGGTCATTTGTTTCACTAGGGAACACAACAATAATTTTATTAATATGATCCGAAAACAAAACCTTGATTTGTGCTCCTTCAGGAGGTTACAAAACAGAATATATTTCAGAAAAATATTGACATGTTAGATTATTAATATATAATAAAAAAAGTATATTGTGAACATGGTCTAGCTTTTAACGCTCGCGCCGCGGCTTCTCGTTGCGGAGCGCTCGCCATTCGCCACGTGACTCGCCACGTCACTCGCGACGCTCGCATCGATGTAATATTATTAATCTATGTACAGTGGTAATCTATGTATGAGTGCTCGCCACTCATTGATATTTACATATTTTGTAGTTACCGAAGAATAAAATCAATAATCACTTACCTATTGATTGCCACGGGCGTGCACGAATAATAGGTCAAATTATGATTGTACTGATTTTTCAATCGATTGAAGTAAAAATAAATTGTAAAATCGCAGAGTAATGATAATTAAAGAATAAATTAAATGACATAAGCATTTTCAAGATGTCGTCCGCTGTTTTCATGTTAAATATAAAATGTCTTGGTTAATGATACGTTTAAGTTTGTCGAAAGTTCGAGTATCGAAAATCGTTTTTCAAAAGTACCGATAATATACGCACGCATCTCTATTTCACAGTCACATTTTTTCTCAAATACTAAGTCTTTAATAAACCAAATACAAAGAAGTGCAATAGGATGATGTCTGGTGAACGTGGAGGCCAACGTATAGGTTCAAATTGACTGGATGCGAAACATTTCGTTCCGCCTGTCGCGAACGTCGATAACGGAGTGCGGTGACGTAACTCAACTGAACACAAGGAGACTTCTCAATCGACTAAATTAATAATTAACTTTGACCACGAATGCGCTCTCGAATACGAGAAGAGTAACATCTCCCTCTTCTCACTCATCAAACAACCCATTTTCACCTTCATTACTTATGCGCAAGACATAATTTATTTGTGACGTTCGAACGGCTGAACTCGTCATTTATGTCATTTAGGAAAGCGAACGTAATAAAATATGTAAGGATTTGTGCAGACAGTTTTTCTTGAAATTTGTATTATGCTTAAATTCTAAACCCCTTGAAATAATAAATTCCCGTTTTTCACCAATGATCCACATACAACCAGGAGATTCATTGGTATTCATTTTCGGACAGGGGTCGCGGATAGCTGTATTTGTAAATATGTGTAAATGTAATTTGCGTGCTGGTAATTTGAGAAGAGTTTGATAAACTAATAATCAAAGTTTTGTCCTTTAGTTAACTTAATTTTTTATTTATTTTTGTAAATAAGCTTTTACCGCTGCTACTTTGACCTGATTTCGATAGCACATGCTAGAGCCATCTAGTAGATGACAAGAATTATGATTTTTTCATGTGAACAGTAGTTTTTTTTACAGTTAAATATTTATTATGGATTTTATGAACCTTTTTAGAACAAAGTTGCCACACATTGTTTCTATGTATTTTTAACGATTTTTTAAATATACACCAAGATGCTAAAAGATGTTTTTTCCGATTTCGTCGATATGCATCGTTGTAGGCCAGATAATTTTTAAAAATTATTCATAAATTTATAATTTAAATTTTTTACGTGTTAGGATTATTTTTGACCACAAGTTTGCTTTTATTTGAATTTGTTTCCTAAGTATATGCTAAATATTCGCGCGAAGTCCATACAGCATGGAATTCACGTGGTTACTATTCAGATGGCTAGACCTACGGATTACGTCTTCTAGTGGCCTATTTAATGTAAATATATTTCCGCCTAGTCTTTGCCTGGACCGTCTACGCATCTACGCAGTTCTTAGCTCATGTGTTTAAGTTTCGTTCATCATTTCAATTTACTAAATTTGTAGGAAAAGTTGTTTACATCTGGGTAATATAGTTTTGGGTTTAACACGAGTGTTTTAATTTAGGCTAGTTTAGAAATATATTCGAGATTAGCGTTTGGTTGCTACCCTAGCGCGTGCCGCTTTTCGTGTGACAAAAGTTTGTGTAATGGGGTCACGTATGTCTTTATTACGTAATAAACAAGGATACATCCTTCGAAATTATAGTCGAATTAAGGTTGTTTCCACTTTCGAATGGTTATAAAATTTAATTAATGTAGTATCACGTTTCAAACTTTAATTCAATGTGTTAAACGCCTTTCCAAATATAAAAATTCGTATTATAAAAGAAAATCACACTCCGTATCAGCCTAACTGTATTTAAACGAATTTTTCAGTTATTGCCATATGAAGTTTATTTCAATTTTCATTTGTCTGCATATTTTTTCTCAGGGCAGACTTTGATATATAATTTACGAATTTTGTGTTAATTACCCGATAGTGGCCATAAATGTTGATGAAATTGAAAAAAAAAATCTTCAAGCATATTGGAATATGCCGTTTAAGTCGTTAGAAATACATAGAAATAATGTACGGCAACGTTATTTT
The DNA here is from genome assembly GCA_039881145.1 of Druceiella hillmani. NCBI lineage: Eukaryota > Metazoa > Arthropoda > Insecta > Lepidoptera > Hepialidae > Druceiella > Druceiella hillmani. The sequence goes on along the minus strand of JAYKKI010000078.1, from coordinate 5,332,622 downwards.
CCTCTAAAATCTGGGACAACATATGTGTTGTATATATTACATAAAAGTTACCACAAATATTCTACTGTTAAAATAACCTTATGTTTTAACTCAATTTATTTGAGCTTATTGTGCAAAACTGTGTAAGTCTTGTCAAATAATCCTTATATTATTATTTTCCTCGACTTATGCGTATAAAATTTTCCTTCCGAAACTTTCTAACAAAAGAGTCTAACGGTTACTACCATGTTTCGTGTAGCAAAACTGTATTCAGGTTTTCATTGATTGATACGGGATGCGTCAATGAAAAACATTTGGCTACCTGTGAGAAACCATATATATTTATATAAGGATCCAATACGAACGGAAATGAGGAAAATTTTTTTAAACAGTGATGTGAAATTCCCATTGAAGTCATTAAATTCTTACGTACTTTGATGACTTAGCGTATAAACACATTTTTAATAATCAAGCTTTCGAATAGTTGTTTATCTAATGAATAATTTTTTTCGAATAGTTTTTTATCTACTAATGAAAAATAATTTTTATCAATTTAAATAAACTTTCGCTACTATTTTATATTGCTACTATTTTTTATTCGCTAATATTTATTATTGCTTTGTGATATGATCTACGCAGATTAATTTACGATGTAAAAAAACCAGTTAGAAATAAGCTCGCGAGTGGTTAAAATTTGAATTTTATTTTGGTTGGTATTGCAGGTAATTTTGTTTATTTGTGGTTCTAACGTTTTTAAAAATAATATTTCGTTTTTCGTCTATGACTCAGAGTATTATCTGATAATATTCGAACAGTAGTAGACCATTCGAATAATATTTTTTGCATTAAGGTAAGTTATCATAAAAGGAAAATATTACAATTAAGATTTAAAAATTAGGTCCCAAACCTATATTATTTTTTTAAATTAAATTACGTCTTATTTCCTAAATAACTGCACATCTGGGAGAATGAATTAATTGAAATATTTCGGTGTATTTACCGCTAGTGAAAATAACATCGAAGTCGAAATCAGCAATGAAATCAAAATGTGAAATAATAACTATTATTCCATTATTCGTTTATTTATTTACTTTATAACTCGGAAACATATTTGGCGAATTAATTCCTCTACGAGTAATCTCATTCAGTTTAGAGCTTTGTGCTGTTGACTGCTATATACCGATAATTAGCCTTTATAAAATAAACTTTTTATTACTACGAAACAATTAACAATATAATTACCTCATAAAGATTAACCTAAATGTAATTAAATTAGGTAACAATTTAGTTTTCATCATGGATAGAGAAAGTGAATGTAGTAGGAGAGGATGGAATAGATTAGTGGTAGGGAATCAAGATCGTAATATCTTTTTCAGATAACTTTTGAAAACATAAATTGACGATATGTTTCAAATGTCGGGATCAAAATTTATTCCAAAGTTTGACTGCGTTTAGAGTGAAGGAGTATACGTGGAAACTTTCCTTTTTCTCCTTATTAGTATTATGTCTAGAACATAACACTATGTGTATTGTGTTTAGAAGTACGGGGATAGAGGAGGGATTCAAAATGTTATCCGAGGCCATGCGTCCTTTGGGGCTTTGAATCTAAAATTAAGATAAGATAGACTACAAGTGTTGACATTCCAATGTGTTGAGAGAAGACACAGAGTATATAAATAGCCCGGTTAGATATTTTTATATAGATGAGACGTGACTTAAACCCGGAAATGTGGTAATATTTTCTCAGGCCAAATGTATTGCAAATATATGACTTTTAAATACGTTCTAGTTTAAAAGTGGTTTACGGACTGAGGGAAACTTTTCATCCCATTAAATTAATGTGTCTTTATTTAAAACACTAAAATTACTTGTTCGTCTTTCTGATAATAAAGCTTGTATCGTAAAAAAGATCATCGAAAATCAATTAGATACGTTCTTAAAGAAAAAATAAGGGGGAGGGAGGGTTAAATTTGGACCAGTACATGTCAATAGCTACTGGAGATCTAAATTAAATTTTGAATTACAATTATACAAGCAACCAATGGTCCTCAAATAATTGGGAAGAAGAAATTTAAATATCTGTCATATCTTAAAAGATTAGGTAACAGCTCAATTAAAAGAATTAATTTTCAAGGAACCAGAGAGATAAAATTGAAAAGATAGATGCTTGAATATATGGTGACAAGACGTTGAGGGTGGTTTGAATCGTCAGACAAATCAGAGGAAGCTACCCTGGATTGGGGCAGACAGAGCCATATTGATGAGGCAGCCAAGACCTTAGTAAGCTTTAAGTCTAAATAACAGGAGGCAAAATTTTAGGTTTGGATTGTTAGTATTGGATCACGATTTTTCTAACGTCACAATTTTAAAATTGATCAGTAATAAAAAGAAAGACATACGCTATTTTGAGCAAATTTTACTGATCTTAAGCCATTGTTAGTTTGAACACAAGATTTTTATAACTAAAGTGACAAATTTAATTTAAAAACGAATCGTTAGAGTGCTTTCATTGAACCACTGGTACTTTATTTGAGCCGCTACAAAACTTGAAAAAATTACATTTATGAAGGATTATTAATATCACCACTGGCTGTAACAGGTTATTTAATTCGTTTTAAAATATCACTAGAAATAACAGTTTTACTATGTCCAATATAACTTTTTTGTACAACAAACAAACACAAACAAAGATTCTTGGGCAAAGATAAAAATAAGAAAGTACACAATATAATGCTTAAAGAGCTATTGTAATGTTAAACTAGTATCAAATTTAAAAGTCTTTATTATTAGCCATTTTGAGTTTAACATAAGCCAAATTTACTTAAAATCATCATGTCACAATGTGAAGAGAAATCAATTTACTTCATAAAAATTACTTATAAGGAATAAAACTTTAAAGAAAAAAAAACAAAAATGGACATCTTTACCTAAGTATATGGGAACATTATTTTGTCTTGCTAAATAAACCCTATTAGTTCTTATAGTATATATATATATATATATATATATATATATATATACATATATATATATGTATATATATATATATATATGTATATACATATATATGTATACACACATATATATATATATATATAAATATATATATATATATATATATATATATATATATTTACATATAAATTTTTTTTTGCAAAGTCCATATCTGCTTCACGCTAAAAACTCGTTAACTGGTTAGCTCTTTAAGTCTTACGACTCCTGTTTCTTATTTCGGATGCTGCCTTCTTCACATCTGGTGATATTTGTGACATAGTAAAGTCAATTCAATGGCTGGGGCTAGTTCGAGGTTAACTATTGAAATGTCCATGAATTAATGGTGTCTGTATTGGAGAAAGTGGATAACTTACCAGTTGACTTGAGCTGGTTAAGCGATTGCAATATTTTGGTGCAGGTAAAGATGGTGGATTTTTTCCTGTAACTGCTTATAAATGAGTTTATAAAGAAGTGACATTTGGAACGATTGGTAAAGCGTCAGTAGCAATTGGACCAATATGCTTTGATTGGCTTTATGAAGTCTAAATTTCGTAATTTGTAGAAAAAATCGCTGTCAATTGGATGAATGCTACTATTTCTGCCAGGTTTTATAAGCTCCTCGCTCGTATGCATTATCAAAAACCATAGAGATCTGGTGTTGCGTGACTGCTCAAATTGGGTTTTGACGCAGCCGTTTTTCCATTTTATTTATATAATATAACTAATAGGTTCAAAAAATTAAAACTCGAGCGGTTGCAACTTGTGTGAGTTATGTACTGGTAATGTTAATATAATCATACCATGTTGCCAATTAATTGAAAGCAAATGCTTCGTATGAGTTATGTGGACATCAAGAATGAGCAATACTTTCTTTGCAGGTAATAGTTTAACTCCTCGATGAAATGTTGAAGTCAAACTTAGAAATAGTCCTTTGTTATGTATACGCTGTTGGGGTTAAATGCAAAAATGGTTTCGAGAGGAGCGCCGTGTTGCAACTCGGCTTTGGTGCTTTTTCCATTAAATTTTGTCAATGGAGGTTCAAAATAATTTGCAGCACTTGCATAACAAACTGCTGGTGTATTTGTTCCTCTTTGGCCGCTCATGATTACCTCATGTTTATCTTTTATAATTAAAATTTTTAAAGGTCTTCTTAGTATAGTGCATAATCTGGTTTCTTTAACTTGAAAACTGTCTGTACTATCCATTATTCCTTGACTATAGAAAAATTCGGTCAGGTATTCATAAAATTGTTTTCCAGCAAATTTGGTAAATGTTGTAACCCTAATGATTGAAATCGCTCTAGGCTGATAATATATAAAGATAGTTGAGGATGTCGTTTCATAAAATTATTAAACCGTTTTTTCTCCAGCCAGCTGTTGGCTTTTATTCAATCTGTGTGATAATTCAAATTCCTCAACGAATTCGTACGTAGGAATGCGAATATCTTTCGATATAAAAGTAAATAAGCACGACTTTATTTTTAAAATATGATTCATCATTGCAGACTCGACCTCCGTCGTAAGATCACATCTTAAACCCCTTATTTGAATGTGAGCTTTAGCCTTTTCATTAGTGTTAAACTCAAGTCATTGTCGTCGTAAGGTTGGTCTGGGAAAAGCATAGATTCTAGTAGCATCGTTTAAAACGATCTTTTTTTTGGTTAAAGCTTTCAAGGCTACTTTTATGCTATGTTCATTCCAACTATACGAGTCGTCTTTTCTTTTTCTCCTCTCAGACAAATTTGGTCTTAACATTTGCGCCATTCCACCTACAAATAGAATGAAGAAAACATGGTATATCGTGGTAGGTACCATAATGGCAACAAAGGATATTATTAAAAAAACATAAATATTTATTTTTAGGTTAGCTTTAAATATTCAAATAGCACAGTTATTACGACCTTAGATAAATACACCTTTAGTGTAAAATATTGAAAATGTATAAAATTATGAAGATAATTTTTGCTGTGCAGAGATGAACAATTATTTTTTTATTCCTCATGAACAAATAAACAGACGTCACGGCAAATCATTTTTGAATTTTGGGTATTGTTTATTGATGTATTTCACATCAAGGAAAATGTAATACATGAAAGTATAACCGCTTCGTCTACTTGTTTGTTTTTCATAACCTTGTTATTTAACACTACGAGTTGCTCAAACTGGCTCCGCCCGAGCATAAAGGGACCATGTCTGCTTTTTATTCAATCATGGCGAAATATGAGAAAGGGTAACGAATTTACTTATGCGTGTATTTGGTTGTTGGGTCGTAGTATTTCTACATCGGTTCTGATAAATTATGTGCCCTGATCGTTTGGGTACCCTATGATATCACACTAGAACAAATATGGTTGGAACATTTAAGAAAACTGGACATGACAGGAACATTTAAGACAACTCAAACTTGAATCTCAAGATAAATATACTGTGTTTGGATTCAAATGAAAAGCCATAAAATGAATATTTTGAAAAAATAAATATCCAAATTTTTTGAATAAAATAAGTAAATACTAAGTACAATGAATATTTGACAATTGAAGAAACTATCCGTATCTGCGTTCGTATTTAATTGTTTGATTTGGTCAAGGCTACGACTATGCAGTCAATTACTAAGTATTAAAATTCAAATATGTTGATAGTGGGTAAATATTACCACATTATAATCATAAAACGAAATGTAAATAGATACTTGTTGGTACATAATTATTAGTGGGCGGATGGTTATAGTAATTTGGTATAACTGGTTCATAGTCCGGTATGAGGATTTTAAGCTTTTTGTTGTTTTTAAGTAATAATTTTTGTGTCTACAGCTTTTTCAAAAACGCTGAAATAGCTGTTTATTTATTTCTATCTGGTAGTCAAATACAAATTGTTGTTCTATAATTATAATTCCTACAAATTTTTCATAAAATATTTTAAAATAATTTGCACGCCTTTAATGTTTTTACTGCAAAAACAATCTATGCATTTAGCTTTATAAATTTTGGTAAATTGTTTTATAAAATGTAACAGACCTCCTGTTACATTTTATAAAAAAACAGGAGGTTTTTGAATGAAAATTCTACATATTAATAGTATTTTAGCTTATCCTTATTTTTCCAATTATCACACGTAAAAAATACTGCACTAGGTCGCTCGTACTTCATCGTACAAGTGTCGTCGCTTTATTACAGAACGCTCTTCAATTAAATTGAAGAGGGGAGCTAGCGAAGCTTTGACGCTGTAACACAGCACCGGACGTAGCTTTGTAATTTTCATTTTTCCATCTCGTCTGTCATGCAAATATTGTCACTTGCATTTCTGCAGAAAATGCACTTTCCGAGCGACTCAACGGAGTTGACGGTACGCTTTAGTTGGTTTTAAATATTTTGCCATAAATTCTATTTACATCGATCTCTTGTTGGCTTTGGCAGATGCATATTGCTTTGACATATTTGTAGTTGTAGGAGTAAGTGCTGATGTACTGTACGAAAGTTGTTGAGACAGTTGTGTTTTGCAACTGAGAGTTGTGCATTTATCAGTTCATGTGTATGTTTACGTTCTGTTTTGTCAGTTGTTGCAACGTAAGCCGATGGCTAAATATTGAAGAAGCAGACGTGAAACCATTTGAATAAGTTTTTTTAATATTGGAATCTCCTTTTACTGGCCTATAGATCCAATGTTTTATTCGAAATATATGCTAAGTTGTAGTTAAGCATATAAAGGGTTTTACACCAATAATGCTACATCACGTAGTTTTATTTAGTTTTGAGAAATTAAACCAATATATTGTATTAAGTGATTAAGACTGGCATTCTCTTTTGTATTTGCCTTACAACGGTGATATAGTGGATTTATACATTGAATTTTTATTCTAATGTGTTTTAATCTGATCTGTGGAAATACTCATGCTATGGTTTCTATCAAAATTTATGCCTAGTAACTTCCTGCGTGCATTATTTTACAATAGAAGAAAATTATATGAGAAGTTCTCACTATCTCTCGACATTCAGTTGTTATTCCATAGTGGGATTAATTTATGATGAATGGGAATATATTTATTAAATTTCGTCCTTGTTATGTATTGTTGTTAGTAAATTATGAATTGTAGTTAGTATCGTAAAATTAGTCTTATTTTCATTATTGAAATGTACAACTTCCTGCGTGCATTATTTTACAATAGAAGAAAATTATATCAGAAGTTCTCACTATCTCTCGACATTCAGTTGTTATTCCATAGTGGGATTAATTTATGGTGAATGGGAATATATTTATTGAACTTCGTCCTTGTTATGTATTGTTAGTAAATTATGAATTGTAGTTAGTATCGTAAAATTAGTCTTATTTTCATTATTGAAATGTACAACTACCTGCGTGCATTATTTTACAATAGAAGAAAATTATATCAGAAGTTCTCACTATCTCTCGACATTCAGTTGTTATTCCATAGTGGGATTAATTTATGGTGAATGGGAATATATTTATTGAATTTCGTCCTTGTTATGTATTGTTGTTAGTAAATTATGAATTGTAGTTAGTATCGTAAAATTAGTCCTATTTTCATTATTGAAATATACAAGTGTATAATTTTTATTTTAATGTGACTATGAACAAACAAATAAAGATAATAAAAACTGGCAGAATTTTCCAATCTGTCAATGCACTATAAACTAGATAGATATATTTTTCCCGTGCTGTCAAACACGATTGATTGTGAATATAAAAAGAATATAAAATTTATAAATTTTTCCAACTACAATGCACATTTGGGCTCTTGTCTGCTCCATTTTTTACACATCAAATAGTAACATATATGTTTATATATATATATATATATATATATATACATATATATATATATATATATATATATATATATATATACATATATGTAAATAAATGTGTGTGTAGTTTTTATCAAAGAAAACATACCCCAAAGAAAAATTAACGTTATTATCGTTACAGTGAGAGAAGTATGCAATTTTCTTATTAAATCTGCACTGTAAAATTACCATTTAAGGAATTTTTTGTGCTTAAACCATTTATGATTTACAAGCGGTGATAATAAACGTTTAGACGTGAAACACGAAAAAGTTAGAAAAATTATTTTTGATTCAATTAACCAACTCGTATTAATATAATATATTAAAACAGTATTTCCTAAATTTACAATACAATATACTGAGGAAGAAATAGTATATTTATTCACAAAGGTATAGTAACCTCCACATATTATTCACGCAGGCATACAACTCATAGCCCTTGAGGACAAATCCCATTTGATGGCGGACCGAAGTTAAAATCCCTTTGACCACTGTTAAAGCGCCGTGACTAATACATCACTCGAAGAGGATTCACGGACAATTTCTCGAAAGCGAACAACAAAGCGGATTTGTGCGTGCGTACGTCTATGGTGACCGCTGGAGCGCACTAAACAATGACGGAAGTCTGTGATAATGGATCGATTCATTTCTTCCTTATTTCACTTCGCTTTTATGTTTATACAGATGAGAGTAACGTTTAATCATAACTTTGTTAGTTGTTTACTTTATTGTGCAAAATAAATAAAGCTTACATTTTTTAATTCAATAAATTTCGCAAAAAGTAATCAATCGTATGTGATCACTCAAACGTAGCTAATACTTTTAAATGTGGTCGTATTGAGTAGCTTTGATGAAGCTTCTGATATGTAGATCCAAATCCTTTGAATAATAGCTTCTCCAAGAGAGAGAACAACATGAGAAGAGGACGATTGGATCAAATGACTTGACAGCGTGGAACATGACCAAACGAAACAAATGAAGCGAGATAAAGGGAAAAAACTGGATGCATTCTAGTTGAGAATGACTTGTATCAGATAGATGTGGCAAAGAAAGAAAATCAGTTATATCAATATCTCAGTGAAACCGTGATTGAGATGAATATTAAAACGAAACTATTTGAAATCATTGGTCAGTTAATGTGCCAAAATTCCTGCAGTATTAAAAAAATGCAAAAAGAAACGTAGTAGTATTTATGCATTAACTGCATTACCAGCGCATCCTTTTTAATAAGTTGCAATAATCTTATCAAATAGGTAACAAACAGCGTTAATCTATGATTTTTTGTTTGTTTTTGTAATCGAATATAGTTAAAATAATATTGGATATCTGGTTTAGTTTCTCATAATCATTTAACCTTCTTTTCTTTATAGGTCAACTGAGGGCAGCATTCAAAGTAGCGTCAAATATGCCTAAGATTTTAATTAAAATTCACGCGATCGCTTTTCAACGCAATGCTATTTTATTCAGAAGTTAAATAAAGAGATCTAAAACTTATTTTATTCTGAACTGGACTAGGCTCTTTAGATAATTGTCTATTCGATTATTTGAAGACTGTTCATTTTGGAGTTTTAGTTTAAAATCTGAAATTTTACAGTCATATCATCAAAACATATCAGAAAATCTAGAAAATGTTAAAATTTGTCATACTGTAATCCCACAGTTTTCGTGATATCCAATATATTGTGAATTTATTTAAATCTTTTATTCATAGTATTTGAAACGAGTGTAGTCAGCTGGTCTCCGTATCAAGCTACTTATACCGCATGCTGGCCAAAATAATAAACAAGTTTAGTGGGTTTTTATGTCACAAAATGTATGTGTAATATCTTTATTTTCCCTTCAGATTTTAGAATAGATATGGTCGGATGTAATTTTTTTTTCAAGAGGATTGCATTTAACCATCCATTTTTTCAAATTATTAAATATTAGATAGTAGCTCTTTATGGTCCAGACTATTACATGGGAGGATGATGTCATAGTTTATTTCACCTCTCTAGAGTGCGTACGAATATCTTTCAGCGTTCACCTGTCCTTCGTGCATTCTCATTGTTCAACAAAATATTAAAAGATATGCCTAGTCTTGATGTTTTTTTCTGCTCCATTGACCGCTTTACAAATTTGTGGAGTTGTTTAGTGGTTCACGACTAATCACTAGTTAGAGAGTTACGTTTATTTAAACTGTGTGTGTTTCTCTCTTATTATTAGTTTCTGTCTTATAATTTGTGCTACATTTTATAACCATTTATTTTTACGGAACTTCTAAATGTCCAACGTTTTGTATTATCTATGTGAAAATGTCCAAATTTCTACAAAATTAATTTGAAACCATTTTTTACGTAAATACTAGATCAAATAATGTTTAACAAAAACTTTCAAAATATACAATGGCACTCGATATATATGAATAACATGAAAATTTTCAAGTACCAACACCGCCGACTAATGGAAATTGGATAGGAATATCCGTGTTATTACACTCCGTTGTAGTCCTCATAGTATACACCTGGACGTGGATGGAGTCCACGTCCAGGTGTGTACTCACATCATAGCCTTTTTAGGTTTCGGTAGCCAAATGGCAAAAACGAAACCCTTATAATTTCGTCCTATCCGTCTGTCCGTCTGTTCGTATATCACAGCCATTTTATTCGGAGACTGTTAGTCCTAAGTAGATAAAATTTGGATGGTAAATGTTTTTTATGAACCGCTATGCAATGTACTAGTTGAGTTATGCAAAAAAAGGGTTGAACTCTATACAAGTAACTGAGGGATGAAAAAAAATCCAGCGCACATAGGCTTGTTATCATTAGGTAGGTCTTAAATTATTTGGAGGTTCCAACATAACTTTTTTATTTAAATCAATAGTTGATGAGATACGCGCTTCTAAATTCTTAGAAATAAACTTTCAACAAAAATTGGTTTGAATTGTTGTTGAAATTTTAGGTATCTATATTTTGTGCATATCTTATGTAGTTTTCGAGATATGGGCTGTATTCAGTAAGATCAAATTTAAGATACAAACTAAATTAATGTGATATTAAATAAAACAACATGAACGACGCAAGAGGAGTAGGGTGGTCTACACATTATTATATTTTAATATTCCTGAAGCTGGCTAAAGTTTGCTATTTATGACGAATGAAATTCATTAAGGCCATTCGTGGTATTTTTGTCCGTCCGTGTGTTAGATTCTGCATCACGTAAAAACTTAGAATAACATATGACTCATTTTAACGTAATTGTTGTATTATAGGAAGATTAAAAAATTGTTATAAAATTGTTTATTGAAAAACATTTTTTTTCAAAGAATTAATGTAACACCCTTTCACATCGACTTCGTTTTTTAAACAAATCGCTCGACGCGTTTTATAAATAAAATGAAGTGGGGTGAAATACTTACTTTTCCTTTAATGTTAATTGTAAAATTTTTGAGAGCGATATTCATCAAAATTAAACGGTAAATATTTATTTTTCAGAATTTTTATAAAACATTTTACATTGTATTGTTTTTTAAACAAACTGCTCGACTTTTTAAACAAATTGCATGAAATGTGGTGAAATATCCACTTGTCCTGTAATGTTAATTGTACATTTTATGAGAGCGATATTTATTAAATTTAAAAGGTAAATATATTTTTTCAAAATATTATTATAAAATCATTTTACATTGACTTAGTTTTTTTGACAAATCGCTCGACGCGTTTTTTAAATAAAACGAAATGTGTGGCAAAATTACTTCTCTTGTGATATTGATCGTACAATTTTTGAGACCGATTTCTACCAGAATTGAATGGTGAATAATATTTTTTACAAAATATTAACATATCATTTTACATGGACGTAATTTTTAGACCAAGAGCTCGACTCGTTTTTTTTAAATAAAACGAAAAGTATGGCGAAATTACTCTTCCTGTATGTACCTGTAATATTGAAAGTACAATTTTTGAAAGCAATTGTTACCAAAATTAAATGATAAATAATTTTTTTTTTAAATGTTGATAATAACATAATTTTACATAGTTTTTTGGACAAATCACTCGTGTGGCGAAATTACTTTTCTTGTATGTGCCTTTAATGTTGATTGTACAATTTTTGAGAGCAACTTTTACAAAACTAACTGGTTAATATTTTTTTTTAAATGTTAATGTAATATTATTTTATATTTATTTAGCTATTTAGACAATTCGTTCGACAGGTTTGTTAAATGAAATAACTATTATTCTTTTTCAGTAATGTTAATGGTACAATTTATGAGAACGATTTTTACCAAAATTAGAGTAAATAATTGTTAAATTTTAAAATAAATTATATTTTTATAGTTTGAATTATATATAAAAAGCGATTCAGCGAATTTCTTCAACAACGTGTTTTATAGGATAACTACCTTAAAGTGAAATTTATTTTTTATTTTGTCACAATTGATTCACTTAATCAGATATGTGAGCTGAATATTTTCAAAAATTCATTACAACAACGAACTCGATGCGTAGTAATTACATAGGTATATAATATACTTGTGTACATCAATAGATGGCGTTACTTATTTTTCAAATTGCGCAATGAAATAGTTCCACTCTCAAATATATTAGCGAAATGGATGCGGCCGAAGGTAAAGCGGGCAAGTATACTTAGAAAAGGCACCCTTTTTCTGTAATCTGCGTACACGAAGTCGCAAGCACAGCTACTGAACATATTTTTGCTTACGATTTACTCTGTTCATCTATGGTATATCCACGTTACTGAAAAATGAGAATGAAAATTCTTTAATATTATTTAGGGAAAAAAGTCTTGTTTAAAATTAAACTCGTGTATATAAAGCTGGTTGGGTAAAAAATATTTTTTTTTATGCGACGCTCATTAAGAATTTCGCAAAGCATCCACCAGATGCGATATTAATGAAGATTGAAGACGATCGGATGCGACGCGGTTTTCCGTCGGCATTTTTATGATGAATGTGTTCATATAGCGGTTTCCCACAGAGTTCTCTCCGCTTTACTGTCCTATTAAGAGTCTATAGGCAGTATCCATTCTTTTTTTAAGTTTAAACGTTTCGTTAGGTTGAAACAGTTTTGATTGTAAATAGTAACTAGTTTATGACCAAAATTCTTGAGGTGTGAATGTTCATATTCCAATATTGATCGCTGTGGTCGGCTTTGGGATATTTTGGAGAAAACTTTTCAGCCGTAAATAAGAATTTAAGAGATTTAAAGGCTGGGATTGAACAGTGGTTGTATTATAAATTGAAGGCTATTAGACTTTTTATAAACATCCAAAATTTTCCATAAAATTCGGCCACTTCTAAGGTTACAGATTGCAGGCCAATGAGAGTTGTAATAATGGTGGTATATATATATATATATATATATATATATATATATATATATACATATATATATATACATATATTCAAACCTAGATATAGAACCAAGTACCTCGGTGAGTAATTTAAAACTATTGATAAAAAGTGATTTCAGTAATTTTTGTAAACAAATAATATACAGTCAAATGATTATATCCTAAAAAGGCGACCGCGCTGGAAACTAATTGAATTTAGTTCCTATGTGCCCGAATTAGTTGTCCAGTAATCAAATAATACACAAGTTTTAGGGTTTCATGACACAAATATTATTATGCTATTTTGCCAATTTGCTACACCTATATTTGAAAAATTATTATATTTAATGTTAGAAGAAAAATCTTCTAACTCATTCAGCACTAATGTCTCTAATATGTTGACCACGACTGTATATAATATACGTATATGTATATATATATATATATATATATATACGTACATGTATATATATATATAATATATATAATTATATATATAATATATATCTTCTCAATGAGGTGCGCCAAAAATTGTCTCCATTTTACTTACATAAGGAGGTATATTAAAGATATATTTGTTTAGTATTTCGGTTATACATTAATCAAAATTTCTATTTATCATCTACTTAGAAACCAAATTATGCTCTAATCTAAAACTATATTAGTTGTGAGGATTTGATTGATGGACAGAAATGAAGAAATTACGAACGTTCATTGTTTACATTTAAAAAGTATAATTGGAAGGAATTTATTTTATCTTAAGGGTGTGATGGGTTAAAGATATATTATTTATGTAGTCATATCCTGTAGACGTTAATATTGTTCTAACTTTTTGCATTAATATGATTCAGTAAATTTTGAATCATTGAAACTGTTCTTTTTCTTTGAAACACTGACTGTCATAATTAGTAATATTTTTAAGTTATTGACAATCTCAATTAAGGGTATATAATATATCAAATATGCTCCGCTGTTTTAATTGCGTAGAATTAATTAACTTATGCGTCTAATTAAATTCAAATTAAATATTCCAAAACTGAAACTGTGCAAATAACGGATACTAAATATCTCATATCGGCGGAAATACTCCGGATGATTGGTCAAAGTGGTGTACTTCGAATTTTCCTACATTTTTTATACTATTCTTTCTCTATAAATGCATGATAAGATGTCTTTTCTAACAAAAAAAGCTTTTGAATTCAGACTTGTGTTCCCGAGGATTGGCGCGAACAAAACAAACCGTTCCGTTTTCGTATTACATGTTAGTTACATTTGTTTTTTTTTAAGGAGTTTAAATAACAAAACTGATAATTTCTTATCAGTTCGGAACTTTAGGAAGTTTCCAGAAAATAACTCGTTCAACAACATTTGGTTTCTAACCAAACTTAATCATGTGCCTGTCTTTTCGCTAAAGCAAATTACTTCCTAAAACAATTTAGTTAGAGACTAACCAACAAAAAATTGCTTATTATCATGAACGTTAAAATATCCTAAATTATGAAATAGTCGACGACGAATCATTTTCAAACTTGACCGAAAAATAATTCACTAATGAAGAATTATTTTTCGGTCAAGTTTGAAAATGATTCGTCAAAAAATGGGAAATATAGAAATATATATGTTCCAGAACATTGTAGAAATTTCTTCAAATTTCTAGAATTTTCTAGAAAATACTGGAACTTTCATATTGGAAGTCTCACATTTTCAGGGTCTACGACTTTTGACCCCTATATCTTCCACACCTTTATCGATGCGCAACCACCATAGTGCACGATGGGAGAATTGAGGCTACTACCACGCATGAATACCTTTCGTCTGCGATATGTAGTTTTGGCTGCAGAGTGGAACATAGGTACATACACAACCAATTTTACATATTATATATAAATAAAAGTACATCAAGGCATATTGTAATACAAACGCTGTCACCGTATCTGCATGTTTGTAAGTACACGAGTTTCATAGCAACTACTGGTTATGGATTGACTAATTCAAGAGAATGATTTACATGCACAATTTAAGAATGTTTTATTAAAATTACCTGAACTATTCGTATGTCGATGAAGTTTAAGAAAAAGTATTCGTCAGGAATGTGTCTTGGTGTGTATTGCTTAAATCGTGAGAGATACATGGAAACAATGTAGGGCAACATAGGAATTTTTGAGGAAAATATCCTCAAAAATTCCTGCAATGAAGTCATGAGAGTAGGTGTATATTTTACATAAAATCCATAATAAACAATTTACTATTAAAAACCATAATTTTTCAGCTCAATTTTCTAGAGGTTATTGTACAAAGTTGTCTTAATCTGTGTCAAATGGAATTTTAAAGTCATTTTCCTTAACTTCAATTTTTTTTAATCTATTTTTCTTGAATACAATAATTTTCTAATATTGTATATATTTGGCGTTAATTTTGTAGAAATGCATTACTCACAATTAAATGAAACTACGTGACGTAGTATTATTTCTACTTTATTTAAGTTTTTTACCACGACCTAAATTTGGTTGTATGACAACATCTTCAGGTGGGCTATTAGCGAAGAGATTTTAGTTTCATTTAATCGTAGTTATCTAAAAAATAATTTAAAAACACTCGTGCGAAGTCGAGGTGAGTCGCTAATGTTTTATGTATTCAGTATAGATGCCGGAGTTGCAAAAAGATGATGACTACGCTAGCCAGGTATTTTCTTAATCTTTCCATTAATAATCGAAAAATAAATTTCATAATTTTTTCATTTAATAACGAAAAAATCAATTTCTTAAGTTTAAATTATTTTTTAACTTATGTAGATAGGAAACGTGGCAACAAAATCTCTAGGCAATATCTTTTGGACACATTTAATTATCAGATTGTATTTGATCACGAAAATACTACAAATGATTGAACTGCGTTCGAAACATATTTCGTACTAAACACATGTATGGTAATTAGAATATCTAAAATGTTATGCAGCACGAATATAAACCTTTCAAATAATATCTGACTTCAATAGCACATTAATATAGAAATAATTTTCAGAGATAAGAAAACCAAAATCACGTAGGTAAACTATTTATTTAGAAATTTCTTTGTGTTGGAGGTATTTCCATTCAAAACTATTTGATGTTAATCTCTGAGTACGAGTATAATAGATTAGAAACCCCAATAAAAGTCAGCTGGTAATAAATTCCAAAAAAAATAATACGAAATACGCCAGTAGATACTTTTTTTATTTAATATGTTTTTTTACTACGAGATGAAGAAGAACACGTTGCCCGACCGTTGGCAAGCCTCGGCTTCGGTTATAATGGTTGTTTTATGGAGAGATGGGGTCAAATTGTAAAATGATTTACTCGTAGTATAGGAAGAGAGAATCATTTGGAAGCGCCGTTGGCAAGAAACATATATTTTCATAGAACATATTTAGGAATGCCTTGGAAACCTATTTGCTTAAATCATCATCATCATCATCATATATATTAATATGCTAAGGTTAAGATGTTACACTCCCTTTTTAGAAAAAACCTCACAACTAATCCACATAAATTATATATCATTTTATAGATAATTGCTTGCTCTACCGGCATCCACAACTAACAAATTTATTATTGCTATTGTTTTTGCAAATTAATTAATTATTAAAATTATATACACAAAACAGCAATGCTGCCATCTAACGGCTCAACGTCAATATGATTGACGGTCGGTAAAATTTTTATTTAATTTCAAATCCACTCACGTATAAATAAAGTGGCGCTTTAGCTCAATGCTTTTGATACTTGCGCCTCTATATGTCAATTTTAGTAAAATATTTGTTTGATCTGTCATATGAGCTTCATAATGGAATAAATAATGCGACGACTTCGCACGGGTCACGCTAGTACACCATATAATTCTAAGTACTTAAATATGAGTTATGTTATAAATATATTTATTATATATTTATTGCGGTGCTGGTAACATTCTTTATTCCGTCTGTAAATTAAGATAAAGATAACAAAATTATTTAAAATTTTTAGCGCGAACAAAACAAACCTTTCCGTTTCCGTATTACATGTTAGTATAGATACATTTGTTTTTTTTTTGACGGAGGAACTTTTAGAAGTTTCCAGAAAATAACTCATTCAACAATGTCTGGTTTCTAACCAAACTTAATCATGTGCCTGTCTTTTCGCTAAAGCAAAAAACTGCCGTTTATTTGAGTGCGATTACCTGTCCATACTCGGCATCCTTTTAAGAACGTTTTCATGTCAAGAAGTTTGACAATATTTAAATTATTGGAAGTAACTTTATCTTTTAATCTGATTTTAGCAACCGAAATAATATTTACATACAAGTGACTGGACTCAACCAATATATATATTATAAATCTAGTGATAACCTCTTTCGATCTATGAGGCTTAACTTCGTCGAAGCTTTTAACTTGTATCCGAAGAGTAACGAGATCATAATACATTTTGAGTTGCTAAAATTGTGAATTATCTGAAGTATTTTTAGTACCCGAAATAAAATTTACTGTAGTTTAAAATTTACTGTAGTAAAATTTACTGAAATTTTCTTAAGTGACTGGATTCAAATAAAGTACATCATAAATGTAGTGGCACATTTGTCTACCACTGATACTCTTTTGATCCAAAAAGCTTAACCCAATCAAAATTCCTAACTAAAAGTAATAAGCGCGCTTTGATAAATTTTGTGTCGCCATGTTCTCAAGAATGTATATTGAATAAACTCTTAATATTTCGTAAAATTATTACATGGATCAATCAAAATAATATTATGTAATAGCTAAATCAGTTCCGTCTAGGTATTCATTTTATCACTAGTTACCGATTTAATCACCACTAATATATAATAGGTGGGTAAAAATACATAAGAGGGAAGTAAGAATAAAAGTATTTAAAACAGATGTTTCTTTCCATTCTCAGCGTCGATAAAGACGTTTCCTTGTTTGACTGTAAGCGTATTTGGATTCTAATTTCATCACTATATATTAATTTCAATTTAAATGCATCCAGGTATCATTTTAATCTCAACAAGCAAATATATATATATATATATATATATTTATATATATGTATATATAATTATATATATATATATATATATATATGTATATATATATATATATATAAAGGTGTCATAAAAAGCACAGAGGTAGAGAATATTAAGGTCCTAAACAACTCTAAGTGTATTCAGCGATTTTTTATAATTGATGTGAAACATCTATAGTCGCAGGTATAAACCGGATTTATGGCGTGGCGACGCTTGAAGTGGCGACGGGTCGTCACGCTTATACTAAGGTGTATATATCGTCTATATGTAGTAGAGTGTACGGTATGGCGATTATTTTTGTATTAATTGTAAATAAATGTTTATTAAATAAAGTCACCATTTTCTGTAAGAAATTTGTAATAGTTTATTTTTTCATTATGCTATATTTAGTTCCTGTAATAATCTTGTCTTTTATGCATATTACTTGTACGAACACGATGTTTCACATCTGCCAGGCGTCCCGTGACGGCTCACTGTTTTTTTTTGAGGTATACATTTTTTGTGACATGAGTGATTGTGATAGAAACTCGACCTACTCTAGATGAAAACAATTACTTACATACGTCTTAACCACCAATAGCAGACATGTTGGTGTTGTTTTGTTTAGAAAAATATAATATATGAATTATGAATGGAATATCAGCAAACGTAAATTTAAATAAACTTTAAAATTAAATAATAATTGAATAAATTTAAATAAATTTTAAAAATATGGAAGAAATTTTTTTTTTTAAATTTATATATTTTTATTCCCTTAATAATTATATATATCATCATGCTCAACACACGCGATCGTGTCGACGATATAGTCAATCTCTTTTTTACGATTTAGTTCGCTTCTTTTATCAGGAAAGCACAGCATACAAAATCTTCTGGTATTTAATCTGACTTTTTATTAATAAACTCTTTCCTGTATTTAAAAGTAAAAAAAGAGCTGAAAGTATTATTATAAAAAAAATGTATCACATAATTAGTTTAATGACGTTATATGATCGTTAGCTTCAGAGACATCAAAGCTCATAAAGGTTCATACTTCCGTTACAACACATTTTGGAAGTAACTCCCGTCTAATACTGGAGAAAACGTGCTTCTACATCAAATTTTACCTGATTTTTTTTCTATCTGTCTTCTGTTATATATAATTTTGAAAGTCTGTCATTTAGTGGGATACAGTAAATGTATACCAGTATTGTTTTCGTAAGGAAAACTGACTAGATGATCTTAAGGTAACTTTAAGATCTATTAGTACATCAAGGTCCTTTATTGTTGAGGTCACGAAAATAATTGTGCTATTACGAATGTTTAAAATAAGCATAAGAAAATTAATTAATACTAATGTAATCTTTGTAATATACTATGTTTCTTTACTTATTTATTCACGCTAATCTTTGTATTAAACTTTGGGGAAGATTATAGGCTGTATATCACGCTGCGATATAGAGAAACAGAATATTTATTAAAAAAATGTAAAAGTAGACAGTGCTTAAACAGTACAAGGTAAAATGAAACTAGCTTGTTTCTTAACCAATCATAGTATTCCCAACGATGTACCCTCGACCGTGATGAGAGATGTCGTTTGGCGAACGAAGCAAAGGTGCTTAGTGAGTGGGCCCCTCCACACCCCTAGGGCAACATTAAGCTAATTCTGCCTGAGTGAAACCGTTGTGTACAGCTAGTGTTATGTAAATCGATTTTAAATTAGTATTTTCTCTCTATAAGAATCTGACTTTCGCTATTAGCACGAGGTTTACTCCATTTTTTTATTTTGTTCCTTCTCTTGGTACAATGTGAAACTAATTTAATGTCCTTACAGCTAATCTGTTTTCTTTTCTGACGTTTTCATTTGTTTTTTATTGCCCGCCGGCGTTGTAATAAAATAGCTACGCGCCTCCTTCGGTACAGCTCGGATACGTTATTTATGATTACATGTTATGGGTGGAGATGTGGGGGGTTGATGGGAGAAGACAGTTGTTTGTTTTTAATGCAACGCGGTAATCTGAGTGGATTTTAATGGAGCGGGATTTCTTAGTATCCCGCTGATTTGATGGCAGGCATACAGTTTGAATCTTATTTTGCAAATGTCTTTTTGGTTGAGTGTTTTGAGAATTACAATGTTTTGATTGTGTTAATGGGCTCAATAAGGAAGAAATTTACATTAGCAGAAATATGGATAGTAATTTGAAATGGGATGAGAATGGAGAGATGTTTATTTATTAGTTAGATGTAGTTTACCTTCAAAGTGTGATAGTAATTTGAAATGGATATAGTGTGAAGTGTGGATAGTAATTTGAAATGGGATAAGAATGGAAAGATGTTTATTTATTAGTTACATGTAGTCTACCTTCAAAGTGTGATAGTAATTTGAAATGGATGTAGTGTGAAGTATGGATAGTAATTTGAAATGGGATAAGAATGGAAAGATGTTTATTTATTAGTTACATGTAGTCTACCTTCAAAGTGTGATAGTAATTTGAAATGGATGTAGTGTGAAGTGTGGATAGTAATTTGAAATGGGATGAGAATGGAAAGATGTTTATTTATTAGTTAGATGTAGTCTACCTTCAAAGTGTGATAGTAATTTGAAATGGATGTAGTGTGAAGTGTGGATAGTAATTTGAAATGGGATGAGAATGGAAAGATGTTTATTTATTAGTTAGATGTAGTCTACCTTCAAAGTGTGATAGTAATTTGAAATGGATGTAGTGTGAAGTGTGGATAGTAATTTGAAATGGGATGAGAATGGAAAGATGTTTATTTATTAGTTACATGTAGTCTACCTTCAAAGTGTGATAGTAATTTGAAATGGATGTAGTGTGAAGTGTGGATAGTAATTTGAAATGGGATGAGAATGGAAAGATGTTTATTTATTAGTTAGATGTAGTCTACCTTCAAAGTGTGATAGTAATTTGAAATGGATGTAGTGTGAAGTGTGGATAGTAATTTGAAATGGGATGAGAATGGAAAGATGTTTATTTATTAGTTAGATGTAGTCTACCTTCAAAGTGTGATAGTAATTTGAAATGGATGTAGTGTGAAGTGTGGATAGTAATTTGAAATGGGATGAGAATGGAAAGATGTTTATTTATTAGTTAGATGTAGTCTACCTTCAAAGTGTGATAGTAATTTGAAATGGATGTAGTGTGAAGTGTGGATAGTAATTTGAAATGGGATGAGAATGGAAAGATGTTTATTTATTAGTTACATGTAGTCTACCTTCAAAGTGTGATAGTAATTTGAAATGGATGTAGTGTGAAGTATGGATAGTAATTTGAAATGGGATAAGAATGGAAAGATGTTTATTTATTAGTTACATGTAGTCTACCTTCAAAGTGTGATAGTAATTTGAAATGGATGTAGTGTGAAGTGTGGATAGTAATTTGAAATGGGATAAGAATGGAAAGATGTTTATTTATTAGTTACATGTAGTCTACCTTCAAAGTGTGATAGTAATTTGAAATGGATGTAGTGTGAAGTATGGATAGTAATTTGAAATGGGATAAGAATGGAAAGATGTTTATTTATTAGTTAGATGTAGTCTACCTTCAAAGTGTGATAGTAATTTGAAATGGATGTAGTGTGAAGTGTGGATAGTAATTTGAAATGGGATGAGAATGGAAAGATGTTTATTTATTAGTTAGATGTAGTCTACCTTCAAAGTGTGATAGTAATTTGAAATGGATGTAGTGTGAAGTGTGGATAGTAATTTGAAATGGGATGAGAATGGAAAGATGTTTATTTATTAGTTAGATGTAGTCTACCTTCAAAGTGTGATAGTAATTTGAAATGGATGTAGTGTGAAGTGTGGATAGTAATTTGAAATGGGATGAGAATGGAAAGATGTTTATTTATTAGTTAGATGTAGTCTACCTTCAAAGTGTGATAGTAATTTGAAATGGATGTAGTGTGAAGTTTGGATAGTAATTTGAAATGGGATGAGAACAGAAAGATGTTTATTTATTAGTTAGATGTAGTCTACCTTCGAAGTGTGATAGTAATTTGAAATGGATGTAGTGTGAAGTGTGGATAGTAATTTGAAATGGGATGAGAATGGAAAGATGTTTATTTATTAGTTAGATATAATCTACCTTCAAAGTGTGATAGTAATTTGAAATGGATGTAGTGTGAAGTGTGGATAGTAATTTAAATTGGGATGAGAATGGAAAGATGTTTATTTATTAGTTAGATGTAGTCTACCTTCAAAGTGTGATAGTAATTTGAAATGGATGTAGTGTGAAGTGTGGATAGTAATTTAAATTGGGATGAGAATGGAAAGATGTTTATTTATTAGTTAGATGTAGTCTACCTTCAAAGTGTGATAGTAATTTGAAATGGATGTAGTGTGAAGTGTAGATAGTAATTTGAAATGGGACGAGAATGAAAATATATTTATATATACTTTATAGTTATATGTAATCTGCCTTCAAAGTGGCGCACAGTAGTGTTTTAGTGCCATAAAATAGGTTTATGTGTTTTAATTTATCTCTTAAAAACGTTGTTTGTTGAATACCACGCAAAACGTCCACTGAACTTTGTTTTGTTTTTTTGTTACTTTCCTTTATGATTTTGGGTGTTAAGGGTAATTGGCAAAATTAACTCCATTTTTCATATTGACACCCACCTCCTTTTATCCCATCTCTTATTATCGTCAATTATCGTATTTTTATAAAACTGGTATCAACCTTTATCTATTTAGTCCAGAATTTACTATTATTATCCGTTCTGATTTTTACTATGTTTCTACGATTATATTGTCGGCAATATATTATCTCCTGTACTCTCATGATTATCTCATGTATATGAACATAATTTGAGCTGGAAACACAGATATAAGTCAAGGTTATTTTAGTAATCTTGTTAAAACTCACGCTATGCGGGTGCTGTTCTCACTTAGGTATAAAATCTAAACATTTCGAGGTGTGTAGTATTTCTAGTAAATTATTTAATAGTAATGTTGTCATCACCTTGCACTTAACAAATATATTGTCAAAATTATTTTCCCTTTACGAAAATGTATATTTTATATTATTAAGATTAAAACCAGCGTGACCCGTGCGAAGTCTTCGCATTATTTATTCCATTATGAAGCTCAGATGACAGATCAAACAAATATTTTACTAAAATTGACATATAGAGGCGCAAGTATCAAAAGCATTGAGCTAAAGCGCCACTTTATTTATACGTGAGTGGATTTGAAATTAAACAAAAATTTTACCGACAGTCAATCATATTGACGTTGAACCGTTAGATGGCAGCATTGCTGTTTTGTGTATATAATTTTAATAATTAATTAATTTGCAAAAACAATAGCAATAATCAATTTTTTAGTTGTGGATGCCGGTAGAGCAAGCAATTATCTATAAAATGATATATAATTTATGTGGATTAGTTGTGAGGTTTTTTTCTAAAAAGGGAGTGTAACATCTTAACCTTAGCGTATTAATATATGATGATGATGATGATGATGATGATGATGATGATGATGATGATGATGATGATGATGATGATTATCTTTAAAAATCAAGGCAACTCTGAATGATATAAATAACTCCGAGCATACAAAATGACACACTATATCAAATGTATATACATGAAGACATTTGTCTCATTCACACACACATAGAACATGTCGCATTGTTTCTATCGCTTAGTATCGACACCATTTTATAAAAAAATATAAAAGACGTAATTGTTTCTAAATTATTACGATGTATATAATATGTTGAACTTAGGCGTGGTATTTCATGTTTTTGTTTTTATTTGTAATATGACTGGCTTTTAGTTAAAATTATGTTTTTGTTTTTATTTGTAATATGACTGGCTTTAAGTTAAAATTATATTTTCATCATATATAAATTATTTCTAAGAAATAAAATTAAATTTATATTTCATTATTAACAAGTATCTGAATATTTGTTTTTTTTTTCTTTTCAATTAATTCAAATCAAAATATTTTAATATATAAGTATAAAAAAAAATTAACTGTTTCACACCTGCCAGGTGTCCCATGACAGCTCACGATTTTTTCTTTTATATATATATTTACGTATTTTATTATATAAAATTGATACATACAGTGCATTTATTGATACGAGATAATCTCTTACTGCTAACCAGACTACTAGTCCAACCTCGCTTGACGAGCGGCCGGGAATCAAACACGGGTCCCAGTGATGCGAGGCGCCGTCAATGACCGTATGCCTTGTAGTCAATCCAACACACTACGACAAATTGCTTTTGCTCAATCATAATGTCTAAATTATCTTGACAGTTATTCAAAATGTTCAATTTTCGGCGAATTCCCAAAGGCTTCTACCATCGGAAATTAATATTAATATTATATTGTCGACAAAATAGTCGTATGCCTTGCGATTAACCCACCACACCACGGCGAGCTACTTTTGTCCTACTGTAATATCGAAATTATCTTGACGGCTATTCAGAAGTTTCAACTTTTGGCGAATTACCAAAGGCTTCTACGATTATATTGTCGACAATAGATTATCTCAAGTACTCTTTACGTACAGAAATATTATATATTAGCATAATTTTAGCTAGAAACACAGATATAAGTCAAAGTTAGTTTAGTAATCTTGTTAGAACTCATGCCATGCGGGTGCCGTTCACACTTAGGTATAAAATCTAAACATTTCATTAAATTATTTATAAGTCATTTTATCATCTATTTTCACTTAAAAAATGTATTGTCCAATTCATTTATAGGCATTAAAAGGAGTTTATCTCGTTTTGTTCGTTAACCGTGAAATCTTATCTTAGAGATATTTTTTAGTATTTATTAAGCAGAGGATATGTGTAATATTAAAAACCAATTACAACTTTAGCATTACTGCTATTTGGAGATATGTAATACATATATTAAGCTCTTTAAAAACAATGTTATCAGCATCTTTCACTAAGCATATATAATATCTTGCATATTTTGGAGGCATAGAAAAGAGTTTAGCTGGTTTTGTTAGTTAACGGAGAACTATTACATAAGAGGCATTTCTTTATATTTATTAAGTAGAGGGTATGTGTGATATTAAAAACAAATGACAACTTTCTATATTTAAAAATAATGTTATCATCATCTTTCATCCAGCAAATATATTGACTGGTATAATCCCAGGCATAAAATAGAGTCCTAATCGTTTTGTTGCTTAACGGAGAACTATAACATAAGAGGCATTTCTTTATATTTATTAAGTAGAGGATATGTGTGATATTAAAAACAAATGACAACTTTCTCTATTTAAAAATAATGTTAACATCATCTTAGACTCAGCAGATATATTGACTGGTATAATCCCAGGCATAAAATAGAGTCCTGCTCGTTTTGTTGCTTAACGGAGAACTATTACATAAGAGACATTTATTTATATTTATGAAGTAGAGGATATGTGTGATATTAAAAAAAAATGACAACTTTCTCTGTTTAAAAATAATGTTAACATCATCTTTGACTCAGCAAATATATTGACTGGTATAATCCCAGGCATAAAATAGAGTCCTGCTCGTTTTGTTGCTTAACGGAGAACTATTACATAAGAGACATTTATTTATATTTATTAAGTAGAGGATATGTGTGATATTAAGACAAATTATAACTTTCTCGGTACTATCATTTGGAGGTTTGTGTTATTTCTATTAAATTATTTAAAAATAATGTTAACATCATCTTTCACTCAGCAAATATATTGACTGGTATAATCCTAGGCATAAAATAGAGTCCTGCTCGTTTTGTTGCTTAACGGAAAACTATTACATAAGAGACATATATTTATATTTATTAAGTAGAGGATATGTGTGATATTAAAAAAAATGACAACTTTCTCTGTTTAAAAATAATGTTAACATCATCTTTCACTCAGCAAATATATTGACTTGTATAATCCCAGGTATAAAATAGAGTTCTGCTCGTTTTGTTGCTCAACGGAGAACTATTACATAAGAGATATATATTTATATTTATTAAGTAGAGGATATGTGTGATATTAAAAAAAATGACAACTTTCTCTGTTTAAAAATAATGTTAACATCATCTTTCACCCAGCAAATATATTGACTTGTTTAATCCCAGGTATAAAATAGAGTCCTGCTCGCTTTGTTGCTTAACTGTTAACTATTACATAAGAGACATTTATTTATATTTATTACGTAGAGGATATGTGTGATATTAAAAACTAATGACAACTTTTTTAGTACTATCATTTGGAGGTTTGTGTTATTTCTATTAAACTATTTAAAAATAATTTTGTCATCATCTTTCATCCAGCAAATATATTGACTTGTTTAATTCCAGGCATAAAATAGAGTTTCGCTAGTTTTGTTGCTTAACTGTTAAACGTTATATGTGAGATACTTCTTAGTGTCTGTTGTTCAAGTATGAGATATATGTTATATTATTCCCAATATTGCCATTTCTGAGATTAAATTAACAAAACCGATGTCTAAAATCGACCAGTTGAATAAACTTTTGTGATTTAACATCTAATCAGTCGCAGGTATAAACCGGATCTTTGGCGTGGCGACGCTTGAAGTGGCGACGGGTCGTCACGCTTATACTAAGGTATATATATAGTCTATATGTAGTAGAGTGTACGGTATGGCGACGTGTCGCCATGCGCAACCGACTACGCGACCCCGTCCTCACTCAGTTCGACGCTGTTGTTTACTACGGTACACATAACCTGTGCTTTATTATTTTTGTATTAATTGTAAATAAATGTTTTTTAAATAAAGTCACCATTTTCTGTAAGAAATTCGTAACACTTTATTTTTTCATTATGCTGTATTACTTGCATATTACTTGTACGAACACGATGTTTCAAATCTGCCAGGCGTCCCGTGACGGCTCACTGTTTTCTTTTTCTTTTTATTTTATGAATTATATTTAAACTATTTAAAGAGTTTTTTTCAACAATATTCCAAACATTCATAAAAGCAAAAAATGGTTTTTTTAACTTCGTTTTGTGGGTAAGGGAAGGAATTAAGTAATACATAGTTTTAAACACAATAATTGATTTCTGGTTACAGTATTATTATGTGTCAATCTGAAATATATATACGTACACATATATTTATATATAATCTATATATGTTATATATAAATATATGTATATATATATATATATATATATATATATATATTTATAAGCTCATTTCCATTGCAAATTGGAAAACACAGTGCGGACTGATTCTTCAGAGTGCAACCAAAATATACAGCGTTGCATCTATTTGAAGTTGTTTGCGAAATGGGGAACACAGCGCACACGGAGAGCATTTTCATAACAATAGGATCCGATTCTGGAATATTTTGGTATATATATACCTATGTAAAATGCAGTAGTTTTAGATATTTGAACTTTGATAACAGATAATGGTTAGGGCACAAGAAGATGAGGTAAATTCTAGAAACTACGTTCCACGTTATAGTATAATTTGATATTATGAAGTATATAATCGCAATGTATTCCTCGAGTATTGAATATATTTGGCGTTAATTTTGTAGAAATTCATTATTCACAATTAAATGAAACTACGTGATGTAGTATTATTTCTACTTTCTTTAAGTTCTTTACCACGATTTAGGTTTCGTATTAGAACATCTCCAGGTGGGTTAATAGCAAAGATCTAAAACCTTTGCTAATAGCCCACCTGAAGATGTTGTATACAACGAAACCTAGGTCGTGGTAAAGAACTTAAAAAAAGTTGAAATAATACTACATCACATATTTTCATTTAATTGTGTATTCCTCGAGATAATTTTACGGAAATTTTCATTTTCTGCAAATGCGTGATCATTACACTGTGTTTAATTATGTATACTACATAGGTATATTTACTAAAACGATAATTTAACTAATTATATATAAACTAGCGACTCGCCTCGGCTTCGCACGTGTGCAATGTAGGTACTTATGTGGTGTTATTGTTGAGCGATTAATAATATTACTGTCATTCACGCTCCGCCGCCGCCGTCCGTGCATGGCATCGGCATCGCGAATATTGATTTTTGGTAATTTTAAATATGTGATATCTTCTAAAATATTAATGATAATGATTTGCTGTAAAGAGCAAATTTTATCTACATTCAATGCCCAACGAAACCAACTTATTCAATTAAACAAACATTAATTTAATATTGATCAAATTAACTTCGAAAATGTAACCCACAACAAAAATTAATAAAAATGGATACTGTAGGTTATCCGTAGGATATAGATATATGCCAACTCGGACTTTTTTATAGATATTTTTAAAATACACAATTCCATATTACAAAATTTTGATATATCCCGTAAAGTTTATTCAGCGTTAGCAATAAAAGCGCCCAAAATTATACTTTTTTATGAAACATTGACTTATTTATATTTTCTGTAAATATAACATGCATATATTATACTTATAAACCTTTCCGAAGAAATTATCTGAATAATAGTGAAAACCGCATTAAAATTCGTTGCGTAGTTTTAAAGGTCTAAGCTTTTGCTTTAACAGAAGACAGGCAGATGCCGGAAGCGATTTTGTTTTATGCCTAATTAAGGATGTTGATAGCAATGATTTTAATAATATTTGTGGAAGTTGTAAACTTTTATATGATAAGTAATATTTTGTGCGTATTGTGGTATATCTTTTTTTTCTGTACATTACTATTAATGAGAAACATATATGTAAAAATCTAATTCATAGTAATATAATATGAATTTCAAAACAATCACAATCGAGAGTGCGCGTTTTTCTCAGAATGCGCGTGGTATTCTTTCCTTCCGCTTTAATTTATTTATCCTTCTAAGTCAGTTGAATATATTGTAATTATTTTATTAAACTTAATGTTGCTTTATGCGAATACAATTATTTCAAGCATTTAAAAAAAAAGCCTGTCGCACAACGAGGGTTCCGTACACATTTCGACACTCCTAAATATTTAAGCGTACAAAGTATTTCTGTGAAACTATTTATGAATAGAAATTTTTCACAATGTAAATATATTGCAACGTATTACATACTATATTTTTCACAAGCTTAAAAATATTGTGCAAGTTTCAAAAACGAAAAGTTCTGTTATAATCGCTATAGTTTTCCTGTAATCTACTAGTCAGATTTTGCCAACCTAATTTTTTTCACCACTTTTGACTTCAACAGTTTCCGTGGGCAGTATGCTATATTTTTGCGTATATTTGAGAACATCTTTTTAAATAAAAATGTAAAATTGTGAAAAAAATACTTTCGTATTCCGCATAACAGGCCTTTTCAAATAATATTTCTACATGATACATAAATGTGAAAAAAATATTCTTTGAAGATCTTTATTTACCTCTTCTTTAATTGTTATAGGATTATTTTATAAAAGTGGGTGGTGGTAAAATAAGTGGGTGAATAAGTTGTATTATAATGTGGATGAATATGTTGTATATATGTGGGTGAATAATGTGCAAAATATGTGGGTGAATAAGTTGTATTACTTTTACATAATACATAAAATGAGAAAAAAATATTCTTTGAAGATCTTTATTTACCTCTTCTTTAATTGTTATAGGATTATTTTATAAAAGTGGGTGGTGGTAAAATAAGTGGGTGAATAAGTTGTATTATAATGTGGATGAATATGTTGTATATATGTGGGTGAATAATGTGCAAAATATGTGGGTGAATAAGTTGTATTACTTTTACATAATACATAAAATGAGAAAAAAATATTCTTTGAAGATCTTTATTTACCTTCTCTTTAATTGTTATAGGATTATTTTATGAAAGTGGGTGGTGGTAAAATAATTGGGTGAATAAGTTGTATTATAATGTGGATGAATATGTTGTATATATGTGGGTGAATAATGTGCAAAATATGTGGGTGAATAGGTTGTATTACTTTTACATAATACATAAAATGAGAAAAAAATATTCTTTGAAGATCTTTATTTACCTTCTCTTTAATTGTTATAGGATTATTTTATGAAAGTGGGTGGTGGTAAAATAATTGGGTTAATAAGTTGTATTATAATGTGGATGAATATGTTGTATATGTGTGGGTGAATAATGTGTAAAATATGTGGGTGAATAGGTTGTATTATACTGTGGATGGATATGTTGTATATATGTATAATCCATATCAGTGTTTGACAAAGGTAGATTTTCGTTTTAGTCGGTAGAAAATTTTGAAGACGTTTCAAAGAGTGTATCCTGTTGAAAACACGGCGACTAACATTATTTACTTGAGGCCGCCAATTAAGATTTTGATCGATCAGTAGGCCCAGGTTTTTAACAGTTGACGTGTATCGTATTATTGTACTACTATATTTGGAGATAAAAAAATTCGAGTACTTAATTTACTCTATTTAAAATTTACCTATGTGATTACTTTGTCAAATTTCTAGTTTTTACGCCAAGCGGTTTCTAAGAAAAACAGCTGTGAAGGATACGTACGTGATCCCATAATGGGCCAATATTCTTTTTAAGGTACGGAATCCTAATAAAGATTTCGTACAGACTCTCCAGTATTGGCATACGGTTAGCTTGTCACGGATTAATATTGAGTGTTGGCAAGCCTAGTTGTTAAAATTCATCTGGATTCTTCAGCATTGGCATACGGTTAGCTTGTCACGGGTTAATATTGAGAGGTGGCAAACCTAGTTGTTATAACTGTGTTTTTCTTATTATTCAAAGTGGTAATAAACGTACAATTGTTTATAATATTTTAAAACCATTGCATGAACTAGAGAGAAAATGAGTTGAATAAGTAAGTTTTTTTCTTTTTTTTTCATGTATTATTTATTGTTCACACTAATTTCCAGAATCACACATCTTAGTGAAAAAAACCCTTTTTTTAGGAAGCCTATATTTTAAGAGGTAATAATATATAATCCACACGTCAGGTTATACACGGTGTCTGGGAATAAGTGTCGGATAAAGAAAGACGTTATTCCTTGACTGATAAATAGTTGATTGTTGTCAAAAAAATTTAAAAGATACCTTTTTTCAGAAAATTGAAGATAATATTCATAATATTTTTCATCCTTTTCGTACACACGATACTTGCGCACATTATTCAGCGTCGCTCATGGGAATAACCCGCAAATACATCTAGCTGCCCGGGTAAGCACCGCGCTCCAGGCAAGTATTGGGTGGATTAAAAAGAGTTATGTGTAATATTTTTTTTGCACTCAATTAGAAAAAGGGCGTGTTTTACGTTTTATGTCAATAAAAGTTTATTCCCTTATTCCCCGACACCTGTATATTGTCACGCTACTCTTTACAGAGGTAGAGAAATGATAAAAAATGTTGTATCGAAAATCGGTGAACTAAACAGTGTTCACAATAGCTATCAGTAACAATGCAGGATAGAGAGAGAGTCCGGTTTATTTATCGACTCATTAAACCAATTATTTATACTGATATACCCTCGACATCGACGACCGATGTCTTTTTTTCATAAGAAATTTATTATGTATGTAATTTATGAATACCTACAATTAAGATAAATCCCCATATTCGCGGCTCACACTGAACGGTACACACACACATATATATATATATATATATATATATATATATATATATATATATATATATATATCTATATATATATATATAT
This sequence comes from Druceiella hillmani, assembly GCA_039881145.1. Lineage (NCBI taxonomy): Eukaryota > Metazoa > Arthropoda > Insecta > Lepidoptera > Hepialidae > Druceiella > Druceiella hillmani. Next base: position 5,300,892 of record JAYKKI010000078.1, on the reverse strand, counting down.
ATATATTTATATATATATCATGTTAGTATTATTCGTAATCATGTTAGTATTTATAAAAAAATAAACACCACAAGGCTGAGTTAATATAAAATAATGACTTATGTGAGTATGACATTCGCTTTCAAAGCAAATTTATTCCACCAGAGGTTAGATTAATAAAGGCACAAAAGAGTTTTATGAATTTGCGCTTGCTTGAAGTTATTCTGGTCCCTGTTAACTTTGTTACAATGCTGTATGAATTTGAATGGATTAACCATTTATATTCATAAAGCGAATTAATTTTGAATTAGAAAATACTTTTGTAACAGAAAAATAGGCGAGTGTTATTTTTTTCTAGTGACTTCAAATCACGAGTACGTTTAATCAGGATAATGTGGTTTTAAATGTTACTTAGACTTGGAGTTTATTGCCAGCTCCGCAGTACGCTGAACGCAAACAAAGTGCAGTTTAATATCATCCAACCCTCTTGGGTTAGTTGTTTTTTTTAGTTGAATTCGCATTGCTTTTTAAGACTTCATACGTAAACAGTAAAAAGAAAACCCTTACAGTTTGATTTCGTGATCTATTTATTCCAACGATGAGGCTATTTCTTTAGCAACTACTATTGACAAAAAATTGAAATTTGGCATAGTTTTAGAATTCGCTTATCCAGTGAAATAGTTTTGGAAATATATATTCCAGTGAAATAATAAGTTCTTTGTCTTTTTATTTTGATCACAATTTTTGACTTACGACAAGAAATGCACAAAAAAACCGTTCACCCTGCCTTGTCTTCAAAATATATAAACTGAACATTTTGAAATAATAATTAGAAAATCAGGGTATGTGGCCAGGGTACATTAAATTAATTGATTATTGCAATAATAATTATGGCGTCATAAAACTATTGTCACACTTCTTCGCTGCAAGTTGTTTATATCCGATATTAGGCTGAAAGTAACTGGTATGCTTTAGCATGGGGGTGTGAAAGCTTTGAGTGCGTGTAAGTGAAAGGCACGACAAAATGATCGAGCACTTCAAGTATCCCCTTCAAGTTAATGCACGGCATGGACATTTAGGGCAATACCTCCATCCGGTCCGTGACTGAAAAGCTCCGTCCCTATATTGCAATCTTTCGGGCGGAGATGTCAGTGGCGTACTGCAGTGTTCGTAGCATAATTGCATGGCGTAAAGATGAAAGTTTATAGTAAGAGTAATTGTAACAAGTTAATGCACGGCATGGACATGTAGGGCAATACCTTCATCCGGTCCGTAACTGAAAAGCTCCGCCCATAGATTGCAATCTTTTGGGCGGAGGTGTCAGTGGCGTACTGCAATGTTCGTAGCGTCATTGCATGGCGTAAAGATGAAAGTTTATAGTAAGAGTATTTGTGCTTACCGGACTCCAAGCTACCCAATTCTAAAAATGTATACAGAAACACGGTTATACTGATGAAGCCCGTATTGTACAGTGATGCGTGGAGCGGCCTCTAGCCTTCTCTGTAGCTTACAACGAGAATTTGGATAGACTGGTATATACGTGGGGGTGCGTAAGAGTCGATATCGTTACCATTTGTGGTGCGTAAAACCATGTTTTCTAAATTATAATGAATGTTTAAATACGATTCGATTATTTAATTGAGTGACATTTTATTACACAGATTAATAACTCGTTAATTATTGAGTTAACTGTCCTTAATTGTTATTGTAGTTTCTAATGTATAACATATATTATCATTTCTGTCACATATAAAGTTAAGGTAAAAGATTATTCGAATTTCCTGCTATGTTCTGAAATGAACAGGTATTTTCTGCCATGTTGTCATCCAGAAAGAGGTATATGTGGAAAAATATTCTGAAAAATACGCGCTTAGCCAAATATAAATGAATAAAATTATTATGGCAAAATAATTAATTACAAATATTTAGAATAGTATTTAAACTCGTAATATAAAACATTACTAACTTCATCAAAATCATAACTGCCTAAAGGGTTAGGTTCTTCTTCAAAAAGGTAGTCGTAAATAGTGATGATATTAAAGCAGCCAATTCCTTGCACAACTTTGCAAGAAAAATGTAGATAACTCAACTAAAACTTTGCGTCTAGATTTATGAAATATTAGCCTATTACGATATTGGTCGCAGTCAATAGTTTCCAGACTTTATTTTTTTTATACTAGCAAAGTTATGCAAAAAGAAAATTATAGCGGTTTTCTGGATTCTATCATGTAGTAAAGCAACGGATAATAAAAAAAATTATTAAAATCCAAGATAAATATTGTGTTAATTATAATTTTCATTAAATATGGATGCAAAACTCTAATTTAGTCATCCAGATATTTAGTTCGCTATTTTTTGTGACTAAATTTTTAAAGAGTAACTTAGCTTTTTTTACAGTAATTTTTTTGGTGAGATTTAACTTGTTTCCCTTTCAGCATAAAGCTGGCCATCAAAAATGCCTAAAAATTCTGCTTCTTCCTTGATAAGACGCTCCTTACTAGTTACGTATTTTCTTGTCATAAAGTCATTTACCAATTGCTTTCTTAAAGACAAAATTTTATTAAATTAAATCGAAGTAATTTTTTTAGGCGTTTCCAATAAAATCACATTTTATGATAATTTTTGGAATTACTTGCAAACACAAAATTGAATTTCCAAATTAGAAGTGTTAGTTTTTAAAATCAAATTGCTATCGCAGTTATAAAATATTGCAAATAAAAAGAATACTTATGTACATAAAGGAAAACCCACATAAAGTAATGTAAGGCAACATCATAATAAGATTTAATAGTCGATGGCCAGCGTTACTTGGAAAGGTGAATTTCCTACATTTTGACTACCTGTATTGTTTGTATTGTTAATTTTGTTATTTGTTTAATTATAGTTAATTATAGTGCTAATTCGAGTACAAACATTTTTGTCTTTGTTGTTTAAGTAGGAATTCTGAACATAACTACATAAACTAATATAAATAACGTTATTATTCCCAAAGTTTGGGTGGATGTACAGAGGAATGCATCTTTGTTACTATCTACCTCTCTGATTTCTGAATTAATCTATACAATATTTAGTACATGGATAGGCTAGAGCCTGTATATATTCATATATATATATATATATATATATATATATATATATATATATATATATATATATATATATATGTATATATATATGTATATACATTTGTACACATATATACACCAAAATATTGTATATAGCCGACTGCATGAAGTGCGCGTTGGACGCTATTTGGATCGGTAAAATTTTATCAATTCGCGTCACCGTCATGCTGTAATAGCAGTATATCTGTAGCTAAAAGGGTTACGTTTTATGCTGTATATATTTACACAAATAAAGCTAAAATGACTACGTGGAATGTTCAACGTGTGTATACTGTGCATTGTTTAAATCGTGTTTTTGTTTGATTGTTGTTGTAATTGTTTAATTGTTGTTGTAATTGTTTAATTGTAGGATCACTGTTGCAACAACGAGTACTAAATATGTTAGTATTTTCAAAATGGAAAATGAATAACAAAAACAAAACATTTATATCCAAATGTTTCCAATATCATTATCGATATTTGTGTTTAAAAATTTTAAATTATATATTTTTTATTTTTTTTTTAATATTTGACCTCTGCAGAAAACCATGTAATGAGTATTTTACTTGACTAGCATGGTAAAACAGATTTCTAGTTGTTTGATATATTTTTGTAGCGGGTTTTAAAATTAAATATTTTGTAAAATCACTGTTATTTCATAGTTATAAATTTTCACTTCTGTCAACAGTCTCCATGATAGCCTATATCTTTTTCCACAAAGTTACAATCCTCCTGCAGCGTGGAATGGGTCTTGTGGTAAAAGTTTTCCACAAGGCTCATTCCACGCTGCTGGAGAATATCCCGAAAGGTGTATAAATATGTTAATATAAAATTGAGTTAAGCAAGTAGTTAATCCTTAGCAGGGATTTACATGGGGTAAATATCGTATCATAGTAAGCTAGATGAAACAATATGTAAATGAAATTACTTAACATAGCGCGTTCTCGGAACTTGAGGACCTGGAATATGGAATATAACGAGATAAAAGACAAAAAATAGGGAATGTGAAAAGTAAGTAATCCCATCGTCTTTTGTATACGTCTTTCGAAAATAATTTTAAATTCTTGTAAACATAAAGTAACACTCAGTTTCTCGAGAATTTCAGATAATTCAAGGCAGTTTCGTCTTACGACGTAACAACGTAATGTACGGTGGGAGAATAAAGTGGCACATGACAAGATCGCGCAAATTGGATAAATTAAGATCACCTGACCGAGAAAGATATGTTTTATCTTACATCCGAATATCTGATTTTATACAATACATTAATGTAATTTTACGAAGTAGAATCGTTTTTGATTTTTATATTATTAGATACAATTGTCTGCCCGCGACTTTATTTGTAGTAAAAAAAAAAAAAATAAAGTAATGTAGCCCATTATACAATTCATCTCTCTTTATCTCAGTTTTTTTCAAAATACGTTCTTTGCAATAGTAATATCGTCATAGAGTTATAAAAGCTAAAAAAGTTTGTATACTATCCCACGGAATCATGCATGGATTTGGAAATTTGGTATATGCGATATCAGATAATTCGTGCTAATATGTTTAGTTATGTTAATTCAATCTTTTGTCAATCTATGTACTAAATTATGTATAGTTTTGTTCAGAAATTACGGAGTTATATAGCAGCAAACATGCGTTTCTCTGTGCATCCACCCAAATTTTGAGATTAATAATGCTAGTTATGTTAATTCAGCCTCTAGCCTGTCCGTGTATTAAATGTTGTGTAGATTCGTTTAGAAATTCCAGAGTTAGCTAGTAACAAATATGCATTCCGTTATACATCAACCCAAACTTTGGGATTAATAATTTTAGTTAGGATTTGAATTCACTTTCAGAATAGAAACATCTGGGGTAATTAGGCAATATTGTTAGCATTAATAAAATAGAGTTTTATTTTCCGCAATGTTTCTAGGGAGTAAATTTTTGGACTCGTATTATGTGAAACGAAAAGTTTACGAGTTTATTTTGTTGGGGTGATCTCTGAAACTACTGAATTGATTTTAAAAATGTTTTCACCCTTCTAAAGGCAATAATTATCTTTCAAAGAAAAGCTATTTATTACAACTAATTTTAAAGGTATACCCTTATACCCGGAAAAGGAAGTAAGTTATGAAAGTGAGATTGTCAAACCCTCGGTATAATTTGATGCATGTTGTAGTGATACTAGCATAAATAATACCTAAATGAATTATGTAAATTTAAAGTAACCAAATTGAGATTTACCTGCTTTTATTTAGAGTGCTTTTTTGTATACATTTGAACATGAAGTTTTTTTTATCGCTAGGAATATAGTAGATCACGAGCTACTGCAACAAATATCATACAGTAAGCTGGAACCAAGTTCGTTCTTATATTGGGTGCAAATATACTATTGGGGAGAAACCCATACGCTGATTTAATGAGATCGTCGATTTGGAACGCTGGTTGACTCGCGACTTTTCCCGGACATTTGATGGATGTAGTGAAAAATTAATTTAAAAGTCCTCGATTTTTATAAGGTAATTCAAATGATTAACCAGGTTTTTCTTCAATTATTTTTATATCTAAAAATTCGCTTAATTATTTGCAACAAAATACCAGACTAAATAGAGTTTAATAATTGATCACATTTAAAAGATATTCCGTATATTTTTCAATATTTAGTTACCTTCCTTTTCTATATACTACAGAATTTTTCCAGCGTACGAAAGATTTTTATACACATATTACTGTGTGAGTATACTCTGTACTCACATGACCTATATATTCTAAAGAACCTAGATAAAGCTATATTTGTACATTATTTCGACTGGAACAAAGGAGTTTAATCAATATTTATTTAACTTGTACTTTGTTTGTCAACTTGTATCCAGTATAATGTTTCGGAGGTTATTTGTAAGTCAAGCAAGCGCCCAGAGCATGACTAAATTATATAGACTTAGTCTATTTTGTCGATAAATTAAAACTTATTTCATGCCATCGCTGTGAGACGAACTACAGAAACATAAGAAGTTCTCACGTAGCACTGATTTGAGTTTTGACTATACGAAAATATCGATAAGTTGAAATATGTTTCACGCCATCGACGGAAGCTAATCTATTGAGACCTTGTAAAGTATCACGTAAGCACATGGTTCGAGTTTTGACTATACGAAAATGTCAATAATAGAAACGTATTTCATGTTATTGCCGGAAGCTGATTGAGAGAAATGTAGTATTTTGTCACATAAGAATATGGTTCGAGTTTTGAGATTACGAAAATGTCGATAATAGAAATATATTTAAGGAAGCTATTCTATAGAAACGTAGTTAGTTATTACGTAAGCATACCATTCAAGTTTTGATTATACGAAACTGTTAATAAGTTGAAGTGTAATTCACGCTATCGCTGTAAGTTGATTTATAGAAACGTAATAAGTTGTCACGTAATCACTGCTTTGAATTTTGATTATACAAAAATGGCGATAAGCTGAAATATGTTTCACGTCATTGCTGGAAGCTAATTCATAGAAACGTCGTAAATTATGTGACAAGCATCGGTTCAAATTCGAATATTGATTATACGAAAATGTTGAGTTTCGATTTTTAATATTTTTGCATAGTTTTATGTTAGGCGCACGTTAGGCATTGGGTAGAAGCCCAAACATTTTTTTTAGAATTTACGTCTGTCTATTTAACTATACTAATGCGCTTTTTCAAATTCCATATCTAGTGTGAGTTATCACTCGAAGGGTTAGTTATAAAGTACTTAGAGACGTTTTTTCCATCATTTTTGCATTATATATTCAAAGATATATAAAAATATGTGCATAAAAATATATCCCTTCCCTTCCTTATTTTTGGAACTACCGAACCTAAAATTGTGAAAAACAAAGTTTTGGAAGCCCACGTAAAGGTATTGAAAATTGTAACAATGGCATGAATATCATAGTTTTTGAGATCTTCAATGCCCAACTTAATTATATAGGTATTATCAAATACTTATTGAGCTAGGAAGTTGTTATTAATGATGACGTATGATAATAAAGTAATGTCACTTCAAACCAGGTATGGAAAAGATGAGAGAGCCAGAATCGCACTTGCCCATTTTCTGATGTTTACGTGTTTGTCTGTTTATGAGAGCATCATGTAAAAACTACTAAAGCGAGTCGAATGAAACTTTTACTTTTGTTAAAGTTATTCATTAAAATTAATACGTAATTTGTTCTGACTAATTTCCTTGAGAGATTTGAAATTCAATTGTGATGTTATGACGAAAAATTGATTGTCGAGCTTAATAACTGATAAAAAGAAACGACGCTGCACAGCGATTCAGATTATAATACATTCGAACCGGAAAGTAATTTTAACCGGAAACCGGTCACGGATTTCTGTTAAGTTTACTTTTGACATGTAAATTTCATTGCTGGAGAAAAACTTTGTGCAATTATTAAAAATATTGTGTGTGTGTGTGTATAACTACAGCTGAACATAGAGCTTTCTCTAGATTGAACTAATAATCTAGTTTATAGAGAGATCACTTTGCGAACACCAATTCAAGACGTTGATTTTTTTATGTTGGTTCCTAACGACGACCCTACTTGAGATATTTCTTTTCAGTGTTTTATATCACAACTTATTGATTCATAAGTTTCATTACCGGTCTCTGACGTAGTTCTAACCCGTTAATATTTCTAGGCATTCTTAGAATAGGGAAATCGATGGAAGAGACACGTTGCCAGTTCGACATAAACTTGTATAATACCTACTTTACTATTTCATGAATGGTACTTGATGAAGCTGCAAAGCTAGGGATTCTCTTCAGTGGCCAACATTGATAAATTTTTAAATTATAAACCTTGTGAATTTGATGTCGAGGCAAATATTCTTTCAATAAAATCGGAAGCGGTTGATAGTCATTCCATAAGCAATGATATTTTCAAATCCCTTACATACATTTTAGTTCCCTCCATCATGGACATATTTAATATCAGATATATTATTCTCAGTGAAAAAGGCTTATTACTATTATTAGTATTCCATTATCTGAAATTTCGAAACTTAACAGATTAAAGGCTTTAGTCAAATGTCCATTTTACCATTTTGATCTAAAATTTTCGAGGGTGTCACAGATGGCCAATAATTGGATTTTTAATGAGTATAATCTTCTTAATCCTTTTCAGTACGGTTCGGAAATAAATACCAGTAATTAAATACCATAAATAAATTTCAACTAACCATCCTTATTCTTCTTGACTTATTAATTTTCCTGGGCGTATTTAATTTTGTAGATTTGGATGTTTATTAGCTTGTTTGAAACAATTTAATATATAGCAACTTTCTGTAGAATGGTTTAAATAATATTTTTATGACACATTTGAAGCATATGTTTAAAATTTTGCTTACTACACTTATTTCAGCACCTATTCCCTGCGTCGGAAATTTACCCGGATAAAACCAATACCTAAGTATAGCACAGCATCAGACGTAACTAATTTCAGGTCGATCGCTATCTTCTCTGCAATTATTTGGTTTCATCTAAGGTCACTACGTCTATATGAAATTCTGAAGCATTTCTGAATGGATTGATTTGGTGACTGGTGTGATGTAAGGTGATGTGCTTTCCCGTTACTTTTTAAAATTTTTGAGTATGGTCAAAAGCCCCCGTATTAATTATCACTTGTATGCAGATGATCTGCAAATGTATATCCGTGTAGATTTGAATGATACGCATACTGCAATTTACTCCCAAAATTTAGATCTCAAACTGATGAATCAATGAGGTCAAAACAAGGGTCTATTAATATATTAAATAAAAACTCAGGCAATTATTGTCTATAGCAAGAGGCTTATTTCTAAAATTAATATAAATGATTTACCATAGCTTTCATTAAATAATTCTGCAATATTTAATGAAAGCTATGGTAAATCATTCTTAAACTTCCTAGTACTGTAAAGAATATGAGTTTATTGACAGAAAAAAATCTTAAATCCTTAGAATCTTACAAAAATCTTAGAACCTGAGAATTTTGATTTATCCTGATCTTACTAAACAACCATTTAACAAGGCAGAAGAACTTCAAAATGTGTATGTCGACTACATATTTAGCCTCCAAAAATATAAACCTGTTTTCATGTTCAGATCTCTGCTCAAATCGATGATGATTTAAAATAGGTGTATTTTTTGTATCTTTTCATTATTTTATTATATTTTGAACAACTCGCATTAACTTTTTTACTTCGGTGATAGATTTATGTAAAAATTATCCGCCTATCGTCTAGATTTATGTTCTGAAAATTTATGCATGCTTGTTATTCCTAAACGTATTTTATTCCTTTACTGTTTATGCTACTAAGTTATGAAGTTCACTGGAACTGAATATTGGAATTTCACGATCGATATACACTTTCGAAAGTCGTTTAAAAAATTATACTTTATTTACACACATATTTATTTATACATTACGGTTAACCTATTTAAACTAACAATAAAAAATTAAAGGTTTACGAAAGTTTAAACTATTAGATTAAACATGAATACAAAAGTACACAAGAAGTATAATATGTAACGACGACACATTTTGACCAATTTACTTTCAGTCATTATAAATTTACAATTATATTTTATTTATTTATACACATACTTTTATTGATACATTAGGGGGAACCTATTTGTAATGATAAGTAATTAATGGTTTAAGGAAGTTTAAACTATTATATTAAACATGAATACAGAAGTATACAAGAACTATAAAAGGTAGCGACAACATATTTCGATAAATTTACTTTCAGTCATTATAAATTCACAATCATACTTTATTTATTTACACATACACACATTTATTGATATATTAGGGGTAACCTATTTGTAACTGGCTTGTGAGCTTCAAATAATGAAGCCAGTTTCTAATCAACTCTGCACTAATGAAATGTGCAGTAAGCAAATTGATGACATAACTTGACAGTCCTTTGAATTCTTCAACACGAATCCAACATTCCGAAAAGGTTTTTTGTTACGTCGGCCACATGCCTACGAAATGTTACACGCGAATCAAATCTGACTCCCAAACCAAGTACCTCATACAGACGATGCAGTGGAATTCCTCTGATCATATATTTATATTTAATAAGAGTGAGCTAACCAAGCTATAACATACTTTAAAATATTTTTTCGTAAAGTAAATCTTGGATATAAAGAGAGAAATAGTGGAACGGAGAACCCAGCCTCCCTAAGACGATTTAGTAAAATGTAGTTGTTTTTACGATCGATATCGATATAGTCAAGGAAACAAACAAGCCACTGAACGTTCGACTCGGAACCCATGCTGCCCACAGACTTAAGTTCTGTAGCTCGAATAGATGTTGCGATGTAAAACGGAGTCATATAATCTAACCGGCGCAGAGAGGATAGTGATCGGTCTGAAATTAGTTACTTCTAACGACGTACCACCTATAGGTGTAAGTGTTCCCTAGGTAACTTTGCAACACAAGGGATAGGTACCAGTTGTCGACGAAACTTGAAACATATACTTCAAGAGTTTCATAAAAACACCAATAGGTATAGGTATTATCGGGGTAACTTTCCAACAATTAGTGGCGAAACTTGAAACATATGCTTCAAGAGTTTCATAAAAATATCAGTGCAACGTCGGTTCCGGTACGGTTACAAGAAGATGCCCTCGCAATTTTCGAGGAATGTTTGGACTGTACACAGACCGGAAATGCCTAACGAAAGCTATGACCGTCTCTGAGCAGCGATTAATCGTACCACCGCACGAAGCAACTTCGCGAGCGCCGCGGGTAGAGCTTTGGGTGCTTATATATGACCAAAACGATGTACAGTTGTTTTTATTTAATTTAATTATATATTATAAATGTAATCAGACCTGAGATTCTTTATATCACCTTTGATAGATAGAAGCGATCTAAACATCTCGTAGTCACAAGTTGATCGTTGTTATTTCTACCGTGAATGAAGATAATGTTTACGTTTGATGTCAGCAATCAACGGCTGATTAAACCAGATTGGGTACTGCACTTTAGCAGGTTTTTTGGATTTGAGGGGAACACATGGGTAGATACAATACTTGTTTTGACATATCCCGTCCCATTGGCAATACCTTCACTTTTCATTTATTCCTTAATATTTTCTTTTTCCTGCCAATGTTTTTTTTTCAATTATAATGGTTTATTCTTTGATAGTCCAAATGTGAACTAATCTATTCCTTGGTTGTCGTTGACTGGAAGAAATGGCTCTTCTGGTGACAAGTCTGCTGTTTGTACAACTGTTACGTAAAATAAATATTTATAATAAATTTGGTGACGTCTGATATCGTTTTTTGCGATAGTAATTTAAAAAATCATTTTGTTTTTTATTGTTACTAAATTTCATCAATTTTTATGTAGGAAGTTTTTAAAAAATAATCTGCCTGTTAAAGGTAACCACAATATACAGCATCGTTTTAGGAACGGGATTCAGCTTACGTTTATTTCGTATTTTGAAGATGAGTACTATTTAGATTTATCCAAATAACTTCTTTAAAATTATAAAATCAGTAAATCTTGAATTTTAGATTAATCTTTGGTGTCAGTTGGGGACTTTGGTGTCAGTTTGGTACTACAGCGCCGAATTTATAGTTTACAACTAAAATTAAATTATTCCACTCAGAGAAAAGTGGTTGCCGCGTGGGCTCGGTGCCATTTAGATTTATATTAGATTTATTTTTACGGGTCTGAAAAATGTTGCGCTACATAAATTTTGACTCTACGAAGCTACGATGATTAATTTAAGTCTCAATTAACAGACAAGATCTATCGATTGTGTGTATAAGATATTAGAACAGAGTGTGGTAGCGATATGAATGGAGTTCTACTTGAAAATATGAGAAAGCCGACGAAGTGTCGGCCTATATTCGCCTAAAAGACAATTCGAAATACGGAAATAGAAAACTGTACGAAAGAGTTTCTCGACAGAAACCGAATGGTATCCATGAAATAAAATAGTGCTGGGCATATAAAAAAGTTGAGAAATCTAAGCGATTATTAAAGATAATGGCACAACTATGTTAGGATCTTAATCTTGAGAAGAAACGTTCGTAGCTTTTCAAGAAAACATTATTCATTCACTCGGACGTATTCATGGATATATGACAACTTCCCAACACAGCCATAACCCGATTTTTTTTAAACGTTAAGAATGATTAATATAGAATTTAAAGATAATTGAAAGAATATAATTATATTTTGACGGAGAACTCTTCACTCTCTATGTAATATGAACTTTAGTATAAATTGAGTTTGAATATACGCACTGTAATTTAAGTAATTGTGTATAAAACCGTCGTCACGTTGATGATATCCGTTGACATCCGTAGATGTAATTTTCAAACTTCTTTATCCAGGACCCAAGTGTAATTTGTTACATAAAGCATATGTTTATGGAATAGTTTTATTGTTTATATTATTTGCATGCAAATAGGAATAAATAACACACAGCATAAAAACCACACAGATGTTTCATTATGTTCCTTCTGTATTATGACGGTAACAATTTCGTTTACGACTGTTTTATCGCAACGAATATTATTCTATGTAAAGAAGGTATAACCTTGGTGAGAGAAAATGCTTTATGTATTATTATTTTTTTATGAATATTTGTAGAGTCGTGTTAATTTTAAGAACATGAAAAAAATGTCGATTTGCTTTTAATTGACAAATGCAAAGGTTATGAGCTTGAAAAGGTGTTAAAGGAACTGAATTAGGTTTGAAATTAAAGAATTGTTTCTTAATATTGACTTGAATAAAAAGAAAACAGGTGTAAATCAGGGTATATAAATATGAAAGTGAGAGGTATACAGTTGTAAAAGAATCGGAACAGTACAGTAGAAAATGTACCGGAACTTTTCACGTAGAACTTCGCCGTTACTGTGTTACTATAAATAAAATGTTGTCGAATTAAAGACGGATAGCATTAATTCCCTCTGAAAGATTCCTATTAATATTAGATAGTTGACGTCAGTGTCTCGCAACGTAGATTGGCTCTTTCATTGAAGAACGTAGCATTCAAAATCAATTTAATGTGGTATATTTAAATAGACTTTAAAGCTTAATAGTGTTGAAGATATACGAAACCACTCAAGCAGGTATGGCATGTAACTCGCACTACGAGGAATATGTACACATTTAGGTACTTATAAATATTTCATGGTAAATAAGATTTTTATTTACAAAAAAAAATTAATTTGGTGGAACGAAAATATATTTCCTGCTCTATTATTTAAAGGTGTCTATTAAAAAAAAATTATGTCATATAACTCTATAAATTAAAAATGTTCACATTTTTTCCTTTACTTGCGCAGTACGACTTTGCTTCTTGCCAAATTTCATGATTCTAGGTCAAAGGGAAGTACTTTATAGATTTTGATTTATTTACAAGTGTCAAAATATGCGGCATAAATAGCCGTATTTTTAGGGTTCTTTCCTTTGATTTTTTACGGCTCTAAGGGACCGTAGACCCAAGGATTTGGAACAATTTCAACTTGATACGTCCACGCGTTCCTGAGAAAGGGGTCTTGACAGATCGACAGACGGGCAGATGGACAATGAAGTGATCCTATAAGGGTTCCTTTTCTCTTTTGAGGTACGGAACCTCAAAAATGAAGTGTTGAATCCTATCTTATAATTAGTGACCAGCCCCAATTTCACACTGGCAAGGACAAAAGACACGGTATGTGTCAATGCGTGAAAGATCGTGCATGTAATTACTTTGTACGGAATTCATTCTATTATAATTTTATTGTATATATATATATATATATATATATATATATATATATATATATATATATATATATATATATGCACATACACTTTTCTTTTCACAAACTTGTAGAATTTTTTGAGAAGAATAATTTTGCCGTATATTGTTTCGACGTATATTTAATTTTACCAGCACATGCCAAACTCTAAATGAATGCTTTTTTCCTGTTTCAACGTCTTTTATTGCCACAGCTTGGGTAATTTCCACAAAATATTCTAAAATTATACATTTAAAAGTCTAATGACATAAATGCCTATCCATTAAAGAAAACCTAAATAAAATCCAAATGTCGAGTATACTGAAATCGCGTATCAAAAACTGCGCACTGTTATACCCTGTACTTGCTAGCAGTAATGGATACACAGCATCGCTCTCGTAATTCTCGTATTAACCGTCCGGCTCCAAGAGCATCATCTACCATGACGAAGCCCTATTCCCAGATTCATCAGCAAACTCCGCTCTCAGATACTTCAGCACTTATCGTCTTTTATAAACCTTAGACCGAAGCCCTACGGGTTTAAACAATCTCAGTTCAATTCAGTTCTTAGTCCGAGTCAGTTGTAATTCATGCTAACTTAATATTTAATTATAAATAATACATTTTAATAATAATATATATTTCAAGAACAATTTTTTTTTAAAAAGTTATATTTTGAAGTTGTCATAAAAGTACGTACAGACAGACGCCACAGGGGACTTTATTTCCATTTATAAATTGAACCACACAATATATCAAACAATCACTCGAAATAACACGTACTAAATTGTTGCATCGTTCTCCGGAAAAGATGTCGTTTAATGTATTATGGCAAAATATTTTTAATATCTAAATTTATAAAAATCCGCTTTGAATGCCTTAAAGTAAGGTTACGTTGGGGTTTTCAGATACTAAATCTATGTATTATGTTTTAGATGAATGGAAATGTAATCAAATTGGGATTGATTTTAGTAACATTTTATTTTGAGAGTGGGATGGGACATTACAATCATAAAAGATATTAATATTGAACTAATGTCATTTATATAGAACCAAATCTTTAAACATCAGAAGTATTTAAAAATTAAATATTTAGAATGACTTTCTAACGTAGAGCCTAATATCTACGTAAACTTTCAAGATATTAATTTAATCATTATATTTTATTAAATTTACTTGTTAAATAATAATTTTGCTTCTTATTAAGATAAAGTTGGGAATAAATTTAATGCTTCAATCAGAGAACATGCGTATTTAAATAAAAAAAAAGCGTTTAAGCCATGAGTGTCAAACGGTACTACAGATTTACATTTAATTTTTTAAATTCAAAGATATTTTTAGCAGAAGACGAAAGAAAACTCTGAGAAAAGTACTAACAAGCTCAGAATATGTACGTGTAATTAAAAAAATACTTTTAAGTGACTAATTCAATTATACGATTACCTTGTATTGGCTATAAGATATAGCTATATTTACTTAGCCTAATTACGACATATATTTCCATAACACTGGCAAATTAAATTTTCCCAAATATTTTTTAAAAAAAGAAAAGCGAAAAAGTCAATGCTGAATATTTTTATAGTTCTTTTGTGAAACAGAAAACCTTTATATTATAGTTACGTTCCTTCGTACGTTCTCGTATTTCTATGAGCTTTACAATTTCTACGGCTTTTGATCCATGTGTAGACAATTTTGTAAGTAGATACTTGCTATAGATATCTTAATTCTTACTTAGCAAAACATTGAAAAAAAAAGAATTAAAAATAAAGGTTAAAGAAATAAAATTAAACAGTACAACATACCAGCACATAATTAGAGATTTACTGTAAACGTTAGTAGATAACAGTTTCTTAGGATTCCTTAGCAAAATGGCAAAAACGGAACCCACATAATTTCGTCTTGTCCATCTGTCTGTTCGTATGTCGCAGTCATTTTACTCTGAGATTATTGCCACTACATAGAATAAATTTTTATAGGTAATCACCACGCTCCAGGCAAGTATTGGGTGTGTTAAAAAGAGGTACATGTAATATTTTTTACGCAATCAATTAGAAAAAGGGCAAGTTTTACGTTTTATTACAACGACAATGTATTCCTTTACAGCCAACGAGTAGCGTCTTTCTTTCGTCCTATACTTATTCCTACACTTCTTGTAAAGATATATATATATATATATATATATATATATATATATATATATATATGTATATATATATATATATATATATATATATATATATATATAATAACCAACTAAAGAATTCTTTTCTTACAAGAAAAACAAAATTATTAGTATTTAAACTCTTATTAGGCCAGTTCTAGCATATGGTTCAGAAACCTGGCCTTTGTTCTAGTAACTGGAGAGAATAAATAACAGCCTTTGAAAGAAGGGTTCTGAAGAGAATTTTTGGGGGTGTCAAGGAAAATGGTATTTGGCAAAGACGTCTTAACTCAGAAATGTATAGGTTGTTTGGTGAGCCTGATGTCATAAAAACCATCAAAATCAAAATAATGAACTAGGCTGCCCACGTATCTAGAATGAAAGATGAAAACCCAGTAAAGAAAGTTTTCATCGCAAAACCTCTAACAACTCGTAGGAGAGGTAGACCAAAATTACGATGGATCGATTCAGTGGAAGAAGATTTTAACATTCTCAGGATAAAGAATTGGGAAACCCAGGTGACGAGTAGAACTTCCTGGAAGAATATCCAGCAGAAGGCCTAGACCCACCCTGGGCGGTCGTCCCAAATATGATCATGAAAAAATGATACTTTATTTCACTTTAATATTTGACATTAATTTTTTAGAGATTTAGTAACGAGTCATTGAGTTGTTCTTGGTCTTGCATCACGGAAAATTGCACAGAATCAAGTGGGCTTGATATAAACTACTTTCTTAGAGGTCGATATAGCAATATTTATAGCCAGCACTTAACATATTACAAACTACGCAAATGTATGATGGTCCTAAATAAAATTGTCGAATTTCGCATTACTCGAAATCGGATTATGTATCCCAAAAATAAATCGCGATTGAAATATTATAAATAAGTTACATCTATGTTTTTATTTACTTGTAAATAGCCGTACATATTTACATAATAGACATACATATGATTTAATTGAAATAAAACAGACAGTGGCATATGATCCGTGCTTTAGCCTTTCGGAGGATTAAAAGCCAATAGATAAATTGTTTGAATGGCGGGTGGCTGGAAATAAATTACATGAACGTGATATTTATTACTTTAGCAGATGTTTAATCAGTTTGCCGTTTTAATATAAAGCTGTGTTCATATCAATACGGTAATATGGTTTATTAAGCTATTAGTCAGGTTTTATACGAGCTGTTTCTTTCAATCAGCACATCGTTAATTAAATACAGCATGTTGTTGACAGTAGGAGAATGTGAGGGAAATAGAGATAAAAATACAAATAAACCTAATAATAGAACCAACAAAATACATAATTTTGTCTTATTACACTTTTTAAAATTGTTTTTATTTAATATTTTAAACGAAGGAAATGACGTATTTTATTAAATAGGTGCAACAAAGAACTGAATAATAAGTGCAACATAGGATGCAACAAACAACGTGTCTGTTATTCATAGCGGTGATTTTATACATCAATTTCAGTATATTTGAAATAAGTTTCCGTAAAAAAAAATTAACTTTGACAGTGATTTGTGCACAAACCGTTCAGAAGAGTCATATAGTATCTTAATATTTTCTAGACAATTTGATGTACAGTGGGTGACAAAGAAAATATCTATTATTCACACATATGAATAACGGAATTTTTCTTTGCCACTTACTGTATTCATGAAGTTTTGTACCTACCTGCATTTGAAGCGCGTTAAAATGTAGTTTTGTTTTCGTTGAAATTATAATTTTATCAGCAATTTTTTCAGAAACCGTTGGGAAGTTTCTATAGGCCCTAACATTCTCTACTCAGTTTGTTGCACGCAATCACCTAAATAAATAATAGATACATTTGTTGTTACGTCTGTGTATTTAACGTGTAGAAATTGGTGTAACGGAATAAATAATTAATTCATATTGAACATTTTATCAAATACATTTAATTTACAAAAAAAAACGAGTGTGCTTTAGACCACACGACTGAAGTGAAACTTCAAATTCACAAAATATGAACTTTAAAATGAATTTACAATTTTATTCACTTTAAAACGAACGAAATGAAATTACAAAATAATTAAAAAATCACCGTTCGCGTAACGCTAGCAAACTCGTATATATATATATATATATATTTATATACATATATATATATATATATATATATATATATATATATATATATATATATATATATTTCATGCTCTGGCTATGAGAGGAAAAGAGAAAGAAAATGTGATACGAAACGTAACTACCTCTCTTTCTGTCTTTACTAACTTCTATCTCCTTCTAAACTTCCGTTCTCCACGCCCGATCACACTTTTCGTAACGCTCTCGTCACGCATTCACCAGCTTACTCCTCAAGTCAAGCGTGCGTAAAGAAGTTTTACTTTAAAAATCGAAGAAGCATAAAATGGCATCCCTTCGAAAAGACAGGAATTTTATTAGTAGATATTAATGGTTTGGTTAGTATTTTATTTTAATAATTACCCCAATACAGTGATTGACCGACAGTGAGGTTAAAACTTTTTCTGATGCCGAATTCTTATTAAATGAGAATATCGACATACTAACTAAATGAGGAATAGTTGTACGTAATTCAACAAAGTGTGAAATATATTGTCGATAGATGAATCAATTTTTTATATGAAGAAATTTATTTAGAACTAAAAAGCGTCTACATAGGGATTAAAATTATTATATACATATATAAAAAAAAGCATTTGAGTACGGATATAACTTAATTCCTTAAATAATTTGGACAAAATATTTAAAAATCGATAATGTAATTTTTTAATTTAAATTTCTTTAGCGACGTCTGTGTAATTCTGTCACGTTATAATTGTGTAACGTCAGAGAGAGAGGGGGAATACCTACGTATAGACCTGTGCGTGAGAAGAGAAGGTGAAAAAACTTCAAATCTGGGAACAAGAATTAATAAAATTTATTAATAAAATTAATTTTAATTGCGAAACAATTTTGTTCAACACATTTATATTTATTGATTAAATTATTAATAATGTAGACCTTAGAAGCGGGGCTTGCACAAATTCGTAAACCGTAGATTAACAGTTTTTGGTAAATCAATATATGATCACGTAATGATAAAATGCTACAAAATATTAAATAAAATATTGATAGTTCAAACAAATGCACGAAATCCCAATTTTATTTTCCAAGTCACATTCGCCTATAAGCTGGATGTCACGAATGCATACCCTGTTCTCATGAATGCATAATGCAGTTACTCGATGCATATTCAAATCACGGTGGTGTCGCTCTATAATATTCTCCGTGCCAATCTAGCCACTGTCGAATTGTTGCTTTACACATGTTTCAATAGCACCTGAGTTGGTGAAGGAATTTGCATAGTAATTTATTTGAAAGGAGGATAATCTATACATTTGTTGAGGACTAAGTTTGAAATATCGATTATAAAGTTTTTTATTTAAAATTGAATTGAATATTATGTGATGTAATTGTAACTTACAAGTTTTGAATAGAAGTGTTCTTCTATACAAAGAAGTAAGGGCACTTCTTTGCGTTGAAGTAACCCTCTGTACTCTTTGTATTTCTAAGTTCTTAAATCCCCTTTTACGTAAAGATGTAGCCTTCTACGTAAATAAGCATAGCTTTTTATGTAAAGATGTAGTTTCTACACAAAGAAGTGTAGAAGGCTACATCTTTACGAAAAAATTCATTCAAAGTACAAAAATACAAAAAGTATAGAAGGTTATTTTAACGCAAAGATGTAAGCTTCTTTATTATACAAGAGAGCACTTATAGATGGTACTTCCATGGGTTGAAATACCCTTCTATATGAAGGAGTATCCTTCTACGTAAAAAAGAAGGGTACTTCTATTCTTTGAAGTACACTTCTATATAAAAAAATATCCTTCTAGACAAAGAAAAAGGTACTTCTGTACGTTGATGTACCCTTCCACGTAAAGAAATATGGTTCTGCGTGAAGAACCTTTTTATCTTTTTGTATTTCTTTTCAGTCAATTTAAAAAAAATTTAATTTGTCCGTTTTTCATTCGCAAGAGCCCAGTGTTTTGATATATTTTAAAATTATTTTAATTCCACAGAAACACGTTAAGAAAAAAGGAAAATGGTTGTGGGTACAACTGTTATTGAATTTAGTATTTAACAAACGGACTAAACATATTCAATTGGATATTTGGTGCTTTTTTTCTAATGTATACAAACGTTGTCGTTTTAATTTTCAATTCATAATACCAAAAAGGATTTGTTAATGAGAAAAAATAAAATTAAGAATTGTATGGGAAATGACTTTGATATATTAACTATTTCCTGCTATAAATGTTGATGCTTTAATTAATGATTTTTTTTAGAATGTGTACAGAACCATATTTATTAATAACGAATGCAGAATGGGAATGGGATTTGTTCCTTTTATGGAATATTGAAACATTTCTATGAATATTAAGTGCGATAGTTTGTCTTTATCTTCTGTCAAATATTTATTTTAAAATGTGTCCTTCGATTATTCTCCGTATGTCTGTGGGGATAAAAATATTTATGGACAAAGAGGAAATGAATAAATTTAAAAGTGATAATAGATTAATATAAAATAATCAAAACAATATTTTATTCATTATCAATTACCATAAACATAATATAGTTTGTAATATTTGATTGCGTGTAAATTGATCGATTTCCACAAAATTTAACATGAACTTCATTTGTTTGAAGTACTGAGCTGGCGACTTATAAACCCGCCATCTCTGTTCACAAACTTTTCAACTTGTTATATGTAGTCGATAAAACAAATCGTTAATTATAAAAGCACCGTTGGTATCTAACACTTGTTGCCAACGTGTAGGCGGAGCTAAAGTTCCATCCTTGTAGAAGTCTTTGGGCCTTTGACTGAAAAACGGGTGAGGTTCGATTTTGATACGACTTTCGTCTTTAAATTTTCTACCACGTAAATTATTACACAGAGAGCGAAACAGATGGTAATTAGATGGTGAAAGAGCTGGAGAGTACGGTAGGTGAAGTAGCATACTTCATCCAAGTGAAAGTAGTTTTTCACGCGTTACTTTTGCTACGTGTGGTCGAGCATTGTTATGTAAAAATAAACTTTGTTTGATTTGAAGGAAGTTTAGCGGTGAATTTGCTCAGTTGTTCAAAATAAATTTTAGTTGTAATTGTACTGATAGCTTCAAAAAAATCGCAATGAATAACTCTATTTATTCTCCACCATGCGCTCGAAAGTATCTTTTGTCCAATATTATTTTTATGGTCTAGGTACATCTTTTCACCCAACTCCTAGTCACTGGCATTTACGCTAAAAATTAACATAAGCCACCCACTTTTCATATCTTGCAACACGATACTTTAGTTTCGTTGGTATGACGGGAACTCCAAGCATATATTAGCTATCCTCTGAAGTTGAAAGGGTGTTAACTGATGGGGTGCCATACGGAATATTTCCACTTCTTTCTCAAAACATGAAGTTGTTTTTCCATTACAGTATAAGAGCATAAAAATACCTATGCCAAACAATGCGAACTTAACCTTGGATCTGTTTCATTAAGGCTTTTACATTTTTCTGAATTAATTGTAGGAGGTCGCTTTGGATCAGGTTTATCTGACAGGTCAAAATTCCCTTTTTAAATCTTTGAAACCAGTGCATAGCTATGTCGTAATAGGGCTTACCTTCACCCATTGTTGTGTATATATAACGTGATGCTTTGCTGGTTTTTCGCCCTAAACGACATTCATGAAGAAAGTGTTCTCTTAGTTCACTTCGAAATACTTCTATTTTTAATTTATTCTTTACTGGCCGTTCACTCAATTGTAAACTGAACAGAAGTTCGAGTGACGCACTCTTCATATTCCCTACAAGAAATATTGCAGGAGCTTCTGTAATATTTCAGAAATTGGCCGAAAAAAGTTGCGAGTTTATAATTTGCCAACCTAATAGTAGTCATAATGGTCATAATCCTATTTGTAAAGTTATATTTCATTAGGTGTGTTATGAAAAAATAATGAGAGTGAAATTTTACGAACGCAAAAAAAAAACTAGACATAATGAATTTGCTCACTATGCAACAAAATATGTTGCTCACTATGAAGTTGCAGACAATGAAGTTGCTCACTTTCCATTGTAAGCCAATTGATTGGCTTATAACTGAATGTCAGCAGAAAAAAAAATAGTGGACCACTTATCTCTCAAATAAATTTTATATTTTAATTTTTAAAATTTAATTATTTCATTGAATTAAGGTTTTAATAACCGTATTTATAATCACGCTCCAGTCCTATTATTATTTTATTTCCATTAATTATTTTCGTGCTAAATAAAGTCACTCTTATATTATGTCAAAAAAGTATAGTTTTTATGCGCGTATATAAGCACACAAGTTTTTTTTAAAAGTAGAATGAGAACCAATTTCATTTTCTGTCAATTCTTTCTATTTGCAAGTATCTCACGCAGAATAAGTACCGGAAGGTTCTATATATTTATGGTTATCATGGCGATGTTATTTTATATTCCTTCCAACATAAAACTGACTATTAGTAACAATGTGATAAATCGAGAGTATTGTTAATTTTCCGAGGAATTTTTGTTTATTTTGAATACAAAGAAACAAACTTGAACTATATTTTGAACAGAAAAGATAAAATAATTTTTCGCAAATAAGGAGTTTCTTTAGAGAAATTTTTGTTAATCTATACATCTACTAATAGATATTTTTCAATTCAGCACCACCCTGATGGAACTTTAAAAATAAATTTCAGAATTTTTGTAAAAAAACCATATGCTTTCAAATGTCAGTTATATTTTTATCTGTCTTTCTATTATAAAGATTACCAGGCTGTGGTAATGATTTTATGGTAATTTAAATTACATATTACCTCGGACATTGGATTTGACAAAATTTCGGTAAATATCTAAAGGCGGTATAGCTTATCTATTTATAGTTTATTAGTGAAACCAAACTTCATCATCCTCGCGTCTAACTTTAAAATGAGACAACAGCCGCAGGTAATCGATGCATCTAACGACGTTTTCCCAAACTTGATAACAGTTTTACTTCGAACCACTTACTCCAGATAATAAGACGCCGAATCACTTGTTTTGATTACGACGAGATCGTTCGCGATTGCCCCGAGGCAAACATATATACAAATTGAAAACAAACAAGAGATATACCGCCGTCTTGACAAACAAGAGGGCCGCTTGTTAGCACATGCCCTGCGAGTGAAGAGCGCTTCGGCGGGCGGCGCTTGGTAAATTTGAACCACGTGTATATGAGGCCATATATTTAATATAATACTACATATTTGGGGAGCCTCAACGACAGAACTTTGCTAGCATTCTTGTTTGCTGCAAATATATATATATATATATATATATATATATATATATATATATGATAAAATATTAACGACGCCACGTTTACGTACGCATCATGGAAAATCCCTAGACAGATCTTTAGAAAACTTTATAGTTTTATAACTTAAAAGCATTGTAAATATCAATCCATTATTACATATTGTGAAGTATATTCGCCCGTCGCTGCTGACTGTCTATATTATGGTTTGATTGCACTTTGTTAACATTTTCACTAATCGGTGGAGTAATTACGAAGAAAGGTAATTAGATAAGTATCGATATCGATAAATATCCATTAATGGATATTTTGTATAAATTACCTAACCTTTGACAATGAAAATGCGAAAAACAACAGTTATGAGTTAGGTATATGTGTATATGTTTAATTTAATAACGTGTTTATATTGCTATCTATAAGGTTCTAGAGCAATTTTTTAGTTACACATTAGAAGAAGAAAAATTTGAAAATTTACAGTTCCGTTATTTTTTCGTAAAAACTTGTAAAGTTGTTAGTTGGAAACAACTTAATAATTTGATATTAAATATCATCATCATCATCATCACCATCATCATCATCATCATCATCATCATCATATCATCATCATCATCATCATCATAATCATCATCATCATCATATATATTAATACACTATATATTAATACGCTAAGGTTAAGATGTTACACTCCCTTTTTAGAAAAAACCTCACAACTAATCCACATAAATTATATATCATTTTATAGATAATTGCTTGTTCTACCGGCATCCACAACTAAAAAATTTATTATTGCTATTGTTTTTGCAAATTAATTAATTATTAAAATTATATACACAAAACAGCAATGCTGCCATCTAACGGCTCAACGTCAATATGATTGACGGTCGGTAAAATTTTTGTTTAATTTCAAATCCACTCACGTATAAATAAAGTGGCGCTTTAGCTCAATGCTTTTGATACTTGCGCCTCTATATGTCAATTTTAGTAAAATATTTGTTTGAACTGTCATCTGAGCTTCATAATGAAATAAATAATGCGAAGACTTCGCACGGGTCACGCTACTAATATATATATAATATTACAAAATGTTAAAGAAAAGAGGAAAAATACATTTAAACTTTTTTATTACAGAAACTGGCCAACATATCTTATTCGATAGAGTAATAAGTGTCCAGTAAAATTAGCTTTTTTGCATGGTTACTCTAACATTATTTTTTGAAAACATCGTTACTGGTGATGTATTGAGCAATGTTGGCGAGTTGATTTCAGAGCTTCATTCTAAGTGGCGCACCCTCGCGAAAATTTTAAAGTTAAATATCTCGTGAAGTTTAGATTTTACGGTGAAAATAATTTTGTTTGAGCATTGAACTCGTTATAATTTCTTTAGTGGAACCTTTTTCATATGACATATCTCTTAAGAGTTACAGTGTATTAAAATTTACAAAAATTGCTTTGAAAAAACAATTAAATTACCTACTAGATTATATAACATATCTTTTAGTAAATTTTTTTACAGACTTTTCCTGTATAACCAGAAGCCTTTCGGTGTCTATGTTAAGCTTTTTATGATATTTCTAGTATAGCCATGGAATTTTTTAAGATAGTGGGTTTTTTGTTTCACACCTCCGCACATTTTTACATGTTATCTGATGCGATCTAGCTAAACTTTACTTGAACTGTAAATATATTTCAGCATATCGATGTAAAGTTCAGAAATATTTCAAGCCATTAGCGTTTTCCATATACTTTGGTGTAAAATAATATCAAAAGCTTCGATGTAGTTGCTACACTCCAAGTAGAGTTGTTTGTTAAACTCATATTTTTCTATGGTCTGGTTTAGGATATTTTTTTGATCCACGGTACTTTTGTTTCTGGTAAAACCTGTCTGTTTTGATGACCAATATTTTTTTACGTCTGGGCGATGTTTTTACATATATATTCTTGTTTCTACGTCGTAATTTCGGACATCTCTCGAGGTTTTATTTTTACTAATTACGATAATATTAGATATATGCCACTCTGTGGACTTCTAAGCTCTTACAGTATTTTGTTAAAAACATATGTAATCAGTTCAATTACAGAGCAGAAATTTTTACTATTTTGTAATTTTACCAAGGTCGAGTCTCTTATCATTCTTTAACTATTGTGCAAGATAATATACTCAGATTCTTCGAATTTTTTGATACATGTCTACTCGTAAAATTTCTTGTGTTATGAGATATAGAATATATTCAGAAGTTACATTTTTTGGAAAAAACATTAAAGAAGTAGTATTATAGTTTATTTTTGTCAGTATTAAGTTTCAGTTGCACAACGGGATATTTAATACATCAAAATTAAGCAACGATATTACAAACACTAGTTTACTATGGAAAGTATTTTTATTTGTTTTTCCAAGGAACATATTTTTGATTCTTTTTGTTTTTTTTTTTAATCAAACAATTCTTTATTATTGTTAATAGTTACTAAACTATTAGTGTAAGGCAGATTTTTACTTTTATATTAATTAGTTCAGATGCTTTAATTACAGCATGTTTAATATTGTTTTGTTAATGGTATTAAGGAGATAATGGTCGTAATCAATATTTTTATAATTTCTCGTTTAACTTCAAAATATATATTATTTTGTTTTATTTTACAATGTAGAATGTTTTATATCATTAAAAATAAAGTAATTTTAATTCATTGTTATTCATTTAATATTAGCTAATATATTTAAATATAGAGAGGGTGGGGCATATATAATATGTCAAAAACTATGATATCCAAAATCATTGTCATCATTTTCATACAATCTACGTAGGCTCCAAAAAACCCTGTTTTTCCGTCTCATAGCTTCGGAAATAAAGAAAGAAAAATCTCTGCATATTTTTTTAGTATACCTTTCATGATGTACTTAAAATTACAAAAAAACTCTTTTTTTATTTAATCATAGCAAGCACATTACATATCCAATTTTAAAATTTCTTTTTCGAATTCATAATTTGCTCCTATTCGCCAAATTTTGATATAGAGTGTTAGCTATTGAGATCTATATGGGTAAATATGCCTTAATACTGTACAAAATTAAAAATTTTCATGTCAAGAGATTTCGGAGAAAAAGGGCTGTGGTAGGCAAATAGGCGGATACGTAAGCGATCGTATGAGGGATTCCGTTTTTCCTTTACAATTACGGGACCCTAAAAACGAGTGTTGGATTATTGTAGGTAGATTATTTATTAATTAACATTTTTGTACAAGTAAAAGTAAATATTTTTTATTAATATTAAACAAAATGGTTAATGGATGGCAAATGGTTAATTAATATTAAACAAAATGGTTAATGCATAAAATATCTTATTCTGTATAACGAATATGAGAATAAAAGAAGTATATTTATATTGACTATCAGATCACGCTAAAGGTGTCGCTTGGATACACAATTATCTGATTTTGCTGACCGATTCAAGATCGAGTTAATACTTAATTAAGCTTTATTTTTTTTAAATTTTTAATTAAGCTTTCTGAAGTTCTGTTTACTTTCACAATCTTTAAGGTTATGACTATTATGCCTCTTAATAAGCTAAAATATTTTTATAGTCAAGCTTTACAAATTTTGTTTATTTTGATTTTAACACTCTTCTTTTTTGTTGCCAATTATTACATAAATGTCAATCGTAACGAAGGTAAGTTCAAGTTATTTCAATAGATTAGATTAAACTTCAATAGGATATTTCATAATTCAGATTTCGCTTTTATATTTTTTTTTACACACAGGTACCAGTCGATTCTTGTTGACCTTTTGAATGATTCAATGATTCAATAAATATTTATGAGTCGTTCGTAGCTTGCTACGACAGTAGAGAAACGAAGCGTAGCATGATCAGTAGATCGTAGAACGAATTACTGTTATTATATTTTGTCTATAAATATTTTAATTTTAAATGTCTGATAATGTGTATTATGGCAAATATATTTTTAAATTTCCATATCATTTTATTTTCTAGTAAATTGTTGGAAAAGTTGAAGAAATGCTTACTCAAATGTTTTAAGTTTCAAGAATTTAATTAACTCAATCAATAAGATAATAATCGTCGCTAAGACGGGTTTGTCAAGGTGATAGGCTTTGTTTGTCATCATAATGATTGTGTTAGCAATTATTTTGATTATATGGTGATTGATCATTGGCTTTTGATTGCATATTTGATCTTGTTCTTATCAATTTGGGTTTAAGTATAATAAATTCAGTCTACGTCTGTGCTCAAAGGTCCTACGTAGAACTGGTTTGAAAATACCTTGTTTTACATATTAGATTTAAAGAAGTTTTTAATAATCTACGTTATTTTTATGGTTCTGCAATCACATTTATATGGGATCCTTATAATTCCATTATGCAAGTTACAGCTTCATGGCATTTTCAGTTTAAATCTAATTAAAATGAAATCTTACAGGGAGACGTAAGGTGGACACATTAAAATAAAAAAAAATATTTTAAAATTTTTTTGGAGTAACTCCATATGCCGAATTACAGAGGTATTGTTTTTCAAAGACTCCATAGAATGAAAATACAAGTCAGAAGTGTTTTAAAGGGTCGCAGAAATTTTTTGGTTATTTTGTTCGTTGCAAACACTCTTTTGTGAAATGAGTCTCCAAAGCAATTTTCAATTCATACTTCCAAATTATTTCGATCAACTTGTGTATTACATATGCGCGAATAAAAAATTTGTAGCTTGTCTAGAGATTTATTCACTAAATTTGCAGATTTATCATTCTGTCTATGACGCGGACTTCACTTGATGGAAATTAGCAGCAGAGCACAGTGTATCGGATTTAACAGAGTAAGAACGGTTTAAATTAAGGTTACTGGTAACACGAACTCTGAAGATACGCACTCTATGAGAATTCGTAATAGTGACCGAATTCGTGATTTTTTCAAGGCTAAATCTGTAATTTTTTGCTATAGCAACTATTATTTTAATATATATTATTGTCGTGAGTTCCTACAGCGGTTAGGATAGCTAGCGATAAGTATGCTATGCATTATAATTGTGATGATAAGCGACGGCATGTTTTTTAATGTACTAAACTAATCCCTTATTTCTATGAAAAATATATTAAGGAATACATACGATTATCCAAAATATACGAAAACTTATATATATGGAATAAAATAATGATTAAATAAGTACTTATTAGTTTAGTGATTTCTTTTTTTTACCTTCGTGGCATTTAATACACTAATAGCATTTTAAGGAGCATTTTTCAAGGGCATTTTATTTTATTGTGCTGCTATATATTGGTCAAATTATATAAATACTGACAATAGTTTTGTACAGAAAGATTATTGTCGTGCATGATAAAATTTTGAATCCGTTATTCGGTGTTGAGACAATTTATATTACATAGATGTAGTGGTATATTTTGAAGTATACCGAGATAAAATATTGCCGACCTAAAAAAGGGAATTCCATTCTATGATCAGTAACTCTATCAGATCAGTAACCTATAATAACTATTACTAAACGATGTAGTTATTTAATTCTCTTCAACCGTAAGAGAACTATGTTTAATCAACGACTAATTTTTAAATTGGTAGTATCAAGTTAAATATGTCAGTCGTCGAATCTTCAGCAAAATATACTCTCTTACAAGTCATCAACATTTAATTCTCCCAGAAATTAAAATTTGCCTGTGAAACACTGCCATTCTACTAGATTCCGAAGATGTGTGCTAACCTGATCTTTCAGAACAATTGCTTATTATACTTTAGCAAGATCAACATTTAAGTATTCGTCACATTTTTGGCTTCAGAAAATCTGATAACGTCTCTGAGTTTAGGATGCGACCCATATGGATGGAAGTTTGTGACCGGCGGATGTAATACGTTCAAGACAGAGTTTGGCACAAAGGTTTCGTTCATAAAATGAGCAAATTGCTACAGGCGAACTATTGTCAATTACGTAAGTCTTTTCTATATGACAGAAGATTCAGTATCGCATGAAGAAGCGTATTCAGGTTTCTATGCAGAAGTATCTTAGGACCTCTTCTCTATATTCTGTATACCGCTGATATACCCACTACAGAATAAACCTTCATAGACACTTTTGCTGATGATGCGGTAGTAATGGCAACTGAAGTCACACAAAGTCAAGCCATCAAAAACATAAAAGAAATACAAAATCAACAGATGGGCCATTCATATCACATTTTCATTGCGACATATCAACAGCAATCTATACTTAATTGAATTTGTCTTAATGGAGTTCAAGCCCGCAAGCAGATACAGCAAAATATCTTGGACTCCATCTGGATAATAGGATTAATTGGAGACACCACGTCAAAATGAAAGCTGAGGAAATCAGGTTGTAACAACGACAAATGTTGTGGTTGTTTGGATATCATTCCAAGCTTAACCTCTATTATAACCGACTAAATTACCTTTATACCATCAAACCAATTTGGATGTATATCCGACTTTTGGGGATGTGCCAAGCAATCAATTCGTAATATAATCCAACAAAGCCACAACAACGTCCATCGTATGAATACCAATGCATATAGTTATGTAATCAATCAAGAAATTCACAACGAGACATGAAATGGATTAACGAAGTTATCCAAGAATATGTCATTAAATATAAAAAACGATGTTTCTACCATACTAACGTAGAAGTTATTCAACTTTTGGGTATTACCCATGAATTAAGAAACCTAAAACAAATTAAACTTCATGAATTAACTTCACGAATTAATTTTATTTATCTGGAGAGTTAACATTGGTATAGTAATTCCGCACTCGACTTATTTGAAAATAAAATCAAGTACATTTCATCAATGATAATTATTGTATATTAAAATTGTGTCATGCATATTCAATAAGAGATGTTAAAAAAATTAAGTATGACGTTTTGCTGTTCTATTAATTCACAAAAACATTGTAATTCCACTTGAGTGTAAAAAAATTGCTGATATAGCCATGAATGTTTACAAAAGTAAGGCTTAAATAAAAGAAGAAATAAAAATATATTTATTTTATAAAGAATTGTATTGAAATAATTATCCGAAGTTATTGAAATATTATACTGTTCTTCTAAGGGTGCCTCTTCAACTAGTGAATGTTGGCCTTCAGCTCTGCGTATTTGGTCTCATCCTTGGTAAGGTGGAAAAGTTCGATGTTATTCGTAAACATTGTCCATTCTCAGATTTTACGCAACCATAACTTTCTCCTGCAACCAGTTTTCCTTTTGCCAGTATATATTTCCATCATTATTACTTGTAAGAGCTTATTAGTCGCATACCCAAGTTATGAAACTATACGTTTTTTGATACTTTGCAAAAGCTTATATTTCTGGCCAATCCGTCATAGAATTTCCTCATTGATAACTTTCTGAATCCAAAATGTGGACATCATGCGTTTTTAGATTCACATTTCGAATATTTCTATACGATTCCTGAGGGTTTTCTTACTAGTATAGGCCTATCTATATAGAACTATTGGCCAGCTCTAGCACTCCAGTGAAGACGAATTCAAAGTTTTAATGAAAAAAGTAGTTAATGAAAGATTTTAATTTTTAGAAAGACACTACGGGCAATTTTAATGTGAGTCTTGATCTCTACCTCTGTATTCTAGTTATGAGTAATGAAAGCTAAGTTTCACACCTGATAATGATACCGTAATAACAGTATAATTATTAAAACCCTACCACATGACTGTAAAGATAATATTTTAAAAACTGTTACGTGAGAATTATTGCATGTGCAAATTACAAATATTTTATCAGGACTAATGCTATATTTATTGAAGCAAAATGAAAGTACCGTAGACGTTTTACCTTCACTTTATGATGGAATGAACTCGTAAACTGTTATGTTTCTATTTTAATGGTTCCGTACCCGAATAGGAAAATAAAACCGCTTACAAAATTGAAATTCTTGTATAGTTACTTACGTGCCTGCAATTTTTTGTCCCAGCCATTTTCTTTACTGAAGTAGTTTGATGAAGAAATTTGAAAATTGGCGTTAGAGTGGAGTTTATTGATATTTAGCGGTAGTAGAAGAAATTTGAGTGATACAAAAAAGTCTGATATCCGGCAGTGGGAAAACTATTTTTTTGCAATTTCATCTACCTTAATAAATTCTAGATATTAGACAGAAAATGTCCATAAAAAATTTGTCCTTCTTCCGTTGATAACATGAAAGTTATAATTACGGAAAAACAGGGGAAATTCACCTTAAGTTTACGGAAAAGCTACAGCTATGATCTAATATTTTTTGTAAAAATCATTAAATTTTTCTTTTTATTTTGTTATTGTGAAATTGTGAAAAATTATATTAATATTTGCAAAAATCTCAATAGATATAATATGTACCGTTAAATTTTCAAGTTTTAGATGCATATAATTGTACATGACACCCTCGTAGTATGATGTTTATTCAGGCTTAACAATTTTATATTTTAAACAAAGAGAACTAACGAATTTCAACTATTTTTTTTAACAAAAATTATTTATTAATTATTCTTGTTTTTAGTGACGCTATCTATAAACAAAACTTATTTTTTAAATATAAAAAAATACGTTTTATATGAAGATTGCGTCACTATAAACAAGATTAAACGCACAATCCTAATATTTTAAGCGGCAAAGTTGACATTTTGTTGGTTTTATGTCATCGCGTTAGGCCATTTTTAGCTTGTACTTAAAAAAAATACCAGGGTACGACTAATAGTACGTCTCGTTTTTCCAATTTATCTATACGGAGCAGAAACCTGTACACCCTTTTTAAACGACATCGCAAAATCGATGCGATAGAAATATGATGCTGGAGATGAATGATAAAAATTCCTTGGACCGCTTTTCGCACCAATATCTCTATTGTAAAATAGTTGAGAATCAAAGAAAGACTTTTATTGACAGTACAATTGAGAATTCGTAAATTCTTCGGACTTATCTCCAGAAAATAATTTTCTATGGAGCGTCTAGGGATGCAGGAATAGGTTGAAATCAAAAGAAATCGAATGCGATTTCCAACCCAACGAACGGACCTGATAAAAGTTCTGGAAATACTACCAATCGACTGAAGTGGAAACACATCGTTACAGAAGCCATCTTCCTTGAAGATCCACCATATTGTCACATCAGCGCCTAGACCACGATCACTCTGATACGAGTGTGATGATTAGATAAAGTGTGTGATGATTAGATAAATAACTTGTACTTACTGTTATAGCTGCTTATGTCTGACATGATAAAGATATATAAACAAAAGTTTCAAGGTATATTATAAAGATATATAAAGTCTCCATATATACTATGAAGAATATAAAGAAAGTTTTGAGATATAAATATTTTGTGCTTATTTTTGGAGTTCGTCTTTGTTCTTATCTCATCTTGCAAATTCCTTACACGTACGCTTAGCATCTATAATTTATACCTTTAGTTTGTCTTTATATATATTTTGCTCACGATTTAACGTCAGTTAATCATAATAACGGTTACAAACGTTGAGTCGCCTGAGAGTTGTTAAATATAATTTACTATGTATTTCTTATAGTATTTATAAAAATATCAGGGAGTAACGCACTTGAACGTTGTTATAAAAATAAAACGAGTAACATTATAAACAAGTAATGTTGTAATATTGTAAGCAAAAATGAAACTAGTCACATTCTGTTTAATTTATAGAAATAAATTAATTATTACGAAAATTGTAGAGATACGTAAAGGCAGTAGATAGCGGTAAATTTGTAATATAAATGGATAGAAGTTAAAATTTTTGTGTAGAGATATTAAGTAATTAAATTAAAATGACCTGCTTTTAAAAATATTGACAGAGAAAAGAATTTGATTAATCCGATAACCATGTAAAATGTAGAAGTTGTAAAATATTTTATACGTTTTTACATAAAATACAGTATCGGCTAAACCGATCTTATCAGTTTACCATAGAGTCAAGAGCCGTAAAGTAAAGTAAATTTAAGGTGACGTAAACCTTCAAAGAATCTTAAAGTCATAAAATACACCAGGTTTAGGGTAATATAGATTTGAGGATAAATAAAATAAAGGGAATTTCGTGAACCATAAATTTTACTATTTTAATGATGTGCACTTTAAGATAAAACCCAGCTATAACAAAAAGAAAGCGGGTTAGCAGGTATAATTTTTAAAATTCTACGTAATTTCACGTTTAATTTTTACTGACTTAACTAAGACTTTCGAAATTTTTACAATTGCGGAAGTAAATGTTGTCATTGCTAATCTCATACGGTCAATTCGACGACCTAAAATTACATGTTGTTAATTTTTTTGTTCATTGATTCTGTTTTACGTTTAGTTTTGGGGTTAATAAAATATGTGAACCAGCTGACCATGTATTGTTGAATGACTTTTCTGTACTGCTTCAAGTTAGATGAACCATTTTATTTACAAAATTTAGGTGAAATTATTCAGTCATTAATATTGTACAAATGTTAAATTGGCATTAGATTTAAAGCATACATGACTTGATATTTTTGTTAAACTATTAGGTTTTGTTTGTAGTTTTGTTCGCGCAGGAATGAAAAAAAATAAATATGCCATTCTAAAATAATATTATAGTAAAAGTATCAAATGTTAGCAATAGAAGTGGCTAAGAAGTTCTAATGAAGCTCCATCGGAGTGAATCCTATGTTGCTCCTATGTTATATATATCCTATGTTTAAGCTACAAATGTGTACAATTTCACTGAAATTAGTTGAGTAGTTAAGGTGTGAAAACAATTCAATAAAACAAAAAAAAACATTAGTTTCTTGATTTATGTTATTTATAATAGTTTGGATTAGGACTTATTGAAATAATATTTTATAGTTCCATCAAACAAGAAATAAGTTAAACTAGCGTTCGCCCAGTGGTCGTATAAATGCGACCGTTTTATTATCCTCATATTATTGAATTTTTAAGTTTGAACGTTATTGAAGTTCTTTTGCCAAAGAGTATAACCTTATAGAGGTTATCATTGCATTTATGATTTTTTTGAATTTTAACATTACGCCATGTGAAAGTTCATAAATAGATCAAATGTATGCCTCAAAATAATTTAATCACTTTCTATACTATTTACACTATTTAAATTTGCATTTTCACTATTGGACCTATTTTCACGGGAAAACAAATTATGAAACAGGATATTATTTGAATAATAAAATATACTTACCTACTAATATTGTTGGAATGACTAATAGGTAGGCGAGAGTAGGTCAATTCAGATTGCTGCTACAAAATTTTACTTTTGAAACAGGTGTTTATTAAACAAACTGACAGATTTTTCCTTTTGCAACAGGTATATATTAAACAAACTGTATTTCATTAATATTTAAGACACATATATATGTTACACAAAATATAAAATAAACCCTTTCTTGTCTTGACATACATTCCATAGACTATTTCAAATGGAACACTTGAACTCACACAAAATACACAGCTCGAAACTCGTTCATTCAATCTGATATTTTAAAATACTTTGGTTATAGTCTCTACTCTGTGCGACTGTTTGACACAGTCTATTATTTAATTGACATTGGCAGTATGGACGTAAACAATGAATATTTTATTATTGAACGTAAACAATTAATCTTTTAATGTATTTGTAATACATAATTTAATGTATTTCTAACACGTGTTATATATAAATTTTAGCTTCCGTCACTCCTTCTTCATATTAACTTGTAACTATGCCAAATATCACAAGCCTTCGTGTACGCATTATGCTTTAAAAGGGTACACATTTTTCTCTTCATTTATTAAGATAGATAAGAAATCTGTATAACTTTTCGTATTCCATACGTCTTTCTTTCCGTGCGTCCATTTATGAGATATGTATTCCAGAGTCTAGAATACCAGAGGCTGATAAGTGGCAAAGTGATTGTGTGCTTACAGATAAATAAAGCAAGAGATAAAAATTTAAAAAAAGGTTGAATTCATTTGTAAACCTTATTCATTGTCTTCATAGTCCGGCGTTTTAAAAATATTTCTACGGTACAGACATTTTTATCTTTGTTTGTTTTTTATATGTATAGATTTATTTACTTAGAATTTCAGCAAATATAGGTCATGCTAATTTATTGACATATAACAAAATATCGAAAGTGTATATATACGTCGAGAAACGAGGAAATATTATACGCCGAGAATTAAATATTATGGAAGTCGTCGAAGATCGCCTACAAAAAATTAGTGTAAGAAATTTAGTTAAATAGTAACATAAATACGTTAAGTATATATAATAACGTAAAGTTATAGCAGTTGTAAGTTCATATTACGAAAAGAAAAACCCTTGTAAAACCATTCACGTGTACGTCTATCACAACGGTGTTTTCCTCATTAACCGCTTGATTTAGAAGTTTAAAATGTTATTAAGCGTTTAAACTTTAACCTCTCAGGAGCTGATATTAAAAAAAATATTTCTTTGGAAATTTTGTGGGTTACATCGACCCACAAGATTTCCATAGAAATATGGTGTAGGGTATTGTTTAAAAGACCAGTCATAAAGGTCTTAAAATATTGCAGGAAAGTATAAAGACACTATGTATGCCATAGTTTTTGAGATATTCACAGTAATGCATATGCACCCCTGCCATATTAGGTGTTCTTAACTATTTATTCTCTAGAAAATATATATCAGTGAAGGCATGATTATGATAAATCAAGTAATTTTATTTCAAACTAGGTCATGAACAAACGATGCGCGGACCTGACTGGCACTTGGCAGGTATTTTAGGCGATTCTGAAAAACTTAATTTGACTGCGCATTTCAGATATCGTACTCAAGTTTGTTCCAGTATTGTTTAGTACCGAAACTGAAAGAGTATTCCTGGTGACATACTAAATGCAAATTGTGGTACTTACTTCTTCTCCTCAAAAGAAGATGCAATGCCATTACACCTTTCTTGAAAATATTGAAAACGAATCGTTGCATATGTCATTTGCCAAGTTTTGTACTTGTCATATTTGCACACAGTAAAACATGATAGATCTAAATTTTTTTGAGGTCAATAATATTCAATCCAAGATGTAAATTTGAAAGCTGATGTACTTAAAGAGTGCGTTTTGGTAAAAATTACGAATTTATACTTATATTACTTAATATTATTAATTAAAGTTAACATTGATAGGGAATTTCCTTTCAAGGCTGAAGTCGAAGAGATCATAATAACATTGACCATAAAAAAATTTCATAAAATTTATGACTAGATTAAGAATTGTTTATCGATTATAAATTTTCTTCATAAAATTTATGACTAGAGTTGTTAATAATTCAACAAATTGTTAAATAGAACTTAGTCTTAACGTACACCAGCTACCAGCCATCAGTTTGGAAAAAAACTTCGCCTTGAGGTACACCAGCTACCAAATTAGTCCATTTAGGTCAAAAGTAAAAAGTTTTCGATTATCGTGTACAGCCGAAGGCAAATAATTTAAAGTAATCGGAAGATGGTTGAAATTATGAGTCACCTAAGTTAAACAAGTTAAATGTCAGTTTATAGTATTGAATAAAATATGGAGACAAGAAGACCCAGTATAATTTATATTTCTTGTCTTCAGTAATGTATTCATGGCTAAGCATAAATTATCAGTATGGTATTTATGACTATAATATAAATTAATGATATAATTTTAAGTTGAGCTTAAATGATACTAAATGTGAGATCTAAAGCAAACTAACTTTACAGAATTATTATAAATATATCGATGTGATTACAATTGAAGTGAGGAAAGATCTTGAAATGGAAACGTCTCTAAAATCATTGTTAAGGAGGATGAAAATTGCGCCTAAACGAGCGACAGTTTCTGTCCAAGCAATTTTAGACTTCAATAACTCGTTTAAAAGTATCTATAGAGCCGCTATATTGATTTCGTTTTAAAAAGGATTATAATTTAAGAGAACGTGGCTCCTATACATTGATTGTGACCGGAAATGGCGAACTGTGCCCGCGCACAATTTAGCGACTATCTTCGACCAATAGATTTTATATTTACGAGACGTATTCGAATAATTCGAAAACCATATATATCCTCCTTCTCATAACTTCGTTTGCACAGACAGGAGGCTTGCTTAGCGCCTAGAACCTAATGACTTACATCTGGTTACTTGATAGGACACATGGTGGCCACACTGAAAGGTGGTTTGCGTGTTGGGTCGTTAGAGGTGCCTTGGAATATTAACGGATTGGATCGATTACCTGGCAGAACAAGTCATTGCCTGAGAACATAATCCAACACCATAAAATACATTTACAGCATTTACTTCTCATTGTAACAAAATTATCACATCATAAATAAATAAATCACTTTTTAGTACTTACCATCTTTTTTTACTTCGACTGCTACCTCTTCCCATAGTTTCTTTTAAGACAACTTATATGATTGGTAATATTGATGATAGATTATGTTTTCAGACAACGGGGTAACTGATTCAAATCGGTAATAGACCAAGGCACCTAGCGACCCAATATGCAAACCACCTTTCAGTAGGGCCACCATGATAATATTAAAAAAAACAGGAGTTAATTTGTTAAACGAGTAAAATTTTAAAGTGACTTAGAAAGATTTTAAAGTGACTAAAATTTTAAAGTGACTTAAGTCACTTTCAAACATAGTTATTAGTTGAAACTCGAGTATAACCTACGACGTTTCTTAATGTGTTATAGGGCAGTATAAGGGGATTAGTTATATTTCTCATTTTTTAAACAAGTAATTTGTCTCATATTACGTACTGTGTACTATTTATGAAGACCATTATATATATATATATATATATATATATATATATACATATTTTTTTTTTTTTTTTTTATTTCATTTTTTTTTTCGTAAATTATCTCCTTTCCTTTTCACCTGTGATAATTCCGATTAAAATATTTTAGTTATTTTCTGAACTTTTGTCCTTATGTCCTTAGATTATATGATATATACTTCACTATACTGATGATTGATTACTTAGATGGAATGTATCTTAACGTAATCGGTTAATCCGAAATATGAAGGTTACAAGGATTCATTTGGCGAATCTGAATCGGTTTATAAGTGCGATATAAAGCAAAGGACAGAGAAGCTTGTAACGGTTTTGTCCCAATGTAGATCCTCGTGGGAAGTACGGGTGTCACGGATTAATGGAATTGGACCGCACGAGACATGTTTGATTGAATTGTGTAAGGGGGAGTTCGGAATAACACTGAGGAAAATTTTGAGGCGGTAGTAGGGGATAAAGGATGTCGGGGCATATTATTTTCGGGTTGGGCAATTTGGGTTATGTAGTCATTTCGCTTTTGACGTAAACACTATTTGATTGCGTTTAATTTTTGAGTGACGTTTAGGAGCAATAGCAGCGTTAAGGAGAGGCTAATAATTTTGACTAAAGTTATTATAGATTAAATAAAATGGACTTTTAGGTATTTAGGTATTTTGGTTTCGAATAAGTTTTTCGCTTTTGAATATATAATTTGAGTACGTAAGAGAATGTGTACAACGTAGCCGTTATTATTATAAAATAAACAATTGCAGATAATACTGAACATTTATGAGAAATTATTCGTAAAATAAAATAGTAGCTAAAATGGGTCTCTCTATCCATGAATATTATCTAAAAAGAATTACTAATTATCCATAGATAATCTAAGCGCACAGTAGTACCCAAAAAAATACTGTAAGAAAAAAATATATATCTTACAAATCATTTCGTGCCCCTTTATATCCCCTTTAATTTACTGTCTATTTATTACACTTCAAATTTTAAGGTTGAAAAACCCAATTTAAATAACCACGCAAGCGATCAGGAATCAATTAGGAGCTTTAATTTCTAAGGGACGAGCTTTTAAAGCTTTTCATAATGTCATAGCTGCCACGTAAAAGATAAAATATTAAACAGATGAATAAATTCATAATACATTGCAAATATTTACCAGGCCATCATGTTTCCATGCGTAATACCGATGCATAGCAAAGTTCCCGCACATACCATTTAAACATCGCTACAAAAATATTATCTATAAATATAATAAAAATGTAGGAGAGTAAATCCTGTATATGGAAAATATTTTAAGTGATTGGTTTAGGATAAAGAATGATAACGGAAACCGGAAATCAGAGCTTTTGTCTGTCTGTTTGTAAATTTGTTCTTCAATCACACGAAATCTATTAAAATAATTTTGATAAAATTTGGTATAATAATAGTTTATATACTCGGAAAACCTATAGGATACGTTTTATTTGGATATTACAAAGCAAAAAAATATAAATTTGGTGCATATTACGATATTGGTATTGTCGAAGCCATCTATTAGCATTTTTAGAAAACTTTACATTGATGGATATTGTAAAAATAAAAAAAAATAGAGAAATCACAATGTCCACAATTCCTAATAACTTTTCTTGTTACGAACTTTACGCGAACGAAGTCTCAGACACAGTTAGATTTGCAACACGTTGGGTTACGCATGTGTATTCACATTTGTGAGCAAAATTTTACTCTTATATACAAAAAGAAAAATATCATTTTATAAATGCGTATTATTCGAGTTTACTAATTTAAATTTTAAAAAATCTTTCATCGAATATTACTATTTAATCTACTGTCGGAGCAGATTAGGTACATTATCTAAAAGTTATATTTTTTTTTGGGGCACACATCTATGCACGAATATATACTATTATAAAAATAGAGTCAAATATTATCTCAAGGAAATTCACATTGAATGAAATGGGAAGTGTTAGGAAAAGTCTAAAAAAGTTTAATGGTGCTACCATTAAACTTAAATAGCATAGAATTATCACTTATAAGAGTCTGTTGACAATGATAATGTCTCGTCTAACACTTTGCACACGTATTATAGTTACCAGCTGGCAATAGCTTCAAATAATTGTGCCATTGTATTCTGACGTAATACTGTTAAAATAATACAACGATAATAATTCACAAAGTTTTCAAAGTAAGATAGCCTAAATGGAATTTATTTTAATTCCATTTTAATGTTTTCGGTTTAATTAAAAAAAAAACCATCAAGCACGAGTAGAAGTCACACTACAAGGGTTTCGTACATATTTTAGCATGTATAAACATTTAATGGTACATATTATTATTAAAATATTTCCAAAATTTTAATTTTTAGAACAAAAATTTATTGGCCAACTATATCTTTCTTAGGTGCATTTTTAAAAAAAATTATGTGTAAAAATTAATGATATTCGGTTTTTTTTTTACTTTTGCTGTGAAACTTTGCTTCTTGCCAAATTCCGTGGTTCTGGGTTAATGGGAAGTACCCTATAGGTTCTGATTTACTTGCAAGGGTCAAAAATGCGGCACAAATGTCTGAATTTTTATGTTTTTTTATTGCGTTAACTTGGAATCTTGATTTGTTTACCGATCCGAGGGATTGTAGACCTAAGTATCTGACATTAATTTCAAATTAATACATCCACGTGTTCTTGAGAAACAGAGTCAAGACAGACAAACAGAAAACGAAGTGGTGCTATAAGAGTTCTTTTTGTTCGTTTTGAGGTATATAAACTTAAAAATGGAAACGGTGAGGTAAAAAGTAAAACGATAACACGAAAGGTGAAAAGCAAATGAAAAGGTGTTGATTATGAAACAATAACATTGCACTATATTCGTTTGAATAAAAATTGTCTTTTTTCAAAGTATGTTTCAATTTTGCACAATGATATGTTCACATATCAGTCATACTTTTGTACATTGGGGTAATGTTAAGTCGAATCGTATTGACACTAACTTATGGAGTAAACCGTGTCTATAAACTGTAACGACGAAGCGAAACTGTATACAAAAGTAATACAATTTATACATATATATATATATATATATATATATATATATATATATATATATATATA
This sequence comes from Druceiella hillmani, assembly GCA_039881145.1. NCBI lineage: Eukaryota > Metazoa > Arthropoda > Insecta > Lepidoptera > Hepialidae > Druceiella > Druceiella hillmani. Next base: position 5,259,684 of record JAYKKI010000078.1, on the reverse strand, counting down.
TGTGTGTGTATGTATGTATATGTGTGTGTGTGTGTGTGTGTGTATAAATATATATATATATATATATATATATATATATATATATATATATATATATATATATATATATAATTTATTACCAATGTTTTAATTAGACTTGCTCGGACTAACTTCGCATCGTGTTTCAAGCTTTAATTTTTTTAATTTTCTTAACTAGGAATGTACATATTTATAATATCTTCGCTTCGATAAACGTGAAATATGCTGTTCATAACTTTCCAGACTTAAAATGTATTTCCATTTTCGTTTTCATTGATAATATTTTATATTTTATGTAACATTCATATTTTGAAATTTAACCAAATAAAAAAAAAGTTTAATACGTAACAGTAATATAGAACAACCCGTGGGCATGTGCTTTATTATTCAGTAGAGCGTTAGCTTGGAGTTAATTATAACTAGAAGTAAGAGTAATTATGACTAGAGTAATTTTACATGTAATCAACTTTAAATACAGTTTTTTGGAAAATGGTTTAATAACTATAAATGATACCATTTTCTTCTTCTACTTATAATACCTTCTCCTAAATGAAGTTGGCAGTCATTATGGTTATTTGAACTTTGGGTGCCGAAGAAAGCGAACTGGTGCTTTTATTATACCACTGATGTAGGTTCTACAGCCAGGATATCCTCCTCCTACCAAGTTTTCTTCTACCCAGTATCTCGCATAATAGGTGAAGGAGTTAGTGTTTCCTCTGGCACCTGATAAGTTTGAGGTGTTGGAGCTTGTGACTTTTAATGCTATCCGCATAATATATTTTAATATGTATTATACAGGCATTGTTTTTTTATTTCCTAAAGTATTTATTACGACCTAAATTTGTACTTGAAAAATGACACGGGTCTTCATCCGTTGATCTGCACTTATGAGGACAGGATCCAAGATTGTTTACCGATGACTCCTTACGATTACTTTCTTGATGATTCCTTTTTCTATCAATTGATTAAATGTCAGAGCAGTCTACTGATAATGTCAACAATTTTGAAAATAGTTAAATTAAAAAAGTCTTTTTTGGTCCTTGGTAATTTTTTTCGGTTTCTGTTTTGTTCGGAAGCTCTCACCATTTTTCTCTGCTCTTTATTTTTCTATTTTTTTTAAAATTTTTTTACCGACGTATCCGTCTATATTTTCCTACATTATTAATTTAAAATCAACGAAACCCTAAATAATATTATAGTCTGTAAATTGTTTTTGTATTTTTTGTAACTCTGCATATAGTTTGTGTAACGGAGCAATCTAGAAGTGATTATTTGCCATGTGAAATATTAATGTCATAAAAAGTGTATTTGTATTTTTATTTACTCAATCACGCCTAAACGGCTGAATAGATTTTTATATGACTTAACTTGAACAAAGATCGTAAAATAGTTCAGTAAATAGACTACTTTTTAAGGTTACGAACATCGAAAGAAAAAACCGAATCCTTATACTGTCACAGCTGTTTTTTTTGGAAACCGCTTGACGTAGAAATTTGAAATTTATCATAGCAATAAAGCATATTAACTTGCATATATCTTAATAGCTAGCATCTCAAAATATTTATATGGTAAGGAGTGGAGGTGGGAGAAGGTGAGTCCATTTAATTATTTGACGTGTTTCCAAAATTCCAGATGTAGTGGGGGGCATCAGTTCGAAATCACCAAAGTTCCAAAAATATTTTTTCATAATTTAAGTTAGTACATCTTCAGTGATATACTAGAAAATATAGAAAAATGCACTATCTCCCCTATTTCCCAAACTATTAAATTTGAAATTATGAAAAATGTAAGGTCAGGGAAGCCCATGTAAAGGTTGCCGGAAAACTATAACGATGATTCCAAATGTAATCATTTTTTAAATATGTTTATACGCCTGTGAAACGTAGTGTATACTGTATATTCAAGTCGTGAAAAATTAATATTCGGATATTGTTTACCAGGAACACCATGTACTCTTAAATGGTATTAAGAGCGTAAATATGTATTGAAGTCTCATAGTGCGACTATTACTCCCACTTAACAGATTTTTTATTTAAGAAGTGAAATAAATCTTGTTACATGAAACTGGGCGTTTTGTAATAAATATAAAGAATTTAAATTGAATTGAAAATACCGGTATACGTATCAGCGCATTAATATTTGTTTAATTGTCTCACAAACTCAAAACCAAAATTTACAACATGCCGTTTTAATAGAAAGTTCACGTAAACAAAGTGCAGATAAAAGCTATTTTTCAAGAAAATGCGCTTTCCAGAAGCAGTAAAAAAGTGACGAAGCTGTATATAATAAAATTAATATGTATTCATCATATTGCTTTAATTAGTTTAAAATCAGACATTCGTTAAAATCGGTCAACGGTTATACAAACTGTGGCAAAATGGTAAATTAAAGAAAATGGATTTTGGAGAAGAAAATAACAAAACAATCCATATATGGAGTCCAACTAAGCAAGGAATTATTGTACGAACTAGTGGAGGTCAAAGAACTATAACGTTGGTGAAACGCTTTAAAATTTTCTGGAAAAGCCTAGCGAAAATATATTATCAGTTTTAGGAGTCAATAACCTATCGGTTATTCATCCATCATCCATTCATTTTACTCATTTTCTTTGGAATGAGGGTTGTGCCACTTTAAGTTGCTGACTCGCAGGATTTTATTATTTCTTTCCACTTTTTCCGATCGTGGACATGTCGTAAGGCGTCGTAGGCGTTGTAGGCATATTGGATAGTTTTCGTATCTGGTCCGACTATCGAGCTGGAAAAAGGAATCTTAGTCTCGTTTCCGCTATTTTGCTCACTGTGAATAGCTTTTTTAGAGTAACTTGATCGCGCCGAGTTATGTGGCAAAAGTACGGGAGTATTCTTTGTAGGCAGCTGGTCGATAGTGTTGGTTTTATTTTCGCATTTACACATCAGACAGACCTATCAATCCGCTTTGCAGTCCAGGATATTCATAATAGCTTTCTGCGCCATCACTACATTTCAAAGTAGGTCGATCTTCTCTGCTTCAGCTTTTTCTATAGTCGAGGCCTTGATTTCGTACATAAAATTTAATTTAAAATGTCAATGTTTGCATCAGTATTATTTTGTTATTTCTATCGCGCTATATCTTTGTTAATTTTAAAAATATAATTTATAAAACGTTATCGATTACAATATAATCAATAAACAATTCTCCGTCAATGTGGCAGAGAATTTAGTTTGTCAGAAAACTCTAGATTTGTCGAAAACTTTGACAAAATTTTCCGTAACTTTTCCTGAATACGTTGTGAATTATTTATGTGAATTTTAATGGGTCGGTAGTAAAATAAGGAATAAATGTAGCTCCATTACGCCCGTTTGTCACTGCCTTTAAGGATTCAAATCAACACGCAAAGAAATATATGTAAATATGAATGAATAAAATCTATTCAATATGATCTGATAGCAATATATTAAACATTTTGGCCCATGCAACACTGCGTGTTGCGTACTACGAATAATATAACATTGAAAAGTCCTCTAATTTAAACTTAAGCTTCTATTTCCAATTTTATATTTTTTACTCAATTTCTAAAATATTGAATTTTAAAGGAAGGTTTATTATGTTTTTCTGTCTATTTTCCAATAAATCACAAAAAATTCTCAATAAATAAAAGCCTTTAATTAGAATTTTCAATTTAAATTGTTTCGGTTAGTTCTTAAATGCACGATTCTTCATTTTTTTCCTTTAAAATTTTTCTTCATAATGAAAAATTGTTTTCGTTATAAAAGTTTCTGGATATGTATACCAATATAAATAGATTTTAACACTAGAAGTTATGGAAATAGCGGAAGTTGGATATGTTTCTACAAAGGAATTCATTGCTTCTAGATAAACCGACAGCATAAAGTTGTAATCAGGTGTGAAATCTTGTACTTTTTATCTGTTTTTTTTTTAAGTTCCTCTTAGTATTTAATAATTATATATAGGTAATCAGATAGTATCAGATAATAATCAAATATAACTTATTGTTTCTTTTATCTATTTCTTTACGTTGTTTTCAGTGTTTAATAACCAGATATAAGTAATCATATGGGATTAAGTCGTGATCAGAAATAACTTGTTGTTCCTTTTATTTGTTTCTTTACTTTGTCCCCAGTATATAATAACCAGCTATAGGTAATCATATAGGTAAACAGATAGGATAAAGTCGTATTCCAATATAAACTCTTGTTTCTTTCGCCTGTTTCATTATGTTATTCTCATTATTTAATAACCAGAAATAGGTGGTCACATATATAAAAATATAGGAAAAGGTCGTAATTAGATATAACTTATTTTTCCCTTTATTTGTTTCTTTACGTTGCTCCAGAATTTAATAACCATATATATGTAATCATATACGTAATCAGACGGGATAAGGTCGTATTCAGATATAACTTCTTCTTTTATATTGATCGCAGTATATAATAATCAGATATATGTAAATATGAATGTAAACCGATAGGATAAGTTCATATTCAGATATTACTGTTTGTTCGTTTTAGCTATTTCTTTACTTTGTCCCCAGTATATAATAACCAGATATAGATAATCATATAGGTAAACAGATAGGATAAGGTCCTATTCCAATATAAACTCTTGTTTCTTTCGTCTGTTTCAGTATGTTAGTCTCATTATTAAACAACCAGATATAGGTGTTCATTTATATAAAATATAGGATAAGGTCGTAATTAGATATAACTTCTTTTTCCCTTTATTTGTTTCTTTACGTTGCTCTAGAATTTGATAACCATGTATAAGTAATCATATACGTAATCAGACGGGATAAGGTCGTAATCAGATATAACTTCTTCTTTAATATTGATCTCAGTATATAATAATCAGATATATGTAAATAGGAATGTAAACCGATAGGATAAGGTCATATTCAGATATAACTTGTTGTTCATTTTAGCTATTTCTTTACTTTGTATAAAATAACCAGATATAGGTAATCATATAGATAAACAGATAGGATAAAGTTGTATTCCAATATAACCTTTGTTTCTTTTATCTGTTTCATGATGTTATCCTCATTATTTAATACTCAGATATAGGTGGTCATTTAATATAGGTGGTCATGGTTAATAGGTGGTCAAAAATATAGGATAAGGTCGTAATCAGGTATAACTTCTTGTCCTTTTACATTGTTCTCAGTATATAACAACCAGATATACGTAGACATGAATGGAAACCGATAGGATGAGGTCATATTCAGATATAACTTCTTGTTACTTTTATCTGTTTATTTATATTGATCTCACTATTTAGTATTCCATCTTAATATCCCATCTATGCTGTTCTCGAATGGAGCGCTGCCAGCGGTTTGCGGTTGGAATTTAAGCAAAGACTCTGCGGTAAACTATGGTCGGGCGCACGCTCCTCTCAAATAGGCCAATCTGGGAGTTAAATTCGTTTCGTGTCTAACCTTTCGAGGGCGTATGGCGCATGTAGCGAAAAAGACATAAACATTTATGTTGTGTTATATTTATAAGACTTTAGTTATATTTACTTAATTAATTGATTATATATGTCTTTCTTGTGTGGCGAGTTAGAAGCCAGTTCTCTTATTTGACCCATATGAAATTGAATACTTACTGATGATTGAACATATCCAATAATGTTCGAAAAAATATGCTCAATTCCTTTTTTTATTTCCTATCGATTCTATCTTGATTACGTTGAGTTACCACAGGTTATAACATAGAAGAGAGATTTTATGCATGAAATTTATTTTATTATATAAATTTATTTTATTACATAAATTTAATTTTATATTTAAATTTATATAATAAATATAATAACTTATTGAAAAAAAATGTGCTCCCATAAACTGGCATCTAGAGACGAATTATATTGAAATTTGGGTCGCTATTGTTATCAGATTGGGACTTAAGGATTTGGAGGAAAATAAACTCCTTCAAGTTTATACCTTTGTGTACTGTAGTTTTATTAAAATTATTTAAATGGCTCGTCATCGATATTGAAGCATATATGTGTGATAAATGTAACGATTATGTGGCTGTATGTAAATAAATAAATGAAAAAAATAAATCATCTTCAAATTACCCACTTCCATAATAAAGTTTATATAGTCAAGTTCATATGCTATGTATATGCCATTATATATAATATTTTCTTTGTCGTGCGTAGACTTAAAATTTCAGTCTTGAAAAATTATAATAGCTTCAGGGGTTTCCTTTTTAAAACAACGTATGGTCAAACGATTACAATGCCCACAATTAAATGTAACTACGTGATGTAATATTATTTTCACTTTATTTAAGTTCTTTACCACGACCTAGGTTTCGTTGTATTACAACATCTTCAGGTGGACTATTAGCAAAGATTAATCCTTATTATTCCATACACCGGAACATTCGCATTGTATAACCTCACATAATAACAACAATTGAATTTATTACCCTCACTAAAATACTGGTATATTGTATAACTCTCGGTAATATAATAAAACCTACACTGCGCCCTTGCAATAAACTCACTAACATAAGCAGTGGAAAAATCCGCACAAACCAGGCTTCCGCTATTGTTCTTGAAACATATAAATGCTGTTGGATGTTCCTAAGAGTTAATATTTGCTAATAGTCCACCTGAAGAAGGTTGTAATACAACGAAACCTAGGTTGTGAACTTAAAGAAAGTAGAAATAATATTACATCACGTAGTTTTATTTAATTGTGAATAATTCATTTCTATAAAATTAACGCCAAATATATTGAATACTCGATTACAATACCACCTATTAAAAGTCACCGTAGAATGTAAGTTTGTTTAAAATTCAACGCGCGAACTAATTGGATTACAATCAACGTGCACCATGTGAAATGGTAGATTTCTTTGTACTCGCGTTTTATTACAAACGAAATTCGCTGGCAGATCATACACGTACAATAGACAAAAAAGATCGATAGTTGATGTTGTTGCTGTGGTTGTGTTGTTTGATATTTGGGACTTTTAAAGGTTATTATTTTACTGTCATAATTAGTGTAAATCTGTAGTAGGCTTGTCCAAGCGTTTTGATTTGAAATCGTCTAGTCACGTTTGTGACATAATACGAGGTTGATTGGTTTAGTACTACAAATAAATTTCAACTGTGAGATGATTTGGTATAGAAAACGACCAAATCTTCAAACTGATTGCATATCAATACAAACAATTAATATTTAAATAAATGCAATATCTAATTACTGCGTCAAAAGGATTTGAAAAAATGTGATTTTCACTATTGCGTACAGACATTTTGAAAGCATGAACAAACAAATATTTTTATTAGTAATAGAGAATTGTTTCGTCCATGTTCAAGATTGTTGTTAGTATAACTCTGAATAGAGTAGGTACCGAAAAAATTATTTGTGTATGAGTATAGTGAGTGTATCAGTGGTATTATAGAATGACATGCCATTGTCGTTAGGTATGTAGAAAATGATTTAAAAAGGTTAATTTCAATTTGGTTTAGTACGATTCAATGTATGTCGTCGATTCATTTGTTATGCATCACGTTAGTATAAGGAAAAGTAGATTAAAAGCCAAATAAAGCCAAGTTAATTAATGCGTACTAAAACTTCGTTATAATATGATGATATGGTCCTGTAACATGATATTGTATACATTATAAAATATATTGTATTGCAAAAGTCCATTTTTCAGAAATAATTAATACTGGAATTATCCAGTCCCTTGCAATATTTAAATTAACATAACCACATAGTACAACTTGTATAATAAAAGTAAAATAGTCACATTCAAACTTACATTACCACTCAAAAAATGATATCCTGCAGATTAAAAATTAAAAGCAGGTGTTACATGTAGCGATTTTTATAATGTTTAATATAGCGGAATCGGATGGAATTTTCCTGTAATTTTCCATGGAAATATTCGATAAGAATTTAAGTGGAAAATAAATGAGTGAATATATTTCAAATTTTCTATAATTGGTCATTAAGCAGAGCCCTAACACATTTAGTATCTATTGCAATTACAGCGAATATCTCAATGTATCTTTTGTTTTATAAGGGTTTTTTTTGTTTATTTTTCAGAATAAAAAAAACGTAAACTTATACCAAAGACCTTTTCGCAAGTTCGGATGGAGATATAAAATTTATTATTAATTTGTCATCAAATATTAAGGTCTTTAGCTTCATAGTCCTTCAAAGATAAGCCTTCTGACTTAAAGCAATAAAAAGATACGGCCTTTCAAATATTACATATTTTGACATTGGTTCACACATCACAACTACTATTTCCCATTTATATATAACCTTGAAATTTGGTACGAACGAAGATCTCATAGTACAAGTGAAGGAAAACATAAAAAATGAAGGAAAATATGAAAATATTTATATTTATGTACGGAATTATTATGTGATAAACCAGTTTTCGATATTTCAATCTTCGTTTCTGTATTTTTTTTGTGTATTTTTAAAATACTTATTAAGCTTTGGGATAATACCAAATATCGGTACTCAAATATTGAAAATCTCAGGATGCCAGTTCTACTCGCAAATGCTCGTCTTTTTGCATAATAGTATTACTTTTTTGATGTTTACATCTAGTTCTGAATAATATTTCATATGGATTATGTAAATAGCGTGAAACATTTTTCGTAGTAATTATCTCTGGTTATGGTATCATCCCATATAAAACACAGACTAATGTGTGAAAAGCCAACGAATACAATGTTTAGTAAGCGAAATTTAATGAAAATAAATTTAACTAGCCTATAAATCCCTGGCAACGTAAAAGTTTCTAAATAACTCAAATTACTTTCGTGTTAACTTGTCTAGAAAATGAGTTTTTATTCCCCTGTCGGAAAACTATTTTCCAAGCGAAATTGTAACTTTCATGTGAATATATTGCAGAATAATCACAGAAAGGCCATTTGAAAACGCTTTGTTGAATAAAGGAGACAACGTTTGTTCTCGCCGGGGTAGAAAATAGTTTCAGATTATACCCTTTTAACAGATTTATTTTTCAAATATTATTCTTTTCTTATTTGTTCTGTGAAAATTATTTACTTAATATTTCAATTGTTATATGTACTAGTACGTTTCTAAATTAAAATCGAAAATAAAATTAGTTATTTTATTCAAATAAAAAGTGAAAAAAAATGCTAGGATAACTCAGGGTTTGTATTAATTTCAAATTACCTTGAAGACATATTTAGAGTCAAGGTGTAACTGGAGAGAAAATGAATGAGATATGTCGCTGAATAGTTAAATAACACTTTTTTAAAGGTTTAAGTGTCTAACATTTCGTAGTTATTTCTGTTTTTATAATATTTTACACAATTTTACTACCAACTTTGGAAGCTAAATCCAAAGGTGGCAGATTTATTATACAATAATTATGGTTTTTACAGAGTTTTGGTGCCACATACATTTAATTTCATCGCAATTATATATATTTGGATTTGTGGAGCTTACTAATTAAGAATAAATTTTCATATATAGCGCCGGTATGAAGTTTTTATGAAGACTAAAATTAGAAGTTCAGAGGGTACGAAGTTCAGAGCGTTAAAAAAGTGCAACTGTTAGGTTTTGATCTTACGAAATTCAGAGCGTTAAAAATAATAACAGTTCTGTTCCTTCCGCCTCTCCGCGCAATATCGCGCGAGTGAGATATCAATATATTTATTTGGAATTTTCTTAATCGGAATGACGGAGTGTGACACATATTGCTTACTATCGTTCGCTTATATCAAGATGTAATCATTAAATGTCATTATGTGTGAATATCTGGTGTCTTCTCTCTTACAAAATTAAAAAGTATCTTTTAAATTTAACTTATTAGTCTGACGTTACTAAATGTTTTTAATTTTGTCGTATAAATTTGATTTTTTTCAACATGTTACTTGAAAATAATTATATTGTCAGTATTTTTTTCTGAAAAATTTTCCATTTATACTTAATGATATTGATATTTATATGTATATACAGTGTTCCCTATTTTACACATTCCAAGACAATCGTACTTAAGGAATAAGTTCCAGTCGCCCGTCAGAGCTGCCACGCAATTTTTTTCATTCTATTTTATCTTAAGATTAAGATCTCCGATATAAGGTATTGAGATATATCTTAGGGATGAGGTTTTAGAAGAGCTTGAAGTCACGATTAGGATATTATTATTTCAAAGTTAATATTATGAGTTATTATTATTATAATCAAAGTTATTATTATTTATGGTTCTGTCAATTATAAGTTACGATACTGATGAAGTTTAACTTCATTATTTTCTTGAAAACGTTGGGTTTATTTGTAATAAAGGGTATACGTCTTGACTAATTTGTGACGAATTAGTGTGGGGTGATAAAAAAGAATGATAGCGAATATGTCAGGTAGTCCAAAAAATAAAAAAAAAATGTGGAAAATAGCTTCCTCCCTCACTAGTTATGAGTAAATAATTATATAAATGCATCGTCATTCCTGGAAATTGCATTCATTTAAGTACGCACAGTCGGAGCGATAATACAAAAATGGAGAAAAACGAAGTCAAAGTTTTCATCAGATATCTCTGCCTGAAGAACATGTCTACCAGAGATATACATACAGAGTTGGCGGAAACATTGGGGGACTCTGTTCCTTGATATTCCATAGTTGCATGCTGGTACAAGGAGTTTAAACTGGGCAGAAAATCCACAGAAAACGAGCATTGTGAAGGACCATCCGCATCCTATACCGCAAAAAATGTGAAAAAATCAAAGATCTTGTATTATCTGACCAAACAGTGACTATCTGATATTTAGGTAATATCACAGAGATCTCTTATGGTAGCATTCAGAGGATCCTTCATGACGTAATTTACATGAACAAGGTATCGTTGCGTTGGGTAGCCAAAATGTTAAAACCAAAATGTTGTTTGCCAAAACGAGTCGACATTTCGAGAGAAAATCTTGAGAACTATCAAGCTGATTTGGACAGATTTTTGAGGCGATTTATATTTATAGACGAGACATGGATCCATCACTTTGATCTTAAGATGAAATATTAGTCTATGACCTGGAAAAGACCGTCTTCACAGACACCGAAGGAATTCAAAGTCGCAAGATCGGCGCAAAAGGTTATGGTCTTCATAGGAAGAGCCTATAATAGTGAATCTCTTTTCCAGATAACTACCATTACGATTCCCTCGGTATCGGTAGTTATCTGAAAAAGTGATTAAATATTACAGGCTCTTCGTACGAAGACCAAACTAGAAGATTGCAGGAAACTATAAAGGAAAAGAGGCGCGGAAAACTTCGAACTGGATTGCTGTATCACCAAGACAAAGTCCCATCACACAATGCCAGTCATGATGACTGTGATTCGAGAAATGGGTATATATATATATGTGTGTATATAAATATATGTATATATATATATATATATACATACATGTATATATATATATATATATATATATATATATATATATATATATAATGCAATAAATTTCACTAGATAATTATAGCTAGTAATCAGTTAAAAATTTAAGAGCTAAAACCAACAGGAAGCACAAAGAAGAGGCAAGAAGAAACGTACAAAACAGAGGCTGATAACAGTAGCCGGGTACGAAAATAAAGTTTTGTAGAAAATTATATAAGAAAATTAATATATTTGAAAAATCATTGCGAAAACTAATAAACATCTATTCTGAGGGTTAATCAATTGATAAAAACCACACACGTATATATAGAACATAAAGATAAATGGACGGAGACCCATGCCATTTTTGAAAGGCTTAAATCATAAAAAATATTTTTAGAAATTATAAATTTGTGTAGTTTTTAGGAGAAGATCTGGTTTTTCCAAAAAGCTGTATTAAAAGTTAATTACTTTTAAATTAATGTGAGTTATAATTACTTCAACCTTCAAAAACTCGACACCGAAATAAAATACACACCCGCGCATATAGCATTGATTTAGTATAGCATTGATTTTAGTTATTATGTGAACGTTACGACATTTGTTGAATTTAAACATTTTATTGGCCCCTTAAACTTTATGGAATGAATTGAACTTATACTGGCCATGCTCTGCAGTTAATCTCCATAGAATTCTCTCAATTGTAAGTCTAACTACTATTAAATCAGATATTCCGAAATTCTGCATAAAATCATAGTATTTCGGAATATACCACATTCTCAGTTTTATTTTCCTCGGGTAGAAGTTAAACTCTCGGAGATACATCGCAGGAATACTCGAGGTGATCAGTCAATAAATATGTCAGTCTCCATCCACTTTGTACATTTGAGCATTCGATTATATTTTTTATTAGCAATGTCACATAGTACTGCTCCTGTCAACGATGGTATGTAGCATATAATCCTGGCACGATGATATGTAGCATATAATCTTTCTAAAAGTATTGGTTTTTAACACAAACATATTTTTTTAAATAAGAAATGTACTTTCAAAGATTAGCACGAACAAGTAAATATACATACAAACTTTTCCGTTTTATATATATTGATATATTTGATCAAAGTGATGTTAGTATATTATTGTATATTGCATACCCATACTCTGAGAATGAGAAATGGGAGAATGGAATTAAATCACATATTTTTTAGAGTTTTGTAATGAAACAAGGAAGCATTATAATTTATTCACTTTTGGCTCCATTGTTTTAAATTTACATACATGAAATTATGTGCTTAAATAGTTTATGGAGAGATCTAAACCAATAAGAGGCAAAACATATTTTTTCATCAACGTACCTTCTCATAAGTGTAAGAAAGGGTGAAAAATTGATTTTCCCTTACCCTACTGTGTAGAAAGTCACGTTAGGCTGGTGTTAAAATTAAGTTCCATTTCATATATGTTTCAAAGGAACGTTTAGCTTGTGTTCGCTCTTTAACTTTTCATCGAAACGTTTGAAAAAAAAATTAATAAATATTTTTTGACAACGTTTCGGGTAGTTTGCGACAATAATTTTAAGAATTTTGAGCGCAGTAGATACTGAAACGGATTTCCGGATAGAAATACCACATCACTGCTTTCTTTAAAAAAAATATCTTCGTCAAGTATACGTCATTTTTATACTTATTTCAAATTATAAAAGTTATGTATGGTGTAAATATCACGGTTAACCAATATATTTATTTGTTTTATTTAGAAATATTTATTTATATTTACCATTGATCCATTTGCCTGACCTATTGCTACGAGAGCAATCGTTTACACTCAGCCAAAATACCAGTAAATATTATTGTGGTCGATTGCAACATATTGTGCAATTAAGTAAAAAACAAAAAATGAATACATACATAAGTAATTACATGCATATAAATCTACACACATATTTAATTACGATCTACAGCATAAAGCAATATATATGCTTGTTTGTTTGTCCATAAATAGATACTAACATATGAAACCATTGAACCGATTTCGATAAAATTTTCCCGGATTTATACATACGTTGATCGTTTACAATGGTTACAGGTTATGTGTCATAACGGAAGCTGAATAGTGGTGAAAAGTGTAAAAAAAGAATGAAAACTACCTGTTGTGCTTCAAATGATTAAACCGTAAATATATTTTATTACTTTACACAACAGAAATTAAAATTCGTAATTTTGACAACATTTAATGTATAGTAAATATGGTGTCTTATTGCTGTAGAAGCATTCTTTTCTAATCAACGATAATAAGAATTTTTTAAAAATTGAAAAAGTAGTATTAATAACAAGTAAAAAGTGCATAAAATAACAGTAGTTTGCATTTAAAAAGACAACAAAATTAGAATGAAAATGTCTATACGCGTTACCATGAAAGAGTGAACGGCAGAAAGAGTAGGTTTTAGGAGAGGTAAGACTTTTTCAATCGAGTTTTCGAGATATTTATGGAGAATATTTTCTGGCTGTCTGTAACCAGTTGATTTCAAAGATTTGTTACTTGTAGTAAAGGATAACTATTTTTTTTGTGATGTAGAGATATATTTTCGACTAGCTGAATCCGCGGCTTTGTCCGCGTGGAATTTTGAGTAAGAAAAATTATTAGGAATTTTTTTGAGTTTTTTTCTTGTTCTCTGTGAGCAAAAAGTTTACTAAAAGTGCTAACGCATTGCGTTGGCAGCTAAATCAGTAAAAACCAGTTCGGATATTAGCGTGCACAACGAAAGTAAAGGAAATATTGATCTATCATTCTTATTTCTGAACCGCTTGAAATGAAACCAAACTTGAATATTAGCCCAATCTAAACACATCACTGAAAACCGCATCCAAATTGGTCCAGTCGTTGCTGAGGTTAGTGTGCACAACGAAGGTGCGTACAGGCAAACCGACAAACTGACAAAAACTCTAAAAACTGTTGTTTTAAGCTTAGTAGCGTGTCTTTAGCTTCTAGCACTTAGTTCTACGTAAAAATATTCAATATACAGACTGAGTTTCTTACGACTTTATTATATGTATAGATAAATATAGCGAGTAATTTTCAGAGCGTAACACAAAGCCTTCAGCCGATCATAGATGAATATAATATGTAAGGCGTATGAAGATTGTACAGTGTAGTAAATTCTCTATACATTCTAATAATATATTGAAATTATTTATTATCTGTAACTTATCATTTACTTGATTATTTCTTTATTAATACTTTTTCTGACTTAAATGGCGTTAGTTTTACCGAATAGTTAAATTTGTAAAATGTACTATGAATCTGACTTCGCAGTTTACATAGGGTTGTTCCAGAAAACTGGTGCTTGCTTCTCAATATCCGCACTCTAATTAGAAAACAGTCAATAATAGAAAAAAATGAAAAAGCAAACTTATAGATAATTTTATACTCTACAAATTTCATTCAATCGATAATGACATGCGAGGTACAGGAAGCGATATATTTGCAAAAAAAAGATTTTTGTGACTTTCAATATTTGATGTCTTGATTAGCTCACGCAGAAATCCCATGAGAATTTTCAGTTTATTTTTAAAATTCCAAAACAGAACCTATGCGTATTTTAAGCATTTCTCCTTTAGTTCCAAGGTTTAATCCTCATATTACTGTAATATATTATTTATCTTTAAGCGAAAGAGCATTTGTCAATATCATTATCACCGCATTCAATAGTATGTGTGATTTAATGCTGTCAATGAACGTTCACGCTCAGTTAGTATGCCGTGTTTGTACGAAGTTAGTTTATTTATTTAGGTCTAAACATTGTTGGCAATCTGAACGAAAACAAGTCAACGACCGGATTGAGGGGGAGAACGATAGAGAAGTTGACAATTGTACCGAATTTCCGGTTTGCGTTTGAGTAAGAACTTTCTTGCAGAAGTAATCTCGTGAGCTTTGCGCTTGGCTTGGCAATAATTTTATTAATACTTATTTGTGACTTATATTTAGATTTATAAGACGCGTTTCTCACATATTTTTTAACAAAAAATTAATTTCATTACGCAAGTAATTGATAATTTAAACTAATAAAGGACTTCATAAATAGTTATTTGATTCTGTTGTCTTTGTCAATCACCAATTTTGTTTTTGTCTTTTTCTTTAAATGTGTAATCAGGTTTTGGTTCATTTTTGTTTCAGATTAATTTTATCAACTTATCTGATACATTGCCGTTATGTTCTGTACATCAAACAGATAAATAAAAGTGATGTGCCTATGTGTGTGTGAATACTTATTCCGTTTGCGTTATGATTATTAAAACCAATCGGATGTTAAAATAAATTGTCTTTCTATCTGTTTGTAAACTTATCTATGAGAAACGATTTAATTTGTAAACAGCTGAAGCTATTGACATGAACCACGAGATCCATTTATTTTACATTTCATGATGACATCTCGAACGGTATCGACGTTATAATGAGAAATTTAAAATTAATCAGAATTACGGGGATTGTGGGGGGCTAATATGTCTAATATAAGAACATAAAGTATACCATTTAAAACATAACATTTTTATTTAGGAATTCCATGTCGACGAAGTTGCAAAGTACCGCTCGTTTTATATATTTTAGTTTTCCTATATATTTTACATATTTCGCAAATCGTGTTTTGAAATATTTAGTTTATTACCTGACGTGGTAAGTTTAAAAAAAATGTTATTCTTGTGATATCCTATTCGTTCAGACTAATATAAAGATTATACACAATTAAATGAAACTACGTGATGTAATATTATTTTTACTTTTTTTAATTTCTTTACCACGACCTAGGTTTCGTTGTATTACAACATCTTCAGGTGGGATATTAGCAAAGATCTTTGCGTGCATATCTTTGCTAATATCCCAGCTGAAGATGTTGTAATACAACGAAACCTAGGTCGTGGTAAAGAAATTAAAGAAAGTAGAAATAATACTACATCACGTAGTTTCATTTAATTGTGAATAATGAATTTCTACAAAATTAACGCCAAATATATTTAATAAAGATTATATTTGAAAAGTATTTTTTTGATAAAAATTATGAAATGAAAAAAAAAATTTGAGACACCTGTAAAAAATTTCCACCTAAATATCTTTGAGTTTTAGCCATACCCAAACAATGCTATGTCACTATATCAAATTTTAGGTTTCTAGGTTAAGCAGCAAAGGAACTGATATACACATGAATTATATTTAAGTATTTCCTTTTCCCTTTTGGGGTATGGAACCTTAAAAACAGATAAACAAAAAGAAACTAGAGGCATAAAATTCACTTCTCTAAGGAAATGTTAATGTGAATCCTAAGCAATATTACAACAAAAAATACATTTAAATCAGCCCACAAGATTTGAGTGCCGCTTTAGTAAATAGACAGGGAGAAACTTTAAACGAAAGCAGCAAATGAAACGTATTTCCTTACTATATAATCTGTCTGGGGAAAAGTTCCTATTATATGTTCTATTAAAACCATTTAACTATAATAAAATGCTAATAATATATTTTTGACACCAATGCTGCGTCGTAACGAGAGTTGACTTTAAGAGTTAAGATGTAATAACAGACGCTTAGATGACGCATGAGGGTGATGCATCTTTAAAAAAAAACAAAATTATGAGACTCTGATAAAGTCTTATCTTTTCTCGTAATTAAATGAATTTTAAGATTGGCTTAAGTGAATTGGTGTAAGAACAAAACAATATTTAATTGCAAACGAAATTACTACATTTTTTTGCCAATAAGGCGTTGCAAATTCAAAATTAAAAAAAAATGCTATTTATACCTTTATTTGTGATTTACTCTTTCAAATTTATGATAAAAAATTCAAAAATTTTAAAAAGTATTTTTTTTTAATATTCGAAATAGTGATTCAGGATAACAGACTTTTGTCAAAGTAGAACCCAAATCGAAGAGTGGTTAAGGAATATGCCCGGAAAATTTCTTAAAACTGTTAAGTTCCACGGAAATTATAGTGTTACAAACACACAGAATATTGGCCTTACACTACTCAAACTTCGGTTTGCTCAGTCTAAATATAAATACTTTTGGCAACGTAGTTACTATTGAATATTTATATATCTCTCACACATTAATACATTTTTTCTAGTTTAAATTTAACAAATATTCTTTATGTAAACACCTATTTCAACATACCTATGTTCTTGTGCATTTATATTCATTTCATTTTTCTATAAAAACTGAAAGACTTTGTTTCTAGAAAATATACTTTTTAATATTGAGTAATTGCTGAAAATATTAAGCAATTTATGATGCTAATTTATGTGATATTCGTTCTCATTGTTACAGAACATATATTTACTGCATGATATAACGTAAGTTAATATAATAAATGCAAAAATGTGCTCAAATATTTAATACGCAGTCACATCTAAACTGTTTATAAGTTATTATAAAATTGGTTTAGATATAGTTCATGATCTAGAACAACATATATGCTATTTTTCTCACGAATAATTGTATTTTTCCTTGCGAATAAAACAGGATGTTTATTACCTAAATAAACCTTATCTTAAACCTGCCTATTTTGGGTGAAAATACTAAAACCTTTAACATTTTTATAAGGTCGGCATTACGGTGATCTCCAAAATCTATATGGGTAAAGATGCTGAAAAAAACTTATATTTACATATAATCATAATTAAAGAAAAGTTTGTCCGTTCTCTGTATAGTAAGAGTAACTATTAAGGGTATCATTGAAATTCCATTGAACTGTATGTATGAACCTGCAAAAATGGTAACTTATTTTTCCTAAACGTTACACTTTCGTTGTAGCAATTTTCTAATGCAGGTGTTTGTGTATTATTGATGAAAAATAGGGAAAATCATATTTAAATTAGTAACATAATTAAACTAGTTTTATTTATTATAATTTTGTAGCGAATTGTAAATTCTTGTATAATTCAGGAAACGGGAATTATTCGCAAATAAATTTCTCAGATACGATAATTCGTTAAAGTTTATTATCTATAGATTATATAAGTTACTATTTATAGATGATATTAAATATGTGTACGTTTTAATAATATTTTTATAAATTATATCCTTTCTGATATCTTTATTAAAAGTAAATCGATTGGTTAATTTTTACCAATGGTCAATATTCAATATTCAGTTTTCATGGTTAATATTCAGTTTTTATAACTTATTACATACAAATCTTTATGTGTAAGTAATAATTTTACACCATAGAAAGTTCATAAATTTCCTCTACAGGTTAGATATTTTATTACTGTAAATCGATATAAAATATACAGGCGTAGAAACAATAAAATGTGTACACATAACAGGAAACGTAAAGCGGGCGCTTTCCGCCCTACGTAGTGGAGGAGACGACTTGATATCTTCATCGGGGCGGCACGCCTTTCTCATGGCTTGATATGAATCACGCCAATTGAATACATCAATCATTTATATTGTGTTTTAGTAAAGAAGTATTTCTGAGTGAATATATGTGATTATTTTTTATACTATTAAAGTTTTGCTTGTTGCATGGTTACTTAGTTCGGGGAAACGTAGTTTTTTATATTTTGAGATATATCGATGCTCATAATTTGCAATATTTTGCATTTTATCGCATTACAATAAATAAAGTGAATTAATCATTTATGTGTATAGAGTAAATTATCATTTATGTGTACTATTGGAACTGATACAGCTATCTGTTAATTGTAGAGCTTATAGCTGTTTTAAGAGAAACATGTAAGATTTTTATATAAGTTTAAGAGAGTAAGTAATAATTTAATTTTTTTTGGGTAGAGTGGAAATTTAGTTAAAATGGATAAATTATTTTTCCACAAACTAAATTCTGCTTGAAGAATTGCAAACGCATGTATACACAATACGTAGTTTAAAAGATTTTTTTTCCAATTTTTGTGTTATTGCAGATCTCACGTTTCTCATGTTTTCTAGCATCACTCCCTGAAATTATTAATCCGCAAAATTAAAGAAAGAACAATACCATTTGCATTTTAAATATAGCTTATGTGGAGTGTTAAATTTAGTTTTGTAAAGCATTCAGATTCTGTTTGCTACCTTCTTTATAGGTTTGTGTTTTCATATTAAACTAATCCAATTCTTCCCATCTCATTTAGGGTTTTATAAGACGTATTATTTGAAATTGAAAAACTGATAAATCTCAAAAGATGCCGGCAAAATTTCATCTGGTATTAGGCTTAATATTATGGAAAAGAAGATGATATTGTTGCAAGAAAAGAAAAAGAATAAGCCCCTTAAATTATTATTTATATTGTTACACAGAAAATAATAAATCTTGTTAGATTTTGCAAAAAAGTGGCGTTTATATCCCTTTATGTCCTCTGTCCAAAGACGTTACATACTAATCTGTGAAATTTGCAGATCCGACAGCGTACTGTAAACGTTGTTGATTTCGAGATCACTTTATAATTTATTTTATAGCCAAATTATATTTATAGCAAAATATCTTTATATTTTGGTATTTTATCGTGTTATTTCTATTACCATGCTAGAATATAATAAGCAGATACACATAAAACATTCGTAAAAATATACATAAACAAGATATACGTTAAAACATAAAACATATACATACACAAGATACACGTTAAACACAAGTTTTCACACGAAAAGTGTTATATTAAATGTCTACAAAAAGTACATAGTTAATATCTCTGAAAAACTTGTGTGAAGATTGTTTACAGAAAGCATGTATTTATTCTATAATCAATGTCTTTTCATTAGCAGAAAACTAAAATGTCTGAACTGTCATGAAAGTAGCACTAGTTCTATATTATTAAGTATTAAAAAGGCAAATAATTTGTATCAGTAGATAAATATTTAAAAATAGTGAAATTCAAATCATGGCTTTAAAACTGGGTTACAAGTTAAAATTGATTAAAAATGTGGACATCACATATTTGTGTTCGAGATGATTGACCGTAAGAAATAAATTGTAACGCATTCAGTACAAACGTTATCGACATTTAAGCGGCCAGTTTAGCAATTGTCGATTACACTACATAAAATAATACTTCATTGAAAACACGTTTAATATGAATCCATTGTTTAATTTAACAGTAATGTACAAAGTGAAATTTTCGTTCCGCAAAACAGGGACCGACTCATATTTTTTAAGAATTTTCCTCACAAATGAAAAAAAAAGAAAATTGTATATATCTTCTTATGCCTGTATGAGTCCCGCTGGGTGAACAATATCCGCCCTATGTGAGTTTGGGAGATACACTCAATGAAGCTTAATAAATTTTGATAAATCGGGTTATATGGGCAGCTATGGTACGGCGTAAATCGTAGCGTGCTACGTCGTAGTCAACATCGTAGAGGGCTATGTGAGAGTATCAACATTTTGTGTTTGTGGTTTATTGAAATTGATTTGTGATATTGCAGGTGTTATGGGCTGCTATTACATAAAATGACTATTAGCTCGTAAGTTTTGAGAACAGATTTCGACATGATCTGACATTATTGACAGGAAGAGGCAATTCATCCAGCATAAATCATTTATTTTCTTGATTGTGAAAGTAGAGTGCAGCTTAAATGAAATAATAATATACGATTTATTGGGATATTCTTAGTTATTTATGTATATAATGATGTAATTAAATAAAGATTTTTAAATCCTTTCGATTTTTTTTGGAAAATCTGAGAATGGGAAAGGTTATATTTTTACTGTTTCATCGAAGTGAGGCATTATGAAATTATTTGTAAATATTTGTTTAAAAGAATTTTTCTGTGTTGGTCATATAATTATACTTGTATATTTTATATTGATATTTTGTGCATCTATAAACACACAAAAAGGAACTTTGTTTTATGATCATTATGTTTGGTGTAGCGGTATTCGATTTAGAGTTTATTGTGTTATATAAAAAAATGTTTGTTGTTTAAATTAGTTTATCACTTAGCCTGTTAAATTAATTATTGTTACATCTTAAAAAGTCTAACTGACTAATAAGTTCATCGTCTGGGAATCTTTACCCGCAATAAGCTGTCCTCTATATTTACTCCTTTTGTGGCCACACTATCGGAATACGATAAACTAGAGCAAAATGTTTTACTAGGCGAGCTCGAGAGCAAAAGGAATCGTATAAAGAGATAATTAGTGTAAAGAGATGATCTCGAGCTCGACATCATCTCTTTACACTAATTAGATCATGAACACCGTATAAGGGGCCGTAGAAATAAAGCAAGATTGTAAGAACTGACACCAAGGCACCAAGGTAACGTATCATTTTGGGTCATGATACTCAATATAGGGAATTCTCCTTTTTTGATTATCGTGACTCAGGATGATGTATGTTAAAGATATGCGCTTAGAATGATATGTGATATTAAAGCGAGTGAGATTAAAAATAAAACGAAGCCTCTAATCTTTATATTTTTTTATTTTAAATTAGGTTTAAACCGTCGGTTTACCTACGTTGTATTACGAAAATATAAAAAAAATTTAAAGAAATAGATTTCTTTCAGATCAACAAACAAAATTTACAGACTAGACTTTTAACATTAGTTGTGTTTATGCATTGCATAGAGTTATGCGCTGGTAGTCCGGAATAAAATGCCGCGCAAAAATTAACCCATGCAGTTCACAAATTAACTGGGATATGTTCCATTATTTTTAAAAATTAAATTATTAGCAGCGTATTCAGTTTTCGTGCGCAGCCTTCAATATTTTAACGCTCATGTTTATATCTTTACTTCTGTAAATGATAACATAATTGTACGTAACCTATCTTTTAATTTAGGGTTTACATTATTTTTGTATAAAAAATATTTCAAATCTATTTAGCTGTTTAAGTGTGAAAGAAAGACAAACAAACTAATAAATAGAACACATTTCTATATATATATATATATATATATATGTGTGTGTGTGTGTGTGTGTGTGCGTGTGCATGTGTGTGCGCGTGTGTATGTGTGTGTGTTTGTGTGTGTATATGAGCGTGTATGATGCAACTTATTAGTCGTCAGGATCCTATTTATTAACAATGTAATATCACAGTATTTATAAGTCATTACTTTATGTAATAGGAATATTATTCACGTTATTTTATGTCTTATAAATAAAAAACTTGTATTGTTTATGATAATTTTTCGTCATGTAACTCTCTATTTGATTAAGCTGTATTAATTCTCGTGAAGTGAATTTTTTGAAAAAGAATTTTATTAGAAACAATTCGTATCACCTCGGATATACGTTGAAAAATATCAAACAGATACATTTATTTGTTTATTTATCTACTTTAATATATTTAATTGATACATATGGCGGACTCATTGCTACGAGAGTAATCTTTTACAGTTAACCATAACACCCGTGTAGCCCCACTCGACGAACAGCCGGGAATCGAACACGGGTCTCCACGGTGCCCTGCGTTTTCAAAGGCATATGGCCTTTGAAAACGCAGCGCACCTTGTCATGAACCCACCATACCACGGTGACGACTCTTCATTAAAGACATTTAAAAAAATAGGAAGTTGTCTTTAATGTTAATTGTCAAGAACATTGTTTGATAATAGAATGATTTCTCTAGAAACGCCAACAATCAACAAATAGGTCGTTACAGAAAATTCGTTGATTACAAGTCTTTTGTCCTTGCGAGTAATTTATAAAGTAACGAGTGTTCAATGACATAAGTACATATAAAAAGTTATCGTTTAATTGGCGTTGTAAAATTTTGTTAACCGTACTCAACTTAATATGTTTTGAGATATTTAATCTGGGTTTTGAAAATGTTTGGTTGATAATTATTTATCCGACTGCGATACTTGTAATTGTTATTGTAGCGGTGATTGTTTGCAATAGATTGTGACACCGATTAGAACTAACTTCGGTTATTAGTGAAGCGAGGGCTAAATTTACATTTGGGAAGGTATATTATATTTATTACATAATGTTTTACGACATGATAATAGAGACATTAGAAGCATCTTCTTGCAAGTCATGGGTCAAAATCATTAGAAATTTTGAGACTGTTAGAGATAAATGGCCGAGCTTGAATTTATAAGTTTTTTTTTCACTAGAAAACCTTAAAAATAACGCATTTTTCAGACGTGACAGCCTAAACATTTTGTATTTTTTAATTATTTGTCAAAAAATACACAATTTAGAATTTTATCGTGTACATAAATCGTGAATAAATATCTCCAAAGTAGTCGATTTTGAAATTTTAAACCATTACCTTCTTTTAAATCATCTAGCACCTTCTTTTAAATCATCAATATTTTGATGATCATTCGTTATATACTATTGCTAGATTACTTTTTTTAAATTTAAAGATATAATAAATGGTTTTTGTTGGAAACAAATGGTTATATTCTGAAATATATTATTTAATGAGAAATATATTAAATGAAGAATGTTTTTAATTTTCATATTTTTACGAATAACTATATATTATACATTGCAATTTGTTCTGTTTACTTGGAGCAGCCATTCTGGTTTTTTGTATCATTTTCATTATTAAATAATGTAAAATATTGACAATAACTTAAATTATGTTCTTATAATTTCAAAATAGAACACCGTGACAAGTGGAAAGATCCAATAAAACTCAGCTTCTATGGTAAATATTTTGGATGCTGTGGCACGTAATAATTACATATCAAAATTAAGTTCCTGTTTTAATTAAATTTGGTGCACAACATCTTTCCCAGAGTAGCTTAATTAATTTCAAGTAATGACGGTTAAATTATCTCTTTCTGTGCTGAAAGAAGAACGATAATCAAAATTTTATGTCGCTTCAAAATCGAGAGAAAATATGAGAAGCTACGTTGTATTGTACATAATAATATTTAATTAAATTCAATACAACAAAATGCAATCAAATCTGAACGTCTTGAAATATCACCATCATATTGCAACTAGCAATTAATTACAAATGATTCATTAATTATAATGAAAATTAGTTAACATTGGCAATTAATTATAATGAAAATTAGTTAACATTGGCAATTAATTATAATGAAAATTAGTTAACATTGGCAATTAATTATAATGAAAATTAGTTAACATTGGCAATTAATTATAATGAAAATTAGTTAACGTTGGCAATTGAATCTTGAAAGTGGTTTTCGTATTCTGATTAGATTATTAAAGCTGTAATTTGCAGAAGAGCATATTTAGAGGTCATTAATATTTGATTTTTATCTTTTATAGTTCACGAAATTGATTTTATGTGAAATAATTTAAAAGAGTACTTAACATGCAAACAAGAAGCATTTAATGAAAAACGGGCTAAAAATGCTATTAAATTCTTATAATATCTCCCATGGAACATAACGTTATTTTAATATGTTAACATACTTTTATCTTAAATTTAAACAGAACTTTCACAAGACACGGCCATTTATATATAATAAATATTTAGTGGTGGAAGTTATAAGTAAAATTTGAAACAGTTTCGTGAAAAATATTTATGGAGCGAATCTTTATAGTAAAATATTCATAACTCTTAGACCATGGTCTAAGGGATTGTGGGAAAATATTGGTAAAATTTGGGTAAACATGTAATGACACAAATATTAGTGAGCGATGTTCCGTATTATATATGAGAAAAACATTTTGTTTCAAACTTATTCTATTGTAAAACATCTTATTTAGAGGATATGTTTAAAAACCAATGTCGCGAAGTGTTGCTTAACTTACATTCCAAATAAATGAGAAAAAGATAAGAAATTTATATCGCATTCCACGTTTACACAAGTTCCGTTAGGTAAACGACATCCACCCTATGTAAGTAGACACAGTTTTGGGCGGCGCGAGCACTCAATAAAGCTTAATAAGCTCTGATGAATCGGTGTTATTCGCCACTACGACGTAGACCGTTCATGCTACATCGTACTCTGCTACGCCCAGTGTTATTCGGGCGAATTAACCGTTTGCGGTTTATTGAAAGTCATTTGTGATATTATAGGTGCGTAAAGCTCCTATTGTATAAAGGTAAGGATTGGTAATAAATTTTGATAAAACATCATTTCGCTCACGAAATAATATTATTGGCAGTTATATACAGATCGCGGTTTACAAGTGTAAGATATTGCTTGAATGAAATAATGGACTGCGGTCAATTGAAAGTGATTTGTAGTATTTCAGTCTAGCTATCAAAACAATATATAGAGAATAATGTATATTAAACTTGCAATGAAGAATATGTATGTATACATATATATATATATATATATATATATATATATATAATGTATGAAAAAGACAATAAATTTTGAATAAATTATACTAAAAACCGACTTGTGTTTTATAGTCGTGGGAGATTGCTTTAACGAAATAAGGGACTGAAGTTAATTGAAATTGGCTTTTGATATTTCAGTAAGTGGCTTGAAGTATTTCAATATAAAGTGTAACGAAATAAAGGATTGTGGTTAATTGCAAGTGGCTTGTGGTATTTCATTCTGATATGTAACTAAATAAAGGACTGTAGTTAATTGAAAGTGGTAAGTGGTACTTTAAATTGAAGTATTGAAGTAAAAAAAACACAGCATAAAAAGTAAAAACATATAAATAAATTACTTTTTAATTATTTATACCAATAAAATGTACCAAATGGAAAACGAAAATGTACAATAATGCTCTGTACTATTCTATAAATATCGAATCATATACGAAATTCGTACCATTTGCGTATAATTAGCACACAACTTTTGCATATAGAGTTTTCCTAGAAACTGTATTATGTTATAAAAAAGTCGAAAATGAAAGAAAATATTGAAAAAAGCAATTTTTATCCTAAAGTGAAAAATTTATTTTCATATTTAGATTGAAGTAATTAGATTGTTGACAAGAAAGTTATGTGAGATACTGCGGTGCTGCTGTCACATTTTTCTGGCAGATAGTTTTTGAGGCCTTTGGAAGTTACAGCTTTGCCACTACGACGTAGGTCATACTACACCGTGCTGGTAGTTGTATATTATTGGGTGCGTTCATGATCGGGGTCGAACTTGAATATCTATTGATTTTTAATTTAGAACCATTTTTTATTAATTAATGACGTAAAATCATCCATACCACCAATTGTAAAACCAAATCAGTTTTTTAACTTGAATACATCTGTGTGAAACACGAGCCGCATATGAGGTACCCTTTAAAAATAGAAAAGAAATACAGTTACCCTGACACTACGATTAGATTCATTGGATATCTAATCTTAAATATTGACGATTTAAATCCATTTCTCAATATGGTCATTTCCCAAGAAAGTCGGGTCGAGATACAAGTATTTTAAGAAATTTTAGCTTCTGTCTATTCTTTTTTAGTCGAGAATTATTTCTGATCATATTTTTTTAATTCATATGAAATTAAGTGATCAATAATACTTTTGTGAATTACTTTATGTTGTTGAACATTATGTATAGGTATGAAGCCATATTTTATTTCATTTGAGTAATAATATGATGAGACTTTTTATTATTTTTTCGCTGTTTTTTTAATTATATTTTGAATTTTTTTTTTCAATTTTGATGACTTTATTTATTTATTTATCTACTTTAATGTATCTAATTGATACATATGGTGGACTTATTGCTACAAGAGCAATCTCTTACAGCCAACCACAACACCAGTCCAGCCCCGTTCGACGAACGACCGGGAATCGAACCCGGGTCGCCGCGGTGCGTCGCATCGTCAAAGGCCGTATGTCTTGTGATCAATCCAACACACCACGGCGACGACGTAAACTTTATAGACGATTATAAAATTATTCATAATAGGTTATTTGTTATTGATTTATTATTTCAAATGCCTTGGATTGTTTTTAGTCACCTATTGTATTAAGGTTTATAGGAAATAAATTAAAAAAAAATGATTTGCGTTTAAGTCAAAATTTAATAATTTTTACAAAAACTTATGTGAAGTATTATATTTTACTAGAAAATCTTTTATCTAACAACGTGTGGTAATATTTTTAAAAAGCTGCCTAAAAATGTTCGCTTAAAATTTAAACACGCCTGACAAAAATACAGGTCGACAATGGACGTTTTCATAAGCTGCTTTTATTTCGGGGCTTAACGAATTGGTCATTAGAGACAACTCGCTGGCTACAAGAGTAAGCCTTTGTTACTGGGAGTGACTTTAAAGTAACAAGCTTTCAATGACTTAATTCAATGAGCAAATATTTTGTTGATTTGTCGTTTCCTAACTTTGTTCAAAGCGTTGCGTATTCACGTAAACTTGCGTTAAAATATATCATCTGAATTTTAAAACCTTTGTCTCCACAATATCCTTGAGGAATTTTATAATTGATGGTAATTACAACAAAGATCGTTGAAGACAATTCAAAATATTGCTGAGAGCTTTTTTGGTTATTGCGAATTTGAGGACTGTATGCAGGTGTCTCATAAGTAATGGACCAACCAAAGAGGGGCGATATGCCAAGCTTTGATTAGGTTACTGACAAAATTCACTTTAATAAAAATCTTTTATTTTTCGGTGTAGAGATATTTTTCTAAAATTTTTGAAAATTGCTGTTCTGGTTTGATATTTTGAGTGCCATGGCAACAAATTATTTTTTTTTCTGATTGTTATTTTTTTATAGTTATGTATAGTTGAGTATCAAGCTTTTTGAATCAATTGGCACATTTTACGACAAGTAATACAGTACTCTCAAAAAAATTGTAATACTTACTTTATAGGATTTCATAAATTTCGTCACCCAACTGTGACGGTTGAAAAAAATGGATTACTCAGAACTTTCAAACAATTTTAAAAATAGCACATGTAATATCAATATTATGGTAATGAAAATCTTACTGCTTTAACTATAAAACAAATATTCACATTTAACCACTGAAGGTATCCATTGTAAGTAATTACCCTAAGTTTGAATTTTTATAGAGAATGTATTTTCCTTTAAATTTTTTTCATGGAAACTTTTAATACATTTGAAAAACAATATACTAATTTAGAGTTGGATAAATTAAACAATATTTAAAGAAATAAAATTTTTATTTTCGTTTATAACAAATGTTCAAACTGCCCGCAATTGATTCTAATGCATATATAATCGGTAACAGTAATTTAAAGTTAGAAATGATTTTAAATTTGGTTATAAATATTCAGAAATTTAGCAAAAATTGTTGCCTTTTTTAACATATTTTTTTTAAATAGCGCCACATCAGTAGCAAAGATACGAGTAAGAGGAACGGAGACGTTTATCTTTGACAAGAAAATTTTTTTTTTGTTTGTGAATATGTAGAGGGCATTTATATTTTGAAATAAATAAATCAAGTGGACGGTACGATTCTCCACCATTGCTATCTAATTCGTCACAAATAGAGACGACTTGATGAATTAGAGTCAGTGATTCTAATTAATTGAAATACTGCACTTTTTTGGTGATTTTATAAACTTAAGTCAGATAAGGTGTAACTATTTATTAACATTCACAATGAAGTAATCCACTGACTCCTGTTAAGTATTAGGTTGGCAACCAATAAAACCGCCAGTTTTATTCAAGGAACCAGAATCATTCCAGAAACGTTTCGAATGCCTCTAGTATTGTATCTAAACTGCAACATTTTATATTCTGTTCAATTAGCAAATGAGTCTAGGCGATTAAAAAACAAAAAAATCGTATCCGTCCATTCATTCAACTTTCTGTCACCGCCTCACAGTCTGCACAACTTCACATATGTATGGATATATGAAACTTTACATATAATGTTCACATATTGCAAAACGTTATTTTCGTTAACGCACCAACCCCTTCACATAAAGTAGAGAAGAAAACCATTTTTCATTCACCACATCGGGCGGGATGTCTTTGAGCAGTTTTTGGAAATAAAATTGATGTAAAATCATTATTATTTTTAATCCTAAATCCTCATTTGCCAAATGTGATGCTTCAAATTGATGTATTGCACCCTATTCGCTCCCTTCTCATAATATACAATGGATTTGAAAAACGCGAAAATAAATAGTAAATACGTTTGATTAGAATTTTTTACAAACATTATTTTGGGTACCTTGCATTAAACATTTTAATAGACATATATAGCTATGGAATTCTATGTCATGCTTGTTCCGACACGTATTTGGATTCATTTTATTTTAGTAGATAGAAATAAATAAATATATTTCATCAGTCATATATTACACATATATTTTACAATCATATTTCTAGTACATATATTAAATTGGTATACACTATAGCAGGGTTTCCCAATCTTTTTTTTGTTGAGGCTCCCGGACTATAAATTATATTTTCATGCCCCCCCTTTGATTTAGTAAATTAAATAAAAATGGTAACTGAAGTTTGTAAATACACAAACTTACCTTTTAACAGTGAGACAATAATTTTACACACTCACTCTGATTTCTCAACAAAAAATGTTCACCAAAACGTCAAATTTTTCGCAAGTTTGTGGTAATAATAGTGAATATGATATTTAATTTCATTAATTTTATGCATGTAAATTAAACATTACATTGTAATGTTATTTGTTAATGTTGTTTGTATATTTTTTTGTTTTTTCTTTCTAAAATGCAAACGCTTTCCGCCCCCCTTGACATCTCTATATGCCCCCCTTGGGAGGCGCGCCCCCCTGGTTGGGAACTCCTGCACTATATGATTACGTGTATGTTACATTTAAATACATTGCTTAAATCTTACATACGGGCCAAATAATGATGTTTATCTTGCTTTGTATATAAAATAATATTAAAGATATATCCATATGAATTTTCCGGAACTTTTGAAATATTGTGATATATCTCGTTGCTATCGATGATATTCACAAGTCGGTGAAGAATAAATATAGGTTCTTAGCGGAATTGTGAAGACTATCTTTGAGATCATTTCTGATAGTTGTTTCTATAAATAACAAGATAAGCAAAAAGAGAAAAATTTGGGTAAAGGAGCAAATCGTTTTAATATCAACATTTATTTTGTAATTATATGTAAACTTATCAACTTTATTTATATGTTAGATGCATATAGGGCATTTTTAAATTGTAATAACGAACTGATATCTTTGGTTTTCTGAATACAACATAAGATTATTATGGTTAATAAGACTATTTCTACATCATTCCGTTCCAGAGACAACATTTCAACGCTGATAAAAGAATTAAAAGTCAGGCATTGTCTGCACATCAGTTTCCGGCTACCATCACCAACAAAATTATACGATGTAACGAGGTTTTGTGAGAATTAACCCCTTATTCGGATTTGAATAGTCATCGATACGACTATTATTCCGCAGAATGAAATATCGGTATAGTGGAGTTTCTTTTAAGTTTCTTTTATGGTGATAATTTTTAAGATCTGAAGATCTAACTATCAGAAATAAAGAAAATGAAAAAAAAATTATTTAATAATAAAATATTTTTTTTAACAAACAATCAATTGAAAAAATGTTTTAGAATGTATTTATCCTCTTATGTTGGTTTAAGAACAAACTTACGAATTTTTCGTTTCATTAATTATTTCCTTATACTGTATAGGATAATAGAAGATTATTCCAAGTACTTGAATTATATTTAATGAAAATTTTCCCTGTAAGGAGTTTTAGTAATGCTTATAGGCTTGAATTAAGGCTACTGAAAAAGTTGGGTTAGCTTTTTTACCGCTTTTTGCCATCGCTTACGTTTAAATAGACCCAACGTTTTTATTGTGCTTTATTTTTTTGCTTGGTTTTTTACTTATTTCTCCGCTCTCAGACGGTACAATGTAATCATAATCATCTAGTAACATCTAGGCATGTGTGGGGCGTAAAGTGATAGATGTATCATGTTAATATGACGAATAATGTTTTAAACTGGAATATATAGGTTTTATTGCAGTATATGTTGAATTTAATATAAAAATGGATTTTAGAAATTATGTTTTCAAAAATTTATTTTAAACTTATATTACATGGTCAATTGCGGAATATCAAATGTATTTGCAATTATCGAATATAATTTCAATTTTTGTTGTAAATCGAAATTTATTAATTTATTTAATTATTTGCCTACAGTTATTAAAATATTACAGTTTTAATACCTTTGCGTTTCAATAACGCTTAAATGATAATTAATTAAATTCCGTAATATTACAACACATAACAATGATTAACTTCAGCAAATTTACCGTCACTCATCATAAACAAGTCACGCGCTGTTGCAACTACAGTAAGAAAGTGGAAAATTTTGATATAACTTGATTTTAAACATACCGACAAAGCAAAAAAGATGATGACTTGGCAAGTACAGGTGTTTATCAGGTCAGGAGTGTTAAAGTTTTTCAATAAATTAGGACATAAAATTTTTCTCTATTTAACAACCGCAAAATTACATCAAAGAAAGTTCTCTTCTCTACTGCAACGTATAGTAATCCAGAATATCTAAGAAAAAATCAGCAGGAAACAAAAAAAGGAAATCTTCATAACGACTCATGTACAAAAATCGATGCAATGTTTTTGGACATGTTCAATTAATTTCATGTGAGTTCCATACAATAGAGCTGACTTCGAAGTTGCTTAGTACTAAAATCATATTTAATAGGTTAATTGGAAAAATAAAGTCCCCAGGATTATATAATAAAATTCATGCATTCTGAATGACTTTTTCTCTACATCCGCTAAATGACCACTAAAAGTCAGGGACCAATCAAATTGAATTACTACATCAACTACTTCAACAAGTCGGCATAATGGCAGCTCGCCAATGGTATATTCTAGCCCAAGAGGTGCTCGCGTCTCACTGATATCCATTATAGAGTACTTGCTTGAATTGAACCGCAGACTGCTCACAATGCTCCACTCAAGAACAACATGGATATTACGATGCAGCTATTTGCAATCTGCCATGCTATACAAATAAAGCAACTTCGGACGGATTATATATTTAATATAGAAGTAAACTTCAAAATAAAACTGCACATACTCCTACTATTGATCTTACATTAACGTTCAAATAGCCAGTCAAGGCGCTCGTGACTTCATTTCATGCGACGGTGCTATCGTTCGCTGTCCGGCGATGATTAAAGCTTTCCTTGAGCACTTTAGGTCGGTGTATGGTCAGAAAGTTCTTCGACTTAACTATGTATTTATGATGTCTTACTTAGATTAGTTACAGGGACTTAACAGTTGCTTCCTCCAAGCAGAACCTGGAGAGATCAATTGGACCTGGTTGCAGAGATCCATAGGAAGACTAACCTGGTTATACGCACAAAGTATGCACTGATATTTTCATTGAACATTTAAAACGTATATTTAATACGGAATTGTCAATTAATGTTGACAATCCAGCCATATATATATATATATATATATATATATATATATATATATATATATATATATATATATATGGCTGGAGTATATAATAGGACCCTAATGATGCAAAATTATTCTTGTAGCTCTCGTACCTAGGGGTGGCAATTTTTCAGGAGTAATTAAGTATCGGATTGCGACTCTCTCTGTGTTGGCGGAATTATTCGATTTTGCATTATATATCAACATCTGTTTGAGCTATGGGAGTCTGATTTGTGATTTGAAATATGGTACAAAATCCATATTTCAGACATCAATCGATATTTGACATTTACCAATTTTTCCCGTTCGTCGATTATGTCTCCTATCAGCTCGATCTTGGTTCGTCGATTATGTCTCCTATCAGCTCGATCTTGGTTTTCAACTCGATGCTGCTATTTCAAATATACAAAGCAAGAAAATATGCAAAAATAAACAAAATCGGGTTTGTGCGAATGTCACTCACTTGTCAACTTTCTTGTTGATATGGTCGAGATTTGTGCGTGATAATTTCCCCTTGGACTTCCTTATAATTAAACGACATACGTTTTAGAAGTAAGATCTCAGTGAATGAAGTGAATGAAATAAATACCGGACGACGGCATTGGGGAAGTGTTTTCCTTGTTGCGTCCACAATATAAATCGACAAGGTAACATCCAATTTCAAGTTTCAGAAATTTGGAAATTTTCTTCTCTTAGTATGATTTTTTAAATTCTACTAAGAGAAAATTAAATTCTACTAAGGTAAAGATATTTGAATTGTATAGTTTACAAATATATTAGTTTCGACTTTGAACACGCCTAACAAATAAAAGCACTCACCCAATGAATCCATAATTTGGTATCCATTTCATTTACCTCACTCCTGATATCGTAGTAGACATCCAATCACACAAAATATGAAATATAAAACTGAGATAATGTGACATCCCTAAAAAACCTTCTATTGATTAATTTTAGGGTTTCATAGCTCAAAAGAGAAAATAGAGTCATCATAATATCATTCATAATTTTGTCTGTCACAGCCGTTTTTCTTAGACACCGCTTGACGTAGAAATTTGAAATTTGGCATAGTAATAAGTCATATTAACTAGCATATATAACATTAAAAATATCTATGTAGCCATTTTAGGGAGTCAAATTAAGTTACTCAATTTCTTTAAACTTCATGTAATAATGTTTTTATCTTTTGACAGGGCTAGTTATAAGGAACACAAAATATTTTTTGTAGTAAATATAGGCAGAAAGCCTTCAGAGATATACTAAACTATATGGAATAGAAATGTGTTATCCTCCTTATTTACGAAGCTCCTGATTTTTGGAGTAAAACTTCTTTACGCACGCTTGACTTGGGGAGTAAGCTGGTGTATGCGTGACGAGAGCGTTACGAAAAGTGTAATCGGGCGAGGCGAACGGAAGTTGAGAGGGAGATATAAGTTAGTGAAAACAGAAAGAGAGAGAGTTACGTTTCGTATATTACTGTAGGGACAAGAGAGAGTGGTGCGAGTACACATTTTCTTTCTCTCTTTCTCTCATAGCCAGTTATGTTTCGTATATCTAAGACACAGTGCAAGTCAGTAGTTCATTTGCGAGTTTGCTATCGTTACGCGAACGCGAACGGAAATTTTGATTATTTTGTAATTTTATTTCGTTCTTGAACAATTTTATAAATTATTATTTTGTTCAATATATTAAATATTCCAGGTTTAAAGTGAATAAAATTGTAAATTCATTTTAAAGTTCATATTTTGTGAATTTGAAGTTTTACTTCAGTCGTCTGGTCTAAAGCACACTCGTTTTTTTTTCTAATTATAAAAAAAAACAGCGCTTGTAGAAGGCTGCACAAATATTATGGAAAAAATTATAACGATGACTCTAGACGTATATCTTTTGAGACTTTCACTATAAATATGCATATTTCTTGTATATCAATGTTTATTAAGAATATGCAAATTCTCTGTATTTACAGTAGGTATTAATAAATGCTTATCGCGCTAAGAATTCCATATTAGGGCTAAATCAAATAATTAACTTTAAACAAGTTATGAACCACAATACGTGAGGTAAACTCAGTCAGATATTTTATTTGAAAATCAAGTTAATAATTCGGAAGAACCAATATAGAATTGTGTAGCAAGAACTCTCTAAGATTCCACATATGGCACTTGATAAGTATGACGCATATAACATACTCGAACACGATATCGTTCAGATATTGTGGAATGACGTCGTGGAGAATAAACAAGTTTTTAAAACTCGGTGGAGTGTAAGAGGCATGTGTCAAAGCGAATCAGTGCAGTTTAGAAATGTTCAATGGTCACACGTCGTAGCGCATTTCGACGTGAACGCAGACTGCACTCTAGAACCGTGCTGACGCGGGATGTTGGTAATGAAATAATCTTTATGGGTTAAATTTAATTTTTCGTCTGCGTAGTTACAAGCTTTTAAATTTTTAATGTGGAATCAAATATTTATATGATATTGTGGAATGAGGTCGTGGAGAATAAGTAGGTTTTTAAAACTCAGTAGAGTGTAAGAGGCATGTGTCAAAGCGAATCAGTGCAGTTTAGAAATATTCAATGGTCACACGTCGTAGCGTATTCCGACGTGAACGCAGACTGCACTCTGGAGTTGTGCTGACGCGGGTATGTTGGTAATGAAATAATCTTTATGGGTTAAATTTAATTTTTCGTCTGCGTAGTTACAAGCTTTTCAATTTTTAATGTGGGATCAAATATTTGTATGATATTGTGGAATGAGGTCGTGGAGAATAAATATGTTCTTAAAACTCAGTGGAGTGTAAGAGACATGTGTCAAAGCGAATCAGTGCAGTTTAGAAACGTTCAATGGTCACGCATCGTAGCGCATTGCGATGCGAATGGAAACTGTATTCTAAAGCCGTGCTGACGCGGGTATTTTGGTAATGAAAGAACATTTATAGGTTAAATTTAATTTTTCGTTTGCGTAGTTACAAGCTCATAAATTTGAAACATGTGAATATATATTTATATTAATTCTAATGTATAAGAAAGTTTGGATGATTATTTTAATTTAATAGACTTTTGCCTGTGATTTTTTTAAATATTCTTAATTTTGTCAAGTTAAAATGGTTTAGCGGATTTAACTATAATTATCAAAGTAATGCGAGCAATAACATAGTATAAAAACTTGTCAAGCACGAGTGAAACTCGCACTACGAGAGTTCTGTGTATATTTAGGCATTTATAAACATTTAACGTTACATAATATTTCCATTAAACTATTTAGAAAAATTAAATTTTTAGAAGGAGAATATATTATCTACAATGCCTTTCACAACCGCATATAATATTTTTTTATGTTATATAACCACAAATTAATGATTTTTTTCCTTTCCTTGTGCTATGAAAGCTAGCATCTTGGCAAATTTCATGATTCCGGGGTAGTTTCGTGGTAAACCGGAAGTATAGGTTTTGATTTATTTGCGAGTGTCAAACTCGTAATTTCGAATGAAATATGTGATGTATAAAACTGACAAAAAAATCAAGTACATAATTTGGGGCTAAAATTATAATTTAAATGTTTTAAAGTGCATCTACAAAAATAGAGGCGCGTTTTTCTTTTAATATGATTAATCTAAAATGCCAAATTTTAAGTTTATTTGTCAACCGGTTTCTGAGAAAATCGATTGTGCCTAACTCTTATGGAGGTTGCACTTTTCCTTTTGAAATATGGAACTCTGAAAAATAAACCAAGAAAAAAGCTAAATTTTTCGTTGTTACCAAATGATATTTTTACAAAAAAATATTCTTCAACACCGATACGACTTCCGTTTCAATTGTTATCGACGCGCTATTTTACTACTTCAGCGTTTTACGATCTCAGCGTCACGAGTTGGCCGTAAAACGGCAAACGCCGTTAATACGGAATATGTTTTTCCCTCGCCGTCGTTATTGCGTATCGAGTATCGGTGTAATGATGTCGATACCAGTAGTTATATGTGTATCGACAACGCCACTTCGCAGCGCATTAGTTGCCGATATGTCGCCGCGCTTTTGACGTGACTTTCATATTTATGGATTGGTTTTAAAGCTGTTGTTAAACAGGAGGGTTTTGATAGTCAGTTGCCTTGCAAGGAAATTTTGTGTTAGGATTTTTATTTTTTTGACAATAATACACAGTGTAACAAAGGGCGATATTATTTAAGGTAAATAGTGATGGTTGGATATGCAACATATTGATAAAGGCGAAGTGTAACCGGTATTAATTAACTCAAAATAAGACCTTTTTGAGGATTTCATGGATTGATTACTTAATATTATAAATTAAAGATTGAAGTATACTCAAGATTTGTATGATTACCGTTTCGTTATAAATTGTTGATAATTCTCGATAGATGTTTCTTAATAAGCTTTTACCTGTAAGTTTACTTGTGTACGATTACAAATTTTACGGAAGACATTACTCGTTTGAAGTATTTCTATTAAATTATTTAGATATATCATTATTATTTCTTCTATGTAAAAAGATTGTCTGGTATAAGTTTCAAAGTTGAGAAAATATTGTGAATATCTCAATAAACATGAAACTTTAGTATTCCGGTAAATTTATAGTAAGTTTTTTTTTTTTACTTTAGCAATTTTAAGGGACCGTAGGTAAATCAGAAGCAGTTGGGGAGGGGGGGAGGATATTTTTGTTGGAAATTTTTTGAATAATGTCGCTAGAACAGTCTTGTATAAAGTATTAAAATGTTTTATAACTTATACTTTCAATTGATCCGGGAAATAAATGATACAGGAAATGATTCTCTGACCGATATTAGATGTCACTGTCAATATTTTTTCTTTACTTATGTAGGTTTTGCGGAAAATAAATAAATTTCGTACTCGTAGGACAAAGATTCTGTATATATTCTCTTTAAGGTCTATTAAAACTTTATAAGGATTATACGATGTAGAACTTACAAAAATCTACACATTGAATAAGTAATCAGGTAAACTCTGTGTGAATAGACCTGTACACATTCTAGTGATTTTAAATAACCTTCCTTTTCTTCCGTATGCTATCACCATGCAACAACCTCTTTCTCAGACCCTCTATTTAAAAGAAATGTAATTAAAATTTTTTTTATATATACAAAGAAGTTATAAGTAAAGTTATAATTAAATGTTAGGAAAAAATTTACCAATCACGAAAAAATTATTAAAGTATTTCACCTATCACCATGCAACAATCTCTTTCTTAGACCCTCTATTTAAAAGAAATGTAATTAACAAATGTTTTATCTATACAAAAAAGTTATAAGTAAAGTTATAATTAAATGTTACGAAAAAATTTACCAATCACGAAAAAATTATTAAAGTATTTCACCTATCACCATGCAACAACCTCTTTCTTAGACCCTCTATTTAAAAGAAATGTAATTAAAAAACCTTTTATGTATATAAAAAAGTTATAAGTAAAGTTATAATTAAATGTTAGGAAAAACTTTACCAATCGTGAAAAGAATATTAAAGTATTTCGGTTGATTTAATTAACAAGGAAGAATATTTAGTTTAGTTTGACCGAGTTTTCCCCATGTTTGAAGATTTGTTTGTTCGTAAATAAATTGAATCAATGCTGTCAAATGTATTGCGTCTGAGTGAACTAGACATGGCCATCGTTTCAATTGTAACGGTTTAATTAAAAATAACATAGATGAATTTTACTTTTTTAGACTTGTCTTTATTTTGAACAATTAAGACAAGATATTTTAATATATTTTGCTAATTTATTTACATTTTGTTAATAAATTATTAATGTAATATTTTTACTCACGTGAAAAATTTTAACAAATAAATTAAATTATGAATATTAATTTTAATTATATTATAATTTTGTGGTAAATCAAAGTTTTATAAGTAATTTACCCATCACTTTACCGTCATAAATATCGTTATCAAAATGAATACTCTGTTACAATCATTATTTAACTCATTCGAAGATCAATAAAAGTGTTAGAGTAAAGTACATTGCAGGGATCTTGTCAAAATATTTCATGTTATAAACATATAACTAGACTATATTCTAAGTCATAAAAAATAAAACGAACCCGACATATTTTTAATATGAACATTTATTGAAAAAACAATGAAAAAATATTTTGAAACAAGTACTTCACAAATTTGAAAACATTGGTATAATATGAAAAAAAATTAAAATTTACATAAACATGATTTGTTAAAAAAGCCTAACTGAACGCTGAATTTTAGCTCTTAACTACAATATTTTAAGATTAAGAGTTTTGCGTTACGGAGATTTAATTTTTCACTTTTAGACATAAAATGATTAAACTCCAATGATTTTTTTTAGTGATTTTATTGATTGCAACTTAAATTAGCAATCAATAAAATCACTAACATTTCAAAAACAATTAATTTGTTAACTAGAAAAATATTTTCCTATTGCAACTAATCTCATATATATATATATATATATATATATATATATATATATATATATATATATATATATATAACTTTCAATTAAATCACAGTGTTTCGAAAATGAACCCTTAATTAACATCAATAAAAAAACATCGTGTTAAACTCAACTGTAAACATTAAAACAATAAATTAACTACACTCTCGCGTCCGCAAAGGGAATAAAAAAGTAACCGCTAAATAAACTAATTATACACAATATACACGTAAGTTTGAGCATAATAAACTCTTAAAAATATTTTGTTTTTCACCACCATGAGGGTTTGGAAAATGAGGATTACCGGCAACTGTGTTAATTAGGGTCAAGGCCGACCTTCATCAAAGACCCGCGGCATAAAAGAGGCCAGAAATAACACCGCTAAGGCCCAACGGCTGAAGTTTGGTTATTACTGGTTATTTAGAGAGGCTGAGGTTTGAGTGGCTTAGGAAGTACGTCTTGTTTCTGTAGAGGCTTTTAAATTTTGAAATAATTAGGTGGAACGGATAAAGGTTTTAGCGTAAAAAGTAGCTGCAAATGCGGATTGGAATTTTGAATCAACAAAAGGTGTTTTTGTAATATTTCCATTGTTATCGGTTTAATAATAATGGGTAGAATTAAATGAATTATTAGTATTTTGAACTTGTTATATTTTACGTTAGGTCTATCGGTTTGATGATAAAGAGATTGACAAAAGTCCACATATAGTTTGGTGGAGTGACACTCTTAAAGTGAGAAAATGGAAAAGCAACTCATTAAAGGTTTTTTCCAATCATATATCGTTTTTGTGAAAATTTAAGTAATGTTATATAACAGATAGTTCTAAATTATTTGTTACGGAGTTTTGAAACAAAGAGCAGATTGTGTCTCATTGTGTGTTGTTACACAAATTCTATTCTTCTGTGTGATAATATAAATAATGAAATCCCTGTTAAATATTAAGAATGGGAAGTAACACGGGAAACAATAACAGATATAACAACTAAAAGTAAACGTACGGTCATCAAATAGAAGAAAACTACTTTCGAAACTTCTACTCGGAATTTAGAAAATAGCCTTAAAAAAAATTTCTAAAGTGAAAGAAATATCGTGCATCCAATACGTATTCACGAAAACATTAAAGAATTGCTAAGTAAAAAAGACGCGGTTGTGCACATGGACTTTTCTGAAAAATTTTCAATAAACTACGGCGAAGAAATACAGTTTAAAAATCTTGGATGGTCTCGGTTATAAATATAACTTCACACCGTTGTTGCATATCTACAAAAGTCTTCTTTACATACCTACAAAAGTGATCTATTAGACTATATCGCTCGGTTTCTGTTAATTTATCACACAGAGCACCGACTATTTACTTACCTTCAACCTATCCTCAAGGAACTGCCAACAAATATCGAAAACTTTCAATTCCTTGGTGACAGCCCAATGAATCAGTATTAGAACAAACTCGTGTTACACCAATACGTAGCGTGCAAAATTTATGAAATGTGAATGAAATTTATTACCTGGACATGGATTTATCATGACGCCGGGCATAGGACGAGTGTGCCTGGTGGTGTGGGTGCAACGTGTAAAAGAACAGCAGACCATGTCGTGGCATCAGCATCTTCAGGTAATGAATAAACTTATCTCAGTTTTGCGGCGCTATTCAGAGCCAATGTCCAAATATAAAGTTGTATACAGTAACTGACAATGATATTGAACAAATAGATATTGACATTGAGAGGATAGCCAAGTTACTATCTCTTAAGGGCACTTTGCAAGTTTATCGAGTACGAGGAAATGTGTATACGCCACAAAACGTGATGAAATCTCATAATTGTTTCTGTTGTAACATGTGCGAGCACTCCCGTTTGGGTACTGTAAAATATCCTGCAACATCAAAAGTAAATACTGGTAAAATCTTTGAGTAATCAGACTTTGAAAAAAGGGATGACGAAAGCGCTAGCATAATTAAGCCACCGGATATGACTGAGGACATCTTAACTTGACCTTACGCTAAACATAGATAATGCAAACTGAAAATTGAGCATAACCTGAACATTGAGCATAGCAAGCAAAACATTAAATTTGCTGGCCACGCTCAATGTTCCTAGAAAACTATTTATAGAAAACGAACAGAGGCTAGAAAAGAAAAGGAAGTAAAATAAACACGTTAAAGAAGATAAGTAGGATCTGATTAAAAGAACAAAGATTGGAAAGAAAATAAAAGAAAATATAGAAAAGGAGAAGCCCAAATCAAGTAATAAGATGAAGGCAAATAAGAAAAAAAGAAATACCAAAGCGAATCGGATGATTGTCCTCGTATTGTTTATGGAGCTTTATATAAAAAGGATACAATTGGGCAAGGTTGGATTCAATGTATCGTGTGTCATGAATGGGCGCAAATTAACTGTATTAAAACCGATCCTATTTATTTTACTCGTCCTGAATGTTTACCAGATGGTGACTATGAACCATAAATAGCTACCTGTTGACATGATATCTGTTTTAAAAAGTTTATGTTAAATTAATACATTGGTCAAGATTTATTATTTTGGAGTAAGTTTTTGTTTAAATTTTAATTTAATGAATAAATAAAAAGTGATCTCTTTTATCACATTTTTTGTGTTACCAATTAAAGCTTAAGTTCATTGGCAAAACTTTATTTAATTTAAATTACTTACTGTGCTTGTTCCCATTTCCCTGTCTACCAAAAATTAAAAAAAATGAAGATAAAAAATTAATTCATTTATTTCCTTTGTTTGTAGAACTAGCCACGCATATAATATAATAATAATAATAATAATAATAATAATATGGTTTATTTGTGGATATAAAATACAACAGGTAAAGTAATAGACATGTACAAAAATTTTCTTAGGGCTAATAACAAAATTAAAGTTAAAAATTAAGTTACACGCCTTAACCTACAGTTTTTTCAATATTTTATCCACAAAAAGGTTACTAGCTCGCCTCGTGCAGTTATGCTATAAGCAAAACCAACACGGCTGGTTTACAGCTAGCACCTGTTGATATACATAAATATACAAACATATACTCATATATACATATACACACATACATATACACACACATACACATATAAAGTTTACACGCATACACGCACACATACACAATATATAACAATATTAATAATTATTTTAAATACAGGTATTACATACAGACATATAACTACATACACATTATTACTCATAGAGGAAACGTAGCACAAAGAAAAGAAGATATTAATAATAAATTTAATTTAGATGAAATGATTTCGAAGAGCCGATATTTTTCGTTTATTCCGTTTGCATTTGTTGGGTCAAAAGCCACTTACGGATTGACCTTTTAAAAGTAGTCATGGATCCAGCAGTTTTCAGGGTCGAAGGGAGGTCATTCCAAATTTTAATTGCGGCAAATTTGAAACTACCTCGATAACCGGTTGTGCGATGTTCAGGGACTAAGAGAAGTCGGTCTCTGGCGCGTCACGTGGCGATGAGTATATATGCTATGCAGTTAAATTCGCAATCCGGACAGGGTGGTTGAAAAATCCAACATAAAACTCGAAACGAGAAAAATACATTAATTTTTGCAACACATAATGGATATCAATGCGTTAATAGTTTATTTTTAAATAATAATATAATGGCCAAACATTAAGAGTAGGATCGGTGTTGATATTTTTTTGTAATCATGTTTAAAATGTGCTTAATTTTTACTGGTATTTTTACTTCTTGTTACAATACCTGATATATTACTATATAATATATGCCAATTTATAAAGATAGATTTTTGTGTATTTTTATTATGGTTAAAAATTATATTTCATTTTTTACTCTACAAGTGGTACCCGCGCTACAAATTTCCATACCCAAAACCCTTAAAAGTAATTTAAAACTATATAAGGATAGTGTTACG
The DNA here is from genome assembly GCA_039881145.1 of Druceiella hillmani. NCBI lineage: Eukaryota > Metazoa > Arthropoda > Insecta > Lepidoptera > Hepialidae > Druceiella > Druceiella hillmani. The sequence goes on along the minus strand of JAYKKI010000078.1, from coordinate 5,216,696 downwards.
CGAATTTAAAAAAAATCCACGTATTCGATAAATAATAACAGACGTCCCGTATATGCCTTGCTTAGTTTTGAATGGCCTTCCTGTTCGTCGGTGGTCAGACTCCAGGCTTAAAAAAAATATTCGAAAAATTTAGGATAAACATTAAAAAAATTTTGTCAATTTTGAGTAAATTTATCTGATAAATTTGTGGATTTAATTAATTGTGTGCCATAGTTAGTTCGGTTTGTCCAACTTTAAATCAGATTTGAAGTTTTTTTCTCCTCCGAAAATATATTGGCATGTTTTGTAAAAATATAAGGTTAGGTTAAAATAGAGATGGTTAGGTTTTAAAATATAATGGTTTACGTCAAAAATAATGGAGGCATTTTTACTTTTTTTAGATATGTTTTTTTTGAATAAAGAAAACGCGATTTTAAAAATATTTTTACTAATTTATTTGATTTTTGTGAATTAATTATTAGCGCAATATATTTTTACAATTAACAGGAACATCATAATAAGTTAATTTAAAATTTTTATTTAAAACAAATTTTACCACTCAGTCAAATGTTATCAAAATCACTAGTCTATTATGACAACTGTTGAAAAACACACAACAAGAAAAATGATTTCGGAATATTTTACGAAGTTTTAAAAAAATATTTGATGTAAGCTTTTTGAAAACTTTAAAATATCAATATTTTTTTATATAAAAAATAAAGAAAAAGTTTATAATAAACTATACATTTTTAAGTTTTTTTATGGTGCGTCATTTCCATGATGTTTTATTTTTATGACGCATTATCTTAAAGTAAATTTACCTGTGTAGATTAAATTATAGTACAATAAAGTCTAATACGATGCTAAATTTCAATACTTAGCTGTATTATTGAGAAGACTTCAATATTTACGTCAAAAAAGCAAATGACAAATAGAATTTATTTTTGATTCTTAAGCATAAAAATATATAAAATAACATTAATCTTTCGCTATATTCAGCGAAGGGTGATTATATTTTATCTATTAACTGATTTAACTATTTACTGTTTTTATATAGATTGCAGTTAAAGTCGTTCAGCTTAAATTTGTGAAAATTAATAAAATCATCAACAGTTTAAAATCAATCTCAATAATTAGAAAAATGTTTTACTTTTCTAAGTAACCTCATAAATATTCACTTTCACAATGTTACGATAAGGCACCTTTTATTAACATCAATAATAAAAACATTGTGTATACATTAAAAAAATATACACCCTCACATCGGCGAAGGGAGGGAAGAGGAACCGGCCGCTAAATAAACTAATTATATATCATGTACACATCATCTCACGCATAATAAACGCTTTTAATAATATTTTGTTTTTTGCCACCGGGAGGGTTTGGAAAATGGGAATTACTGGCAACTGTGTTAATTAGGGGTAAGGCCGACCTTCGTCAAAGACTCGCGCGTAAAATAGGCCAAAAATAAGACCGCTACGGTCCGACGACTGTTGGTTGGGTATTACTCGGAATGTAGGCAGGCTGAGGTTTGAGTGGCTTAGGAAGTACGTCTCGTTTTTGCAGAGACGCTTTTAAATTTTGAAATAACTAGCTGGAAAGGATAATGGTTTTAGCGTAAAAAGTAGCTGGAATTGCGGATTGGAATTATGAATCTACTAAAGACCTTTTTGTAATATTTTCATTATTAACGGTTTAACAATGTTGCTATCATTACAATGGTTTATATTAAATAAATTGCTAGAATTTTGAAACGATCCTATTTTACGTTAGGTTTATCGATATGTTGGTAAAGAGATCTTCACAAGTCTGTATAGTGTTGTGTAGATGTCACAAGAATGAAAAGGACACTCTTAAATGGAGAAAATGAAAAAATAGCCCCTTAAAGGTTTAATTTCAATCACTCATGGGACAAATGAGAAATTTTGTATTTTTTCATGCAGTCATGTTACATTTTGTACTAGTTCTAAACCTTTTTTTATGGAACTCTCTGAAGCAGTAAGATAAAATAAAGTGGAAATTTTCGCCCGCCGTATATTTCGTAGGCAAATAAATATGATTCAATAAATTGGCCGGCCAGGCAAGGTTGTCAAAAAATGAATATAAAATTCGAAAAGAGCGAAAGATATATTAATTTTCACGACACAGAATGAATATTAATGTCAGTTAACAGTTTGTTTTTAATTAATTTAGAAAATAGCTGAATACTATTATCTCTTGTGATCGTTTCTAAAAAGTTACAACACTTTTCGTATTGAAAGTGTAAGATATGCGGGTTTGTGAAGATAGTTTTTTTGTTTGTTTTTTTATTATGGTCAAATATCATATTTGATTTTTTATTCTTTTTTGATTGTCTATCGTTGAACTATTTGGTTTTTAATATTCCAAAAATTTCAGCTTTTTAAAAAATCATGTTGCTTTTCTGTAACATCGTGAACATTTTGATTATTTTCCCTAATGCCATTATATAGCTGTCTACAACATATAGCTATCTAACATACATAGCTGCCTAATGTGACACGTTCTTTAGTGTGATGAAACTATTAAAAATTAAGTAATCAGTAAAACAAGTATGTTTGGGCGCTACATCCGCAAAGAGCGAAGTTTGGAAAATTTCCAGTTGGAGACTTTTGGTTTTTGATTATTGAGATATATGTGGATTAATAAGCTTAATTATTATGACTTTCAATTTTCCATGTCAAATTGTTTTTGAAAACAGTATTTATGGTCATTTTAACAATATCCCTAAAACTATCTTACAAAAAAAAATAAAATCAGTAGTTTTAATCTTATTAGTTGTTAATCTTTTTACACTGTTATTTATTTAATGTCCAAAAGGATAAAATAAATTAAAGAAAAGGGACTTTCGAATATTTTCATTGTTCATTTAAAATATCCATACTAATATTTTTAATTGTCAACTATTGAGTTATAAATGAGTCAATTTGCTTTTTATCATGCTTAATTCCAAGTTTTCACGTCAAACGGTCTGTGAGAAAAATGACTGTGATAGAAGGAAAGACGGATGGACACGTGAGTGACCTTATAAGAAAATCATTTCTTCTTTTTTTGGGTACAAAGCTCTAAAAATAGTTTGATAAAAATGGATATATTTTAGTAGTAGAAGATGTCCTAATTTAAATTTAGTTTTGTTATATTACAATCTTAAAAATTATATATTTCATGCTATCTAACATTTCAAGGTAACATATGTACTCGCGCCGCGTAGGAAATCCAAAGAATATCTATGTAAAATATGAGGTTTTCGTCCTTTATGTTTAATTGAATAACTATAAATCTGAAAATAATTTATTTTGTTAGTTTTATCTCCATTAACATTATTTAACGTATATTCATGCCACAAAAGAAAAACATCCCAGAAATTGCCTATATTTAGATATATGTTCCAAATTTCATTCAGAAACATAAACAACATGATGTCCACTATATATTTACTCCATTTCTTTCATTTCAGGTGTATTTTTTGTAACCCCTCTTCATTTCCATTTTGTTTTTCCCTCTTAACTATTGTCCCTCTACTTTGTGTTTACCAATATATTTTATTAATTACTTGGTAGAGATTCCACCTATGGCAATTAGTCTACCTTATGTATATACACACTAAAGAAGAATAAATAAATATATAAACGGATTGTTTTTATAAAATTTTGCGTTTCGTTAAGGGCACAGTTTGGTTTGATTTTTAAGTAAATGGTTTTGTAATGATATTTTTGTATCTCATTAGCTGTTTTCTATTATTTCTAATCCTTGGCAAGCATATTTATATAAAAACTCTTTCTATTATTACTTTGAATGGTGCTATGAAAAAAGTAAGTTCCGTCAACTAAGAGTGGCACCCTCGTTAAAACTATGTATAACGATCGTGTAGTGCAGTACTGTTAAAAATTCATGTATCCAATAAGTAGTCACGTAAGCTCCGTATATATTTTACCTAGTTTTAAATAACCTTCATGTCCTTTGGCTTGGCAACATCATTTAGTGGTCTCACTACCAGACACCGGTCAAAAATATTTGTAGTCTAAAATTTATGCAATGAAATGCACATTCACAATTAAATGAAACCACGTGATGTCGTATTATTTCTACGTTCTTTAAGTTCTTTACCACAACCTAGGTTTCATTGTATTACAACATCTTCAGGTTGAATGAATTTCTACAAAATTAACGCCAAATATATTCAAGAAATGCACATCATTAAAAAACGAGAATTGAGAATAAATTAATAAGTTAAATTGAAAGATTTAATTAATTGTGTGGTTATATTTAGTTCGCGTTGACCGAGTTTGAATCTTATTTAAACTTATTTTTTTTACTCAAAAATATATTGGACCTAAGCTTAAAAAAGTGTTAGTTTAGGGAAAACGAGATTTGATTAGGTTTTAGAATAATAATGGTTTGGATAAAAATTAATGGAGATCTGTTTCATTGTTTCAGATGTTTCTATTTCATACAAATTAAATGTGGTTTTAGAGATATTTTTCTTAATATATTCACTTTTGTGAGTCACTTATAATTTTAATATCTCTTCTTATAATTAAAGGAAAAATCAGTCAATTGTCGGTCACTAAAATATCTCTAATAAAATGATTACCGTTACCACAACTATTTAACGCATTTGATGATCAACATAAATTTGATTATTCGTATTAGAAAAAAGTACATCGCAAACATTCTGCAAAAATATGTAATGTTGTAAATACTTAATGTAATATCAATCAATAATAATTTCATATTATTTTATAATAAAATAGGAATAAAGGTAGTCATAAAAACTAAAGTGACACCGGAAATTGTTTATACTGAATTATATGGTAAGAAATAATAAAAAATATGTATGACATAAGTATTTTACAAACTTTAAAACTAAAGTGACACCGGAAATTGTTTATACTGAATTATATGGTAAGAAATAATAAAAAATATGTATGACATAAGTATTTTACAAACTTTAAAACTAAAGTGAGACCGGAAATTTTTTATATTAAATTATATGGTAAGAAATAATAAAAAATATGTATGATATAAGTATTTTACAAACTTTAAAACTAAAGTGACACCGGAAATTGTTTATATTGTATTATATGGTATGGTAAGAAATAATAAAAAATATATATGACATAGGTATTTTACAAATTTTAAAACGCCAGTAACGAAAATCGTTTACATAAAGAAAGAAACAAATTACGAGAATGCTGTACATTTTGAAGTATAGCTATGCAAAGAGTAGCAGCTATTATTAAATATTAGCTTATATTTGTAGTATGATATCGAAAGTAATTAAACTTAATTAATTTTCTTAGTAATTAAACTTAATTAATTAGTACATTGATGAAACTTAATTAATTTTCCTAATAATAATTAACTATTGATGATGAATAATTAACTATTGGGGATAATTAACTATTCATGATTGAAGGTGAGTAATATCATTGAGGCCAGCCTCAATATATTTTTTTAATATTGCTTGGAATTTCATTCATATGGTGTTATAATTAGAATTTCTCACTATCAACATTATAGAACACGTAAACCTCTTTAAATGTTACCGTATTTTGAACATCCATATTTGGAAAGAATTATGTGCTTTCAAAATATAGAACAAGTCCCATGAGTCCGTGACGTTTAATCAGTTCGGTATAAAATGTTAAGATTATTATGACAGATGTAAGGAATATTGATGTGAAAAATAAAAATAAACACATACAATATCGATCATAACAGTATTTCAGTTATAAATTAAATGAACAATAATATTTATTTTTCGATACATTATATTCAACACTAAAGTTATGTCTTTAGGGGTTTGGTTTTGATGACATCCTTGATTTTACTATTTCTTTTGATGACTCTCTTAATTCTATTATTTCTTTGAATGACTGTCTCTCTGAATGATTTTGTCCCTTGATTTTGTCATTTTTTTTGATGACATTCTTAATTCAATTATTTCTTTTGATGGCACTTTTGATTTTGTCATTTCTTTTCATGACACTCTTGATTTTGTCATTTCTTTTCGTGACCCTCTTGATTTTGTCTTTTCTTTTCATGACATTCTTAATTATTTTATCTGTTTTGACGGCACTTTTGATTATGTCATTTCTTTTCATGACACTCTTGATTTTGTCATTTCTTTTCGTGACGCTCTTGATTTTGTCTTTTCTTTTCATGACATTCTTAATTATTTTATCTCTTTTGACAGCACTTTTGATTTTGTCATTTCTTTTCATGACACTCTTGATTTTGTCATTTCTTTTCGTGACGCTCTTGATTTTGTCTTTTCTTTTCATGACATTCTTAATTATTTTATCTCTTTTGACAGCACTTTTGATTTTGTCATTTCTTTTCATGACACTCTTGATTTTGTCATTTCTTTTCGTGACGCTCTTGATTTTGTCTTTTCTTTTCATGACATTCTTAATTATTTTATCTCTTTTGACAGCACTTTTGATTTTGTCATTTCTTTTCATGACACTCTTGATTTTGTCATTTCTTTTCGTGACGCTCTTGATTTTGTCTTTTCTTTTCATGACATTCTTAATTATTTTATCTCTTTTGACGGCACTTTTGATTTTGTCATTTCTTTTCATGATACTCTTGATTTTATATTTTCTTTTGATAACACATACGATTTTGTCATTTTTTTTATGATGCACATATATGTCGCAGTATAAAGATTGTTATACCTTTGTTAACAGCCCACCTGAAGATGTTTTAATACGATGAAACCTAGGTCGTGGTAAAGAAATTAAAGAAAGTAGAAATAATACTATATCACTTAATTTAATTGTAAATTAAAGAAAGTAGAATCACTTCATTTTATTTGTGCACAATGAATCTCTACGAAATTAACGCCAAATATATTCAATATCTAATTTAACGCAAAATTCGAGTTGTTGGCAACAACATTAAACAAATTCTTGAAAAGTCATATCGATCCAAACTAGCCTTCCTTTCTTTTTCTACCCTTCAGCCCTTATTTACAACAAATTAGATTATTTTTGTGATCTTTGTTCTTTTTTGTTTTTGTTTTTTTATTAACTTTTTGTTTTGTATCTTGTTATTACATTGTGCAATCTACCTGACATAATATTTCATCAATGCTCTGCAATTCTGGTCTGCTGCAAGATATTGCGTCGGCAGTAATAATGTTGCCAGATAATTACTCATCTAAGAAGTAAACAATAAAAAAATAAATATTTACAAACACAAGATATGCGAGAAGAAATAGATAGCCAGAAAACGTAATTCCGTTGTAAAAGCTTTATTTCTAATTTTTACTTATAAAACTGTAAACATAGCCAAAAGTGACATTTTTTTTATTTATTGATTGATTTAATTGTTTACATTCCATAACTCATATAGACAGCCAGCCATTTAATTACACGTTTATTTGGTTAATTAGAAATATGAAGAAAACTATTCCAAATTGATCGCATAACATTAACTTTCAATTAAATGAAACTACGTGATGTAGTATTATTTCTACTTTCTTTCATTTCTTTACCACGACCTAGGTTTCGTTGTATTACAACATGAAACCTAGGTCGTGGTAAAGAAATTAAAGAAAGTAGAAATAATACTACATCACGTAGTTTCATTTAATTGTGAATAATGAATTTCTACAAAATTAAAGCCAAATATATTCAATATTAACTTTCAATTAAATTATTATGTTTGAATAATATTAACATTAATAAAAAACAACGTGTTAAATTAAAACGGTAATCATTAAAATAATTAATTTATCACCCTCTCACTCGACTAAGGGAGAGGAAAGGAATCGACCGCTAAATAAACTAATTATGTATCATGTACACGTAATCTCGCCCATTAAAAATATTTTGTTTTTCACCACCGTGAGGATCTGGAAAATGAGAATTACCGGCAACTGTGTTAATTAAGGCAAGGCCGACCTTCGTCAAAGACTTGTGGTGAAAAGAGGCTAAATATAAGACCGCCATGGTCCGACGACTGTAGGTGGAGTATTACTGAAAATGTAGGCAGGCTGGGGGTTTCCGTGGCTTAGGAAGTACGTTCCGTTTTTGTAGGGATGCTTTTAAATTTCGAACTAAATCGGTGGAATGGAAAGAGATATTAGTGTAACAAGCGGCTGAAACTGTGAATTTAAATTTTGAATCGACTAGAGGATATTATGTAATGACTACTAATTAGTGGCCTTTTAACCTATGTTATATTAATTAATGATCTATTAAGGATATTACATATTTTATTATATTATGGACAATTGAACTGCATTTTGTTTGTTTTCTTGACTCCACCAAAAGAAATAATTTTACATCAGGCTTATTGATTTGTTGACAAACGATATCGAAAGAAGTCAAGTGTTACATGAATAAAAATCATATTTTTATGAAAAGAAAATTGAAAAGATAAGTCGCTTAAAAATTTTATTTAAATCGTCAATTATATAAATGGGAAATCTTGTATATTTTTGTGAAAAGTCCGGTTATTCTTATATAGTTCTGTTACTACGGAGCTTTATGAATCAGTAAGATGAAATAAAATGCACATTAAGCCAGGTTGTATTCTCCATATACATATATTATAAACTAATTCATTAAATTTGCAAAATCGACAAAGATCATTTAAAACTAGAAAAAAAAACAAAAAAGACAATTATTTTTAAAACATAAAATGATTGTCAATGCCAGTTGTCAAATACAATTTTTATTAAATTTATTTAGATAGTAATTAATCTTATTATGTACTTGTCTAAACTTTTATAGTTGTTTTTATTTATCATTCACAACGTTTGATGCATTAAAACATTTATAATACACGCAGGCCATAAAGGTAACTTTTTGTTTTGTATTATGTTAATAAATTTCATTTTTTGTTTTTTAAATTTCCCGATTATCAATCGCAGACTTATTTATTTATATATTCATATTTGTTTATATTCTTATTAAAAAAAAAAAAGGTAAAAAGTGTATTTGAAATTAATAGATATTATTGTATAATCGATGGCGTATAAAAATGCAATTTTACCTTCTTTTAACTGCAAAAAACTTTTGTTTCAACTCCTTCTCGATTTTGTTCTGCTTTCTATTTTATTGTTCTATATTAACCGAGATGTACAATTTTATTCAAGGTAAAAAAAGATGTTAACGCTATGGGTAATATATTTACAAATATTGATATGTCGTTTTTTAGTAACGCTCATAAATGAATTATGTAATACTGGGAACAAAGATAATAAGCAAGTAGAAAAGCAATATACTTTAAAAATTATTTGAGGTGTGATAGCCTTACGAAGGAATTTTACAAGATAAATAAAATGTCGAAAAACTTAAATAAATTCTGCAATAGTGAAATTTGAACTTCATTAAATTAACTCAAATGATATAACACAATAAAGCAACATTTATTAAATTTTGATGTTCGGTCGTGATATCGAATCTGCATGTTCAATTACCTCATAATAATGGAAGAAATATATATAGGTACACTGTTGGGCAGTGTTGATAGTAATAACGGAATCAATTCACTTTGAGAAAATTATTTCTTTCTATACTTAATTGGAAGAAACCTTAGACTAACTTTGTGTTGAGTTATTTCAGGCACAGCTAACTCTTTATTTTACAAAAAAATATATTTAATAAAACACATACCATACAAACTATATTTTCGCAAGGAACTATTTTCTATACTTTTTTCGACTTAAGTGATATTATTTATGTCAATCGATATTGTTGTGCAAATACAAACACGAATGATAATTAAAAAAGAACAAGCCGAAAAAATTAGAATGACTGCATAAAGACACGTTTAAAAGTTAAAAAGTTTAATAGCTGCTCCATTAGTATTAAAAGTACTTTTAAAATGTTTTTTTTTATTAAAATAGTCGGTAGCGGTAAGTTTTTCTTTAAATATTTTATTTATTAAGTATATTATTTTATTTAAAGAACGAAAAAAGGTTAATTTTCATATAACTAAACTGTAATTATACCGCAATGATATTGTATCGAATATTTAACTTGGTCATTTATCTTAGTTTTTCTATTCTTTGTTTTTTTTTGTAAGGGTTGGATTGATTTTTGAAGTTTATAATAACCAAAAAGACTCTTGTCAAAAAATTGTTCCGTCTTTATTTAATTAACTTTTTGATTTGCTATTATTGCAAATATTATGTAGAGACATTATAATTCATAACAACAGGCGACATCAGACGACAACAGAAACATTATAATTCACATTACTCAAAGAATGTCACATTTATTTCGAAAACGAAAAGAAATTAGCATGGAATTGAATGAGGAGAGAATGTGTGTTAATTTTTCTAAATTTACGCCAAGTGGGTCGTCCTGGACGAAAATTGTAAGAGAGAATATTGTAAACATTTATTTTTTCGATCCTTAAAGTCAACAATTGGCTATGTGAAAAGAGTATACATTTTCTACTATCGGAATGCATATATAGTATGTTGCTCCCTTCACTTTTGGAACTAACCATCATCACATTTGGTCCTAATGGAATTCACGTAGCAAGAGTACTTTTAGCTATCTTTGTGAAAATTCCATTTCTCGTTTGTACTTTGCTCGCGGAAACCCATGTCAACATAAGACTGAAAGTTGTGCTCTAACCGATATCCAACCAGAAACGTTCCAGTAGTTTCAATGACATTCCAGAAGTTTACAAACACGTTCTAGAAGGTTTTTGATACTTCAGAAATTGCTGAAGAATGTGGCAGGTTAATTAGTTGCCAGCCTGATATAGATTACCTGCCCCTGTGCATTTTTTTAACGTATAGTTAGGTTACCATAAGATATCGGTTTGGAAATAAGAGTCAATGATATAAATATTAAGAAATTTGATTCCTTATCAAAGCAGTTAAACACTTGAAAAGGAAAATGTTTATCTAAACATTTCTAAAAGCAAAAGCTTGCCTTAATAAGATAGGTTATTTATTCTTCGAAAAAAATTAGTCATTTCAGTGTTTCAGCACATTTTACATTATAAAGCACTATTGGGTATCGAAAAAAATCCACTTAGTTTAAAAAGTAATAAAGAAGATATCATGCCATAATCTGTCTAACTTTATTCCACCATCAGGGATAAAAATATTTAAGTATATAACTTTATCATCCTCAAACACACAAAGTTATTACGCCGCACCTGAAATTTGATACCTTCTTTCGTATCTCATATTCAAAGCAATTTTTTCAACAGCATCCGCGCGTATGTTTGCGGATTTTGCTCATCCCCTGACAGGATGTCGTGTAGAAGTTAATATTTTGACAAGGGTTTCATCCCACCGCTAATAAAATGAATGGCTAATGGTCTTAAGGCAAAAGTTTTGATGGCCGCTGAAACATAAGCAAAAACGTTGGTGGGTTCGCGGTTAAAATGGATTAAGATATTTGGATCGAATTATCTGGTTACGTTATTAAATATTTGTTGTTAAGCTGGCATGAACTGAGTATTAGAATAAACAGCAGTTTCCATTTGAATTAGTATACTGAACGATTTATTTCTCAAGTCTATAGATTCTTAGTTAGTTAATTAGTAAAGTCTTGCTAACTGTTCTGTTAATTCATTAAGTAAACAAAAAAAACTAAAATTTTAATTAAAAAGTATGTTACTGATTGGCTGACAAAGAAATCCTTAACTCTGATTTGTTTTTACAAAGCATGTTTAAAAATCTAAAGAAATTAAATTATACATGCGGTTCTTAAACCATGACTTGCTATCATCTAGTAGGTAATGATCTACAGTATAAAGACCTGGCTACTTTAATTTAAAAAAATTGATAAGGTCTTTCATACCCTCGCTTTTTTGTTTTTTTTTGCGCAAATAATTGCTAAGAGCTCTGAACAAGTAATAATCAGATGGTGTAATATTGGGTAAATAAAGTGAATGAACTAGTAGAAACCAGCATAAATCCTATATTTTTTGACAAGTGAATTTAATAACTTTCGATAGAGAAGGAAAGTAATCGTTTCAATGTCTTTAAATATAATAAATCAACCCCGTAGAGATACAGCTATTTATGCTGAACTCAAGGTATGCATACTTTTGATTTAAGTAGAAGTTATCAACTTTAATGCTTTGTGATTTTAAGGTAAAAGTTTTGTGTTATGTTATCCAGTGTTATCATGAATCAAATAAACTCAGTAAAGTTAACCAATTAGTTAGATAATCTAACTAATTGCTGATCGTCAATCTTTGTATTCACCGTAAATCCCACCGAAAGCAACTTTTAATTAATAATACCCTTGGTCCCTGATCAAATTGGATACTGGAACTTCTGTTTATCCTATACTAAACCTTTGGCATTGGCATATATGTTTAACTTATTTATAATGATCAGTTAATAATTACATTAGCTATTCGAAGTTATATTCCAATTTCAATAATCCAGACCCAGATGGAATTCATGAAATAGAAGAATCCATATACAAATTCAGTTTAGGATTAACGCTAGTTATCATTAACCGAACGCCCTTTGATCTATTTATACTTTATAATAAAATATTCAGGAACTTTCAACAATCACTTTATAAAAGTTTCGATTTTGTAGCTAATAATTGATGGGTCGGCTCAACGCTTTGACTTAATTGAACTATCCGAAGCTTTTTTTATCGAATTCGTTCCTGCGAATAACCCATTGGGGTTATTGGATTTATTTTTATACATTTTTACGTCCCTCTCTTTCTTTGTAGTTTTTTTTTAATTTTTATGATTCTTTACATATTTTTCGCGTTTTTTTCAATTCTGGTTTTCCGGAGTATCAGATTGGAAGTCTGGATATAGTTGCCTATAAGAAAAGCATTCCAACCGCAAAACTATTCCAAGTATTCCAAAATTTCCCCGGACTTATTTAAAGTTGGAATTATATTTTACAGAGAAAATTATATTTTATATCGGTGGAAATTATTAGGATATACGAAATTCTTATTTTTGACAACGCCCCTTCTCATAATAATGCTTCAAATAGTTGCAATAGCGGCTGAAGACGGCGGTGGCCAGAAGTACGCAGACAGTAAGTGGATGAAGAGTGCGGATGGAGGAAAAATGAAATCTTTTTTTGACCTTCCCTGATATTTTCCTTTCAAAATGACTCCCACTTTTTACCTCAAAACCACGTTTAAGTTTATAAAAACTATTTCATGTCATATTTTTTCGTTCAATATATCTCTAAAAATGAAATAAATAAAACTTCAACTTGCTATAACGAACAATACAGAAAAATTATTGTGAAAAATATGCATTTGTATCCGATTTTGTATTGATTCTTCAACCGACTCTCAGTTATTTTAACCATTTTCAGTAACTTTATTCCATAAAACGGTATACAATATGGTCTGTGTTAGAATACAAATTGTCAATTACCCTACAAAGCTCATTAAAATTCAAGACACTGCAAAATGAGCTTTTTTTGAACGCCAAATGCTATCAGCATTATTTAGTGATACAGTAATTGTCTTTTGGAGAGAAGTCTTAATAATGTATATTTATAGTCAATCCAAAATATTAACAATGCTTAATATAGTTAAATTATTGTTATAATTTATAGAAACAATGCAGAATTTAGTTTTCCAAAAATCGAATCTCATATCAACTCGTAAAATTGACCTTTTTACATTCAATGATATTTGTTTTTTATTATACGTACGTAAAGGACGCGTATATCTAAGTTCCTATCTTGGTATAAATATCGCTCTGTTATTTAAGAACATAGCCTTTCTCGACTTCTTAGTACTCTTAGTAAACTTCTTAGACTTGAGTAATAAGATAACCATTTCTATGTTTTCAGTCCCTGACTTCATGCGTCAATGATTGGGCATATATATACTTGTAGGGTGATTTGTAGGTGGAAGTAATTCTAAAATAAATTATGTACCTTTTTTAAATTACCTCGAACCAAAAAACTTACAATCTTCACTTCTTTATCATATTATTATAGACAAACACTATAGATACTAATATTCAAAGCTCGGCTTAAACCAGGCAACAAGTACAAATCAGGCAGTCACGAGGGTTGGTAGCAGTTTCACATTTTTGTTTCGTTAACAACGGTGCATATATGTACCGTTGTCAAAGTTGAGTCATGAGCTTTGAAAACGGTGCATATAGGTACCGTTGTCAAAGTTGAGTCAATTTAAAGGAATATTTCTCGCTCTTAATACTAAAATGTTGTATAAACATGATTTCAAACATTGGAAAATGAAACTTTTGAGAAAATAAGGATATTTTAACAAAATTAAACACTGAGAAATTGGAAAATACAGAAATTTTAGTATCATTATTTTTATGCTCCATTTTTTTCCGATAACTTTTTAATTTTTTTTAATAACCCTAATACTTATAAACAAGTGTATCTCAATTTTTAATCCCAACTAAATGAAACTGGGTGATGTAGTATTATTTCTACTTTATTTAAATTCTTAACCACGACCTAGGTTTCGTTGTATGACAACTTCAGGTTGGTAATTTTTAAAGTTTAACTCGCGGAAACTTCCAACAGCATTCAAGTACTATGCAAAACAATAGCGGAAGTGAGGTTTGAGCAAGTTTTCCCACTGTTTATATTAGTGAGATTATGGTAGGGAAGCAGTGTAGTTTTTATTATATTTTTGAAAGTTATACAATGTACAAGTATTTTAGTGAGGATAATAAATTATTTTTAGTAATATATTGATACGATAGCAAGAGTATCTAATGGTTGGAACAAGGTTAAATAACTATACATGTCTTCCATTTTTCTTTTTTTCTATGATGTGTCTCCTTAGACGTGTGACCAGGCTGTAACATAATGAAGCTATTAGCATACCATACACTTTTACTTTGCAAAACATCTTGTTGAAAATAACCATCACTCTCATACCAACAATGTTCCTTATATATTACAAATAAATGCAAAAGGCAACAAACTCAACATTCTAGAAACATTAGAAACAAACAGACATACAAGAGATATCAACGTTAATATATTAAACGAACAGCTAAATACAATATCATCACCCATACTTAATAATTTATAGACGTAATATACTTAGATAATATGAATACTGCAGTACACTTCAAATTATTTCAGCCCAGTCATACATCAAAGAAGACATGTCACAAAAGAAAACAAAAATGGGTGATATGTATAATTAGTTGTATTACCTTGTTCCAACCATCAGGTACCCTTGGTATTTTATAAATATATTACTAAGAATATAAATTTAATTTATCACCCTCGCTAAAATAATTGTATAACTTTCGAAAATATGATAAACTCTAAACTGTTTTCCTACCATAAACTCACTAACGTAAACAGTGAGAACATTAGCTCCAACCCCGCTTCCGCTATTGTTTTGTATAATATTTAAATGCTGTTGGAAGTTTCCACGAGTTAATCTTAACTAATTGCCTACCTGAATATATTGTCATACAACGAAACCTAGGTCGTGGTTAAAAATTTAAATAAACTGGTGTATCTTTTTTACGAAAGGGTTGATGAATAATATTTATTTTAAACACAAGTATAAAAAGACATGAAATTAGAATTTTGTTTCCATCAAACTAAGCCTCAATGTATGAAACTATCAAGAGCTGTGTTATAGTCTATGGTATATGTTATAGATTACTATAAGTTTATGTTACTAATAATAATGCAGTTTCAGGCATTGAATATTTATAACTACAGGATTATTTAATACAGTACGTAGTGAAAAAAGTCACGATGTGTGTAAAAAAGGTTTTGACTTTAATTACAAACAAACCAATTAAGTACTAATTGAATTCGAATTATAACCGTATCATATAATAAATTAATTTTTAATTTATAGATATTTATTCACATTTCTCTTTTATTTTACGAGAAATAAAGTAAAAGGATAGCGATATAAACAAAAAAAATGTGTGAGTGCGTATCGGAACAAATTTAAGTAGGATTCTGCACTTTTATATGTTGGTAAATTATAAAATGGGTATATAGGAACAAACATCCTATGACAATATGCTTAATGCAATGCGCAAAAGACTATCATAATAATTGCATGCTGCAAATCTTATATCGCTCAAATTTGCATGTAGGAGAGTTGAAACCCCACACAGGTAAATTTGAGTTATTTAAAAATTTCAGCATGCAATAGTTCGGCAAATTTTTTTGCGCATCGCGTTAAATGCATTATTTAAAATAGGTGTTTGCGTAATTGCATGCAAATTGATATAAAGTTACTTACATTTATTTAAATCAAATTTCTGTAAGTCTCGAGCTTAATGTAAACAGTGGTTCTTCCACGAGTATGAGTCAGTTTATTTCAAGACATCGAAGCGATCATCTGGCTTTCTATCGAGAAGTGGAATCAACGATTAAATAAGTCTGCTCCAGTGGATACTATAGTGGATTTCCTCTTTTACCATTTGGTTACCGGTTCTTTTCTCTTTCCTAGTTTTTCATGTAGGTATGCTATATTTTCTAACACCTCTATAAGAACGACCTCAGTAATTATTATGATTTATCTGACAAAGAGTTGAAGTATAAAGCAGTAAACAATACACAATATAACATTTAACACATGACTGTTTAAAGATTTTATCTTTTCTTACAGGTTCAAAAGATGAGTTTTACACACCCTTGTAAACTTGCGGTTAACCATTACTATTCTTAATTATATTTCTGCTAGTCTTAAAATTGTTCTTATCTGAGATTGATAAATGTGTTGTTCCAGTACTTCTAGGAATATATGACACGTTATTTATTTAGTGTTTCATATATTAGAGATAGGGAAATATTACCTTGCTATATACCATAACTGGTGCATAGACAACCTCTTGTGTAATTCTGCGAGTTTATTCATATATGTACATTGTTGGGTAATTAATTTGGTGCGTATAAAAGAATTCCCGTAGCAGTGATTAATAACACTTAACTAGAAAGGAAAAGTGTAAGGAAAACTCATCGTTTACAAATGAAAACTCATCGTTTGAAAAAGGAAAACTCATTCGCATTTTATATATTGTATCTGGTATTATTTATTTTGTCACTAACATTTTTGAGGGGAAGATTATGTTTGTTTTCTTGCTCATTAGGGATTCGTATGAAAATTACTAAGTCGATTAAATACAATTTTCGAAATATGCTTATTCTTTCTTTGTGCGAACACGCTTACACGCACATACACGCGCGCACGCACGCACATACGCATACATATATTTTATGAACAAGCAACCCTAATCGTCGAAAACTGAATAAATATTACTTCAAAGATAAGAAATAATGTGAGGGTTAGATCGATTAATTAATCTTTACCAAAATAAGTATTATAGACATTCTAAGTATATTTTGATTAATAAAAATTTACACTTTATATTTTGCGTCAGTAGATTAAGAGAAATTAAAAGGTGTTTTAAATTAAACATAAGTAGAAATACGAAATTTGATGATATTTGGTGCGATATTATTTTAATTTTCGTTTTTATTTCGATTCACGAGAGGAAACATACATGCATGGTTATGACATTGGAAAAATCAGGCGGGAATGTCACAATGGAATAATATGTTATACGTTGGTCTTTTCATTAAATGGGATTGTTAGCGCCGTCTTTTTTTTATTCATATTTAGAACTTTCTGAAGGTTAACGTTAAATACGTTTTATATTTTCGAAAACTTTTTGTTGCTTTCGTAGTTTCAATACAGTTTTTGAAAATGTATTTTGCTTTCATGGTTTCAATTTTAGGCTAACTGATAATAGTAGGTTGCCAATTAACAATTTTGTTTAAAAACGTATATTTTTATTATATTACTACTTATGGCATATAATGTACGAGGGGAGGTCAAATAGTTCGCCGAATTTATGGAAAACAGGTTAAAACAATAAGGGTTATTTTCCTGTCCAGAATGTTGCCTCGCTTTCTTTATTTCTGTAAATCCTTGAAAACAAATGTTTTATCTTTGGCTTCAAAATAGACTTAAATGAAATTGCAAATTCAACCTTTTCATTGTTTCCATGGAGCTTTGTTTTCATTTTCAGGAACAAATAATAATCGCACGGCACCAAGTCCGGGCAATAGGCTTGGTGGTTCAATATTGAGAAGCCATATTTATTACTGGCAGTCGTCGCAAATTGGCTCTTGGTTGCAGGTACGTTATGTGCGGACACAGTACACTTTTCACCAATTTTCATCTCATTTCATAGCTTGTCTTAAATAATCCAACAAGCTAATTCATACTTTCCTTTATTGGATAAGACTTATCTTCATAATAAATGAGCAGGATGTGTCTTAAAAAGTTTGTATTGCCTGCCAACTTTGACACATTGAACTTCTTTAGTTTGTGGTATAGAGATAATTTTTATGTATTTCAAGCTGAAACTTTTAGTAGTGTGGAGTCGATTTTCGCAGAGAACGCTTTTTACTTGGTCAATTGCATATTTACAGGTTAAGTTTTCAGTAACCCAGACAAACTGTTCATGTTAATGCCCAAAAACAAAACAAGAAATATTATAAATATAAAAGAAAAAAAATATATATATATATATATATAAAAAAATCTTCAACAAATGACTTATTCATTCCCATACAAAGATGGAGCCTGCTCCTGCTGCTAATATTAATTATCTTACTCTTTTCAGGTATATATGTAACACAAAATTCTGCTATCCGGAACCAAGTATTAAGTAGAAAATTAACAATTGTTAGGGTTCGGTACATCAAACCATTGACACTTATAGGATGACTCATATGCCTACCTATTTGTCTATCAATTATAAACTTTTTTCTCAAAAATCTCTACAGGTATAAACTTGAAATTTGGTAAAGTATTAAAACACATTAATTGGCATATATCTCAATGGCTAACACTCAAAAATGTTTATACGGAAATATTAGTAGTTGCCTTACTCTTTTCCAGTATATATGTAACACAAAACTCTTTTATTCGGGACCAAGTAGAGAGGAAAATAACAGTTATTAGGGTTCGGTACCTCAAATTATGGACCCTTATAAGATCACTCATGTACCTATCTATCCATCAATTATAAACTTTTTTTTACAGAATCCGCTAGAGATAGAAATATGAAATTTGTCAAAGTAATAAAACACATCAACTTGTATACATTTCAATGGCTAACACTCAACAATATTTAATGGAAATATTAGTATTTGCCTTACTCTTTTCATGAATATATGTAACACAAAATTCTTCTATCTGGGACCAAGCAGAGAGAAAAATAACAATTATGAAGATTCGGTATCTCAAACCATGAACCTTTGTAAGATCACTCATGTACCTATCTGCCTATAAATTACAAACCTTTTTTCAGAAACTGCTAGAGGTAGAAACATAAAATTTGACAAAGTAATAAAACACATTAAATCGTATATACTTCAATAGCTAACACACATTTATTTTATTTATATGGAAATATTATTGGAGGGAGCAAATCAGGTACTGGAAACTTTCTAAATTTTGTACATATTATGACGCATCGTTTGAAAGTGTCAATAGTAAGAGTCTTAAAAATATACTTTTTCACAGTTTTAGATAGTACCTCTTCGAAGATATACGGAAAAATACGAAAACAAATATATTTTTGTTTCCTCTTATTTCTGAGATCATTCAGCCTAAAATTATGAAAAAATATAATGTTTCGAAGACTAGGAAAGGTGTATTTTAGATCTTACAGTTTTAGAAATGCACCATAATTTTAGCGCCAGGGAATAACAGAAAATACATTGTGTAAAATTTGTAACTATATTTTTAATTGGAATATATATATATATATATATATATATATATATATATATATATATATATATATATATACATATATATATACATAAAAGCAAATTTTTAGTAGCTTGGTGTCGATTTTCGCAAAAATGGTTTTTACCTGGGCCATT
The DNA here is from genome assembly GCA_039881145.1 of Druceiella hillmani. Taxonomy (NCBI): domain Eukaryota; kingdom Metazoa; phylum Arthropoda; class Insecta; order Lepidoptera; family Hepialidae; genus Druceiella; species Druceiella hillmani. Next base: position 5,196,844 of record JAYKKI010000078.1, on the reverse strand, counting down.
GCATATTTACAGTTTAAGTTTTCAATAATCCAGACAAATTGTTGTCGGAAAATGAAACCATAAATATTATAAACAGAGAAGAATTTTAAAATTGTGACAGAACTTCCTCTGGAATCAAACTAAAGGGGTTAAGAACTTGATTAAAGTAGATTGACGAAATGATCGCGGCAATCATTTGAAAGCTCAGTTTATAAGGTCGTTTTTTCCTGTAAAGCGTAATTTTAAATACGAAAAAACGTAGTTTGCGACTCACATACATATTAAAACTGTAAAGATTGTGGTTTTCTACATTGAAAATATTTAAAAAAAAATAATTGGGGTGACGAAGGACAGATAGAAAGGATAAGGATTATTTTTGGAATTTATTGTGGTTATTTGTTAGATTGCGCACGCATCGGTTCACTCGATCAGAAAATATGAGATTTACAACAATAACAAAGAAGCATACATGGAAGTATGCATTCGATACGAATTGATGTGCATTAATAGATGGCGCTAGGTTTATTATAAATAAGAAATGAAGTGTTCTACCCGGACACATATTGTCAAATGGGCGTGGCCAAAAGTGAAGTGCGGAGTAGAGCAGGAGGGGTAGGTACTTGAGTGCCGAATACGCGCAGTCGCATGAGGGCAGACATCATTGTCGATCGTCTTCTGCACGTAAATTTTTTCAATGTTCTATGTATTCGATATGAGCTTAATTTATCTTTTCAATTGGTTTAAATTTGAATCTGTTGTGAATAGTTGTAATTTAGTTTGATGGATTTAGAATTAGACTCCATAAACATGGTTGTTACGTATTTTATTTTTATATATAAAATAAAACTGTGTGTTGGCCTCTCTGTACATTCAAAGTATTTAGAAAATAATATTTAATGGAACGTGATAAAAGTAACAGAGATATTTTTATTGGAATATTTGCTTGTTTATGAATCTGTTTATTTGTTCGTGCATCACGCAAGAACTTTTCAGAGATTTCAATGATAAAACCGTTGAATTGCGGATAATATCTAGGCTATATTTCATCGCAATTGATAAACTAAAAACAAGTCATTATAATTTTACATCTCAATATGAAGTACACTTACTTGAAAAAGTCTTTCATAATTATGTAATAGTTGCCATTATTTTCATTTGTTTTACAGTTAGCTTAATAATATTTTTGACACACTAAGTTCGAAATAATGTTTACCTCGTAACTACGTAACTGTTCTCATTGGAATATTTACTTATTGCTCCAAAAATAAGTTTCTTCTATTTTTTAATAAATATAGTAAATAGATAAATATAACTGAAAATTCTCGAATTGATTACTCAATTTCATATTTAACAATATATTATTAAAGATATTGTCATACTAAATCCGGCTGTATACAAAAAAATTAACTAAATTATTAACAAAATAAAGTTACTAAAAAATATAATTATGAATTACTCGTAGTTGTAAAGTGTCACAAATATCACTTAAGAAGAACCAACTTATTTGTGTTTATGAAATAAAATTTGTGTCAAAGTGGAACAACAAATATGTTAGCGGTTAAACTTCTATACTCCAATGTCGATGCTGGTTGAAAAAAATGCGGGCTCTAAAAGAACATAACTACATGCACAAGTAATCACGGCTCTAATAAATAAACGCTTTCAAAATATGGTGTTTTTCTTGCTGAGAATGGTTTTGAAAATGGGATTTTCCGGTAACGATGTTAATTACGGGTGCGACGAACCTTTCTCAAGGATTCGCGGTGAGAAAAAGTACAAAAATAACGCCGCTAAGGTCCGGCTCTGTGTTGGAAAAGTATTTTTAGGTCATTCAAGGGGTTTGTGCTTGAATGACTTTGGCAGTGCGACTTGTTTTTATTGAGTTGATTCGTGGTATTTTATATATATATATATACCGGCAGCGATAATGACGTAAATTGACTTTGCTGATAAAATCACGCTTTTAAACTCTCGTTGCGAATTTAAGATAAAGTTCTATTTAAACTAAATATTCCTTATGTTAATTAATTTGATGTTATAAATGTAAAAGAATTACAAAACACTGTAATGGTCCACTTAAGCCCTTATCGCAATTACAAATTAGTATTAAATGTATTTCGATTGTTTTGAATTTTTAGTATTTTGGAATAAAATTGGAAAACAACGGAAAATTTATAGACTATTAGAGCTATTAAAAAGTGAAATGTTTTATGGTAAATAATATTTCTGTTATCATTACTGTTATTTATTTTGGGACTTCTATTCTCGAAGTTGATAATTAATGTACATAATTATGCAATAACATGGACAAACTGTGCAATAATATACATTAAACTTCGACAAAATAGGTCAAACAAAGAATCCACTTCCTCTGGGTAGTAATCGGAAATCTTATTCTCTAAGTTGCTGATTATTGTGCATAATTATGCAATAACATGGACAAACTGTGCAATAATATACATCAAACTTCGACAAAATAGGTCAATCAAAGAATTCACCTAATCTGGGCCGCGATTGAGAATCTTCACCATATGATATTCCCATTCTAAATATCCGGTATTCGAAGACGAAAGTCTTGAAACAGCTACGACATACGGATAGAAGACATGGCCTCTAACTGTCGACTTCGTCACAAAACTACAAGTTAGTCGGCGAACTATGGGAAGAACTATGGTTTTTCTACAAAATGTGATTCATAATGTGAAGATCCATAAAAGAATTAAGTCTACCGATATAGCTCTTAAGGTTAGCAGGCTGACGTGGCAATAGACATGTATATGCATATGTAGCTCGTAGAGCCCGTAGAAAATAAAGCAGTTCTCAAATAGTGACCACATATCTGAGGACATAGAGTGGAAAAACCCCTCAATAGGTGACCCAGTATAGGTCGCAGGAGCCATCGGATGAAAGTGGAACGAGATCGAAATATCTATTAATTTACTATGGAGATTTACCTGCTGACAGACTGCTGAGGGTAAATCTCCATAGTAAATTAATAGATATTATATATTATATATATATATATATATATATATATATATATATATACGTGATAGCACGTATTCTGGCTGAAGATGATGGTGCTAAATATTTCTATTAAATTATTACTTGTATAATTTTTCACCGAGTAAATAAATGTTTTACGCATGTTTCACGGACTTAAAAATGTCGCGAATTTCTCGAAAGCTAGGTGGCTATAGGTTTCTGGTAAATTTAAATTTTGAAGATGGAAAAAGTGGTGATTATATGTTTTGTGGACCTTTTCGGCAGGACTTCTAGAACTACTTTACATAAAATTATGAGAAAAGTAATTCTTAAATCTTTATAGTTATAAAGATGCTGAAAATGTACAACATCGTGAAAGTGATAGGAAAAAAAATTTGTAACCAATTTATTCCCATAAAAATTTCCTTGCAAATATTTACAAGGTTTTTAGATATAAAATATGAGGGTTAATAAGCTAGGCAAATCTTTAACTTCATGGCTTTTCAATTTACTTTCCGAGGAAAATGTCTATCTAAAATGAAATCAGATATGCTTTAGTGATCCTTTAAGGGGTCAATAAAAATGTGCCTTGATTTAGTTTGTTTTAAAATGTTACTTATCGTTATCATGCATGAAATGATAGCACCTAAATTTTTGTTGGCATTGAATTTATTTTTGAATATAATGGTGAAGCGAGCCACGAAAAGAACAGTCCTGAATTCTCAATGTTTTTGTAACAAAAAAGTTGAATTTTTGGATTGTCGATAGTAGGTAATGTACCTATGCACTTGTTCTTGTGTTATAATTACATAATGCTATGATAATAATACATTTTACTATGTACAATAGTTTTATTATAATTACAGGGCGTTTTTGTGGCAGAAAAGTGACTATTATTTCGCATTTTTCGCCCATAGAATTACACTATCTAGTTCTACAACTATATTCAATTTCTGATCTACTTCAATATTTATTTATTTATTAGAATAAAAAATTAATCCATGCTTAAAATATTGTTTACACTAATTTGGAGTAGTTATTGTTACATGAACAATATTATCCAGTCAATAACAATTGTTATATCGAGAATTTAAACATGTAGAAACCTGCAGAAGATATTTATAAACCTATTCTCTTAAAAATTTACAAATTAAAAAAAAACTTTGAAGAAAAGTAAAAAAAAACATTCCATAAAAAATTAAATAAGCAAAAAAGAGAGTAAATATAAAAAAGTAAAAAAAAATAATTTTTAATCTTGTTAATTATAAATTTAAGGATATTAACAATAAAGATTTATTGTTGACATGACATGGTTAAGGTAGGCAGTACAAAATGGCCTTAAGGAAGGGATTAAGGGATCATGGGACAAAGGACTTTGTCAGAAAGCCTTTGATAAATATTTATAAAAGGCGACTTCCTAATATGATAATTCGGGTGACTCCAATATTTCAAAGCTTAAAAGAACTTTTCATAAAATATAGCTACATGTGTTTGACAGATGTGAACTTTGTTTCAACAGGTAAACAATTTTAGACAAATTTGAGCAGCACTCTACTAAAGATCTAATGACTAACCTCATTTACTTGACGTCATATTTACTTTGCTATGAAAGTATAGTTTTAACTCTAAACTTATTAGATTTATAAGACTCAATCTACATTCAAAAACCAACCAAACGATGCAGCCCGCCACTCGCTTTACTTGCTTCACAGCCTGCGGTCGCAATATCTCTCGTTGCGATCAATCACTGACCGATTCGATTGCAATAGCGAGCGGTGATGGAAAATTTCAAATATCTCATAAATAAGGATTGAACGAAGATTATGGATTTTTATATCTCCGTTGAGACGCAACGAATCTTTCGGTCGCATCGTAACTTTAAAATATATATTGAAGCAATATTTATGTCGCTAGTTCGCCCCTGGTGTATTTTATTTATTTATTACTATTTCCAATACTTCGTTTTCCCACATAAAATGTACTGATGACGTATTTATAAGTATACTTCCACATTTTACTTCTCACCATGCCCATTCTGATAGTGCATACCTGGATGAAAAACTTCATTGCACGATTTAAAATATAGCTAGCGCCATCTGTTGATATGCATAGGTGTGTTATACATTTGTGTAATTACTATACAACGGCTTGTTATGTAATTGTTTGTTGTTATTGAACTGAAGCAATATAAATATTTTTTTCTGAAAACTGCGATAAATAAACTAAATAATGCTAAACACAATGTCAACTAAATTAACTAAATATTATTTTACGTTGATTCCTATTTTTTGCTAAAAATCCCATCCGAATTAGATGAGCTGATTTAACTTAATGCGTTTGTAATCCATATATACAGAACAAGTTGACAAAAGTTCCAAAAACGATTTTAATGCATTCTACAATTTACATGTGGTACCTAGCGTGATAAGAATGATTAAAAAGAAAATGTGATGGTTTGATATAAAATAAATAACACATTTTTTTAATTTTATTGGAATTAAATTCTGTTGGAATATATTTTGATCGGTATATGTTTGAATATAATATATTTTTTGGAAGCATTTCGAAAACATAAAAACGTTAGAATTTTGGATGGACATAACAACACAAAGAAAAATGTTACAATAAAATAAATTTTAGAAGTACAAACTTTTAACGATTTATTTTGAACTGAATTTTTTCATTTTGTCTCTTAGAAAGTCCAGTAAACTATAAGTCAATGCTTCAAATTTGAGTTCTTGGTTGCAATATTTCATTCGAAAAGAATATAGAGAGCAAGAAAAAGCCGCGTTACAAGGATTTTTTAAAATTTTTCGTTCTGTATATCTAAATAGAGCGATGAGTAACATTTTTTAATCGATTGGTTAGATTAATATTTCTTATATTAATTTGAATTTTTGGACATTTTACTTTTTACACCCAGGCTGCATTAAAAGCTATTCAGTTCAAAGTTACAAAAATCAATAAAACCATTAACAGTTTAAAGCACATAATAGTCTTAAAAAAAATAACTAGAATAAATATTACTATTTCAACCTAATCTCACAATATAAACTTTCAATTAAATTACTATGTTTCGATAATTAACCTTTAAATAACATTCATAAAAATATTGTGTCAAACTTACACTGTGAATATTAAAACAATAAATTAACCACCTTCCCACATTGGCGGAGGGAGTACAGGAACCGACATCAAAATAAACTAATTATGTATCATGTACACGTAATCTTGCGCATAATAAACGCTTTTAAAAATATTTTGTTTTTCTTTACTGGCAGGGTTTGAAAATGAAAATTACTGGCAACTGTTAAATACTCGCTAAAAACATACCAAAAATAAGACCGTTAAGGCCCGAAGGATGTAGTTTGGATATTGCTGAGAATGTGGGAGGTTGAGATTTGAGTTGCTTTTGTAGTATGTTTTATTTTTGTAAAAATGCTTTTAAATTTTGAAATAAGTGTGTATAGAAAATATAGAGGTTTTAGCGTAACAAGCAGGTAGAACTGGTGTTTGAATTTTGACTCGACTAGAGGTATTTGTGTAATATTTCTTTAATTAATGTTATATAACAATGTTGCTACCATTACTATAGCTGAAATTAAATTATTTGTTAGTCTTTTCAACTTTTTATACTAATTGGTGGACAATTAAGAACATTACATGTTATTCTATTTTAGGGTAATGAAACCGAATTTTATTTCTTTTCTCGACTCTATCAAAAATAATACAGAATAGGGTTACCAATTTATTAACAACGTCTGACAAAAATCTTAAAATTTTGGGTATAGGTTATATCTCGTTATATTATTCATACAGATATACAATATACTAATTCATGAAATTCGTGGATCCGGCAAGGACGTTGAAAAACCATTAA